>OZ023218.1:10192118-10199618 GCA_963995525.1 Escarpia spicata
ATGATTAATGTTCACCTATCGTACGAAGCTACTCTGAGTGGGTGTAGCTGAATGTGGCGTATTTATAGCATTCCAAGGTTCTGATAGTCATGACGTCATCTTTATTTTGTTACGAGTGTTATGGACAAACTACTCCAGCTTGTATGTATTTGGAAGATATTTAGAGATAATTATATCCAATGGTTTCTATTGTGGGCAGTATGTCGTATTATTGTTTTATGTACAATAAACATAAATGCTTCACATTCAAGTCTTGTTTGTTTCACTCCGTCGGATGCAAAAATGCATATGGTGACCGATACGAGTACCATACGAGTTCTTGTAAAGGGCTAATACAGTAATTTTTACCCACACTTGATGCATACATGCTGCTTGAAAAGCCAGTTATTTGCAGGGACGGTCCTTGGTTTTAGCAATAAAAATGAATGAGGGGATTAACTCGTGATTGGTGGAGTAACACCAGTGACAAGGCGATGACTCATCATGTTATTGCGATGTATAGACGTCTCTCCAATGCGAATACTGTATTAAAACGCCTAAGTTATAACGAAATATAACTATTCAAAATTGCAAACGATACAGCTCGATAATGATTCCGTCAGTAAATTACTGAAATTTCCAGAACGCAGTGACTGTCAATGCTAAAGATGATAAAGTTGCTAGTTTGAAGTATTATTCACTTTTCCCATCTTCAAGCTTGGTCAAATAAGCTTCAAAACATAAAACTGCCAGACAATTCGAAGATAAACACATTTTGTAAGAATTTTGCGTCACTGGTGTTACTAGCTGGTAAAACCAGCGACGCCAAAAGTAACACCCGTGTTAGTAAACACCAGTGACATTTTCAAAGATGTACTATGATTGCTTCACGATATTGAACTGCACAGTGATATTACCTCTATAATGAATTCAACCATAAAAGAACTTTCGTCCTATCGCCATTTTTTCCTCGGAAATCATCTCATCATTTTGTAAAATTGGTAACACCAGTGACATATATCAAACCTACACACTGATTTACCACACATTATGATTAAAACATATGTAAGAGAATAGTCTCCTTTCCATTTGCCTCATCGTGTATGATACGAGTTCCCGATTTTACTCACTCACTCACTTACTTACTTTACCTCAACACGATGAAACAGTCATGATTACTGACTTTTATCAATCATGATTACTACATTACTACACAAGTAGTGTCTTGTTGTTTTACATCTTCCCCTCTATATTCAATAGTAAAGGATAAAACGTACCTCAGAATGCACCATTTTAAAGCTAGTTTTTAAAAATCTCCGAGGGACGCTCCTAGCAACGCTTCACCGACTAACACCAGTGACAAAAAATCGAAGATACTGATTCACGATAAAACCTCTTCTCATTAATTAAAAATAACGTTTCGAATCATGGATAACCAGATATTGGACTGTGTTCCCGGTATAGGAAGCACTTGTTTTATTTTCAGTTACCAACACATTTGTAGTAGTGGGTGTAAGCTGACAAGTCGAACCAAAGACAGGTAACACTAGTGACATTTGGATGGTTCCAGTCGTAGCCGACGAAACAAATGTGCATAAATATAGTATAGATGTGTCAGATTTAATGACATAGACCTAATATGAATAATCGCAACAGCAACAAACTGCACTGTGATACATGATGTAATTAAAAAACAGCTAATACATAAAAGTTATGGTATTTGAAGAATGACCCAGCTGTGGATCTCCAACTGTTTTCGGTCTTCCTGTTTTCTCGCTTCCGATGCCAATGCAATGCTTGTCTTGTGACCATTGCAGTGTCTTTTCGAAGTGTCAATCCTCTCCATGTCCACTGTCTTTTATATATATTTTGAGGCATGTTTTGTTTGTCCGGGCCTGCCTGTTCGTGAGTGTTGTGTTGGTGACTTCATCTGGCAATTTATTTTTGAGTGTTTCTGAGGCATTTATTGATTAACTGCAGTGTTTCCCCTGCTATATAACAAGCGAGGCGGGCCGCCTCGCCGTTTTGCTATGCCGCCTCGCCCAAAATATGCCGAAATTGCCGCCTCGTAGCTATGTCATACGCCCATTTTTTTTCGTTCTTTCGCGATATATTCAGCGTCAGCGAGCGGCGCGAAATGACATCACAAAGTCAGTTATATTCCTGCAGAATCACAGATTTGTAGCAACATCGTTTAGTCGTCTTAACGTCGCTCAGAGCAGTTAGGATTTAACTCCATTGGACAACGTGAAAGATGTCAGTTGTCCAATCGCGGAATATTCCTGTGGGATCCCCGGTGTCTACAATGGTGACACCTTGCGGAATTTCGATATACTAGATATCTAGACATTCATGTAAAATGGCGCCCAAACGGTAACTTGCGTTTTGGTTTATAACGGTGGTGGGAGTGAACACCTTGCAGGCGGATGGCACTACGTCACTTGTCGGCACTTGTGTCGAATCCGGACTCTTTTGAAGCCCAAATAAAAACCGTGAATCCTATTCACTAATCGGCACTTGTATCAATCCGGACCCTGTTGAAGCTCAAATAGCGACCCGGTTTGCGCTAGTCTGTGCCGCTGAGCTTGTGGCCGTGCGTTACCGCACAGCGCGCGTAAAATGAGAGATACAGTATACGAAAGCGTATGTTGATACAAACCGGGGCGCTATTTACGCCTCAAATGGACGTAAGACGCAGTATTCTTAAAGGTAAATATGCCTAGGATAATGCTGTATTATGGAACTACAGTGTATCTCACTGATGTATCAAAGTTAAGCAAAACTCAAGTTATAACGACGAAATCAAAGTGGGTCCGGATTCGGTGCAAATGACCACAAGTCTATTCAACTAATAACATGTTCTATGCGGTTTTGTTTGAGTAAAATAAGGAATGTAATTCGTAAGATATCTTTGTGCTATATATATGATACATATTCCGACAAAGTTGTGCAAACAAACTTTTGGGAAAGTTTATTTGAGTGAAATACTTACGAATATCAACCACCGACGTTCACATCTCATAAAAAATGCCTACTACCCAAAACCATGCATACTAACGGGTTATGAATAACTTGAGTTAGACAATGATATGTTTGCACAGTAATTGGATATACTAAACAACTTATACTGTTTTATAAAAAGGACACACTTTGAGAAATGTTCTTGCGATTAATATAATAGAAACATACTTTTGTAGCATTCCAGAAATTACTGTTTAATTAATTGTATAGCATCCTAGCAACAAATAAAATATTTTTTGAACATAATCCACCAATTTACCATATTATTATGATATTAAAATTATTTAAAGGTGATGATGAAAGAGTCTTCAGATGATACCACTGGATGCTTCCCAGAGAAGTCGAGATGGTGTTCGACTGAACAGGTCTGCCAGGGAGTAAAGTGTAAAGCGCTTTCAGCAGTCCAGCGCTATATAAGAACTTACCTTTTACTTGTTTACTGACTCTGTCAGCGAGGTAACAAGGCCTAGGGTCAGTGCAAGAAAAACATAACCATAACCAAGTACCAGTGGTCAAGTGGAAACCACACCTCAACATGATGAAACAGTCATGATTACTGACTTTTATCAATCATGATTACTACATTACTACACAAGTAGTGTCTTGTTGTTTTACATCTTCCCCTCTATATTCAGTAGTAAAGGATAAAACGTACCTCAGAATGCACCATTTTAAAGCTAGTTTTAAAAAATCTCCGAGGGACCCCCTTTGCAACGCTTCGCGTCTGCGGCGCTAGCGTACCCCACCCCTACCACCCATCATTTTACCCAGGAAAAACACTGGATTAACGTTTGTAGTGTTTTAGTTGTTGTTTTTGTAAATGTGCATGACTCAGAGTCGTAAATAAGTACACTTGTGATGTTGGTGTTACATATTCGGATATTATTTTGTATTGAAAAGGATGGTGTAATACATACTGTATTTGAGGTGATAAATGCAAATCTGATTTTTCCAATCCTGCATTTCATTCGTCTGTTCCTCCTATGTCTGTCATTACACCGGTCACATATATACAATTTGTTGTATCCTTTTCTATGTATGTTCCTTTGACCTGCGAGTGTGTGTGTGTGTGTGTCTGTGTGTCTGTGTGTCTGTGTGTGCGTGTGCGTGCGTGTGCGTGTGCGTGTGCGTGTGCGTGTGCGAGTGCGAGTGCGTGTGCTTGTGCTTGTGCGTGTGTGTGTGTGTGTGTGTGTGTGTGTGTGTGTGTGTGTGTGTGTGTGTGTGTGTGTGTGTGGCTGTGCGTGGTGTGTGCGCGCACACGCTCGCGTGTGTGTGTGCGTGCGTGAGTGTGTTTTATTAAATAATTAATGGAATAATAATAATGGAATAACTTCTTTAGCGCCAATACCCTCGGAAAATCCGAGCTCAGTGGTGAAAATAATAATAATAATAAAGTCTTATATAGCGCTGTATCCAGTCCTTAGTTCTGTTAAAAGGGCTTTACAAAAAAGTTCACAATTGTATGTCACTCATTTAGGTAGTGAACGCGATTTTAAAAAAAGGTGTGTATTCAGCGCCGTCTTAAACGACGCAATAGTGTCACACTGTCTGACTGACTGTGGCAGATTGTTCCAAAGCACAGGGGCCGCTTTGGAGAACGCACGGTCTCCGAAAGAATTGAGGCGTGTGGTTGGTACTGTTAGCCGAACAACAGAATTTGATGGGAGGGAGCGTGTTGGCTGATATTCAACAAGAAGCTCGGAAATGTATCGCGGTGCAAGTCCGTGGAGTGCCTTGAAGGTGATCAAGAGAATGTTAAACGTAATATTCTTTCTTGAATGGAAAGCCAATAGAGATATTTCAGAACTAGTGTTTCGTGCTAGTGTTTCCTTGTTCGTGGGATTAGACGAGTAGTCATGTTCTGAATGCACTGCAGTCTACGTAGCTGACACTTATTAATTCCGAACAGCAGCGAATTACAACCATCCAGTCTAAAATCCGAGTTTAATGGCGAAAAAATTTAAACACAACCTTTATGATTACGGTTGTTCCAATATCAAGTTACATTAGACGCGTATTGTAAATGACCCCTACAGCTGCATTAATTCAATTCTTAAATAAAATAACTTTACCTTGTTGCAATTTGAGCCTAACGTGTCGCCAACAAAAAGTCGCATATGATCGCTTTGCAGAATAAATGTGTCAAGTTTTTATTGTCTTCCCAATTATAGGCACATAAATAATTATATATATATATTATATATATATATATATATACGAGAAATGCAGCGCCGAGTGTGCGCACTAATAAAGTATAACTTCCGCGTCTAACGCTCTGGCCTCCAACCAGTCAACTATTACGGACAATGATCGTCGTCGTCGTTTTCGTCGTTTTTGTTGTCCTTCTCGTTCTTCTCGTTCTTCTCGTTCTTGTTTCTTCCCTTCGATCTCCTTTAATGATGGTTTTACTTCGGTCAACACTTCCTCCACAGTCAATAGACGGTATACCAACACCAAAATCACGAACGTCTGCACAAACAGAATCATGCAATTAAGCACTTGCTCTTTATCAATTGATCATATTCGTGGTAGTAAAACTAACTTAGATAAGTATTTATTTTAAACATCTCCAATGAACGAGTTCACTATGTTTGTGCCTACTGGTGTTTTATGCTCTATACCGATTGATTTTTTTCGTGTGTGCGAACGCGCGTGCGTGTTCGTGCGTGTTAGTGTGAGTTTTCTATCAGGCGCTACTCGTGTCAGAGAACCGCGATGCTCATTGGTCAGTGCGTCGTAGTTACAACTAGCTCCCGCGCTCCCAATTGGTCCGCGCAACTTAAAACTTTTGAGACAAAAATAGGTCACGCGTAACTACGCCTGACCCATTTTGGGGGTCCAAAACTAGGTTGTCCCTGGGAAGGTTCCGGGAAGGTTCGTAGTGATCTTGGAAATCTGTTGCTTATGCTGGGCAAAATTTTAAAATACAGGCATTGGGCAAGGTCCTGCAAGGACACTTTTCCTAAAAATGAATGTACACAGATTATAAAAATTATCTTCAATTCACCAAAACTTAGATAAGATAGGAAATGTCTACAAGTTTTAAGTGTATATGTCAAGAGCTGTTCTGGAATTTAAGTAAATAAATCTAAGTTTCAAAATCATATACATGTAACTAAATTGCAGGGTTGGTTTTCTGCCGGGCAGAAAGGTATTTCTGCCGTGCCCATGGCAGAAATAGGGTAGAAAGGGGGGCTTTTGTCCGGCAATATTCCACTAGATGCGCATCAGGTTCCCAAGATCGCGGTTCTCTGACACGAGTGGCGCCTGATAGTTTTCCCTCCTAGACGGTTTGCACATATAGCGACGAATATTCAGTTGTTCGTTCAATTACTCCCATTCGGAAGAAAAGTAACGCCCTTATTTTGTGTTCGAAATTCTCCATTGGCTATGGGTTTATACCGAATTTAGATTGACGTTATGCGAATGTTCAGAATGTAACGAGTTTTTTCTGCGATATTTCCTACGTTGGCTACTGAGTTGCGGACTTTTTATATGGGGGAACGTTGGTATATATCAGCCCCTTTTCACGTTTTCTGCTATAAACCAAAACTGACTACATTAAAATTACTATATCAAATAAAAGTATGTCCTATAAGAGCGATGTGAATTTTGGGTGGCTGGGATTTGTCAATTTCAAAATGTGCAAAATAATGGAAGCAAGCATGTGAAACGGTTTAAAGGTGGGTTATGGGTGAACTTTTATTCTCGAACTTACGATATATTCATGTTATGTCATAGTATGTATATGTTACGTGATTCCAAAGGCCGGGCTACACTGGAACTTTTCGCCCGACCAAATCAGACCAGACCAAACCATGTCAGACCGACACCGACTAGCCCCGACTACTGTCGACATAGTGGGAACTTTTCAAATTTACTGGATTGTGACGTCACATCGGCTTCGAATATGGCTCGGATCTGGTCTGGTCTGGTCGGGTCGGGCGAAAAGTGTCAGTTTTAAGGCAGCTACTGTGTATTAGGAGGAAGATTGTTCCAACAGTGTAAACCCATACTTGACAGTTTACAGTTGGGATAATTAAACGATTATTGGCCGACGAGATTTAAGTTGTTGTAAGGGGATAGCACACTTTTATTTCGTGTTAGTAATTCGTCTTCAACATAGTAGGTTCTGCAAAATATGTAACTATAATACTTCAGTCGACTGTACGGTTTTTATTCCGATTAATAAAATTTGAAATACGTTCGGGTTACGTCATTCGTTACACCCGAGCCCAATACAAGAATCGGTTTACTTATCGCTCTTGACAGTGACAATCATATTTGTACGGCATACGTATTTGACTTTAAGAAATAAGCACAGCGTCATCCTTTGCACAACGAGCCTCTTCTGTACGCAAAACTTAAAATGATAATTACAAATTCTTACACAGGAAAATTTGACGAATGTACACTGCAACGGAACGCGACGTGTTTATATTTATAAAATGTATTGCATAATTACCTCGAATAAGAGGATGGCAATTGTTATATAAAAAA
>OZ023218.1:10202118-10244618 GCA_963995525.1 Escarpia spicata
CTTATATAGCGCCCCAACCAACTAATTGTTCTGGGGCGCTTTACAATGGTTAATGGAAATAAATAAATAAATAACATCATACGATATAATAATAGTTAAAAATACTATGCAATCTTTACTACTACAAAATCAACTATACTGTCTTAAAATAAATAAATAAACACACAATTATGCAAGCTATTAAAACAATAAAATAAATTAATTATAATAGTAAATTAATTTAAATAAAGGTATCAATAATTATGATCATCGATCATCGAATGTTAAAATAATTTGTGAAAAGATGCGTCTTCAGTGTCACTTTAAACTGATTGACACTAGTGCGTTGGCGCACTGTGAGTGGTAGTTGATTCCATGCTCTTGGAGCTGCACAAGAGAATGCTCGTTCGCCGAAATTAGTTCGGGTAGTGGGTTGTTTAAGGAGTAGCTGATCGGAGGAGCGTAGACAGCGTGTCGGGCGATACGGGGAGAGAAGTGCTGATAGGTGCGAGCCCATGAAGGCATTTGAAAGTGAGAAGTAGGGTCTTGGAAGTAATGCGTAATGTGTGTTCTTTGTTTAAGTATCGACGAATGCGTCCAGTGCTATGGAGGTGGTAATATGGTTTTCTGCAAATGTTAGTTACTGTCGCTCAAGGGACATATTAGAAACAAAGGTCACCCCCAAGTTTCTGGCATGTGTGTTGGGTAACACGCGCACGTTTCCGATAGTTGCACCATCAGGAAGAAAATTTTCGGTTGCTGATTTCGGTTGTATGTTGATGATCTCCGTTTTGTCATCATTGAGTTTTAGTATGTTGGTTTTCATTCATTCACGGATACTGGCAACACAGAGTTTTATTTTCGTGATGGCAATGTCGGGTGAAATATTATCGCTCAGGCTAAATTCTTCGAAAAGTTGTTATCGGCATATAGATGGTAAGCCATGCCATGGTGGTTGAGTAGCGACACGAGAGGAGTCATATATATATATATATATATATATATATATATATATATATATATATATATTGAACAGTAGTGGTCAATCTGTGAGGTTTAGACTGCTCACCGGCAATCAACACCGTTTATTGTCTGTGTTGTAAGTAGGCAGCGAACCATGACAAACAGTGATCGTCGACGCCGATGCTATTGCTCAGTGTGTTTAAAAGAATGGCATGGTCAATTGTATCAAATACAGCGTTCGTCCATGCACCGAATCACATTGTCATGCACGTGCAGAAGCGCAGTTTCAGTACTACAGTCCTGTCGGTAGGCTGATTGCAACGGCATATACAGGTTGTTTTTACGCATGTGTGCAATCAACCGGTTTGCCACAATCCTCTCGACTAACTTTGATAAAAAGCACATGTTAGAAATAGGCCGATAGCGTTTCAAAATGTCATTATAAAGACTTGCCTTTTTCAATATGGGTGTGATGACAGCAACTATCATTTCATCAGGCATTGCTTCCAGCAAACACTTGTTGATGATGTTCATAATACGCGTTGTCATGACATCAGAGCATTCTTTTACCAAGTTTGATGGCATCGGGTCAAGTTTGCAAGTCTTCGATGATGACTTGCTCAGTAGTTGCGCGATTTCTTCTTGTGTGACAGGCACGAAAGTAGAGAGATGACAATCTGTGACAGAGTGATCTACGCTCACAAAGTCGGTACTCACATTATGGACATGTGGCGTTTGTAGTGTGGTGCGAATACACTGGATTTTATCGTCAGAGTAGTATCGTCAAAGTCGTTGGCGAGCGATTCGGCACATTCGTAGGTTGGCAGTGTTGCTGTGTTACCCCGATGCAGCAGCTTGTTTGTGATGTTGTAGAATTACGCTTGGTTTCGGACGTCCGACAATTTTTCCTCGTAGTGGAACTTTTTCGCTTCAGCGCACATGTTGTTGACTTTGTTTCTTTGCTGTACATACATGACTCGGTGCACTGTTAATCGTGTCCTCCTGTATTGATGTTCAAGCCTACGTTTTGCTTTTGCAACTTTGATGTCCGCATTGTACCATGGCACGTTGTTGTTCACGGTGATGGTGCACTCTCTAGCAGGAGCATGTTGGTCGAGTATTGACAGCAAGGTATTGTTGTAACGAGAAAATGCCGCTGCTGCCGATTCGCTGGTTTGCTGGACAGTCAGATCAGAGCAAGTAATGTCATGGCTGTTTTTTTATGGTTGATAGTTTTCAACTTGCGCACAGCCATTGTTCTCTTTGGTGGGACTGTAGTTGTAAGAAGTACCGTGAAGATAACGGCGGAGTGGTCAGAATTGACTGAATCATCACAGGTGACATCTTCAACAGGCAGCTCACCACATCTCGTTATGATAAAATCGAGGATGTGGCCTTTCTCATGAGTTGCCCGGGCAACGTGCTGTTGGTGGTTTGTTGCGGAGAGAAGGTCTATAATTGGTTTGGTATGTGCACTGATGGGATTGTCAAAGTGAAAGTTCAGGTCCCAACGAGTAGCAGCTGACCGGATGTAAATGTGAGTTCATCGAGGAGATCGGCAAACTCCCTCAGAAATACCGGAACATTTGATGATTCCGGTTTTGGTGGAAGTCTATACACTGTTACAAATCGTAATTGTTCGAGGCCGACTTTGACTAAGCAGTTGATATACTCCATGGAAGTGTAATTGTTGTGCTTCATTACAGTTACTGAGGTGGATTCACGGAAGATAATGGCGACGCCTCCGCCTCTGGCGTTGGTTCGCGGTATGTGTTTCATAGCGTATCCAGGTGGCACGACTGCCTTTACGGCAATATGCGATGGCCTGAACCTGGTTTCCGTGAGCGAGCATATGTCTAGTTTGTTTTCAGTTATCAGGATTTGTTGACACTTATCAAACTCGCACGCAGACCGGGTGTTCGGAACACCAGCTCTAAACGAATTAGCGGCGCAGCTTCGGTGTAGTTTAACATATATCAGGTTGCTTCTGTTGACAATTGGTAAAATGCTGTTGGACACATCGGTTCTGGCTGCAGTCAATTTAACAGGAATTGTCTTAGTCACTTGGCATTGTCATCGACCGTTTACGTCTAAAGGTCATGGTACGAAAACAGCGCGAAACAGTCTTTCTCTGCGTTTATGGGTACATCAGGGACCAGTTTCATGAAGCGTTCTTAAAGATACACAATTACTTTTGCGTAAATTCCTATGTTCGTCTATTAAAAAAACCGCGAAGACTATCATCTTAGACATAACACGTTCTTAGCGGCTTCATGAAACCGGCCCCAGGGGCCAAGGGCAGGTTTCCTGAAGCGGCCAAGAACGTTCTTAGCGCTAAGATGATTGTCTTAGTAAATGACATGGTATTTTAATATAAGCGAACACAAGAGTTTGCGCAAACACGTGACACTAAGTAATTGCGTAAATTTAAGTACGCTTCATGAAACCGACCCCAGTTTCATGAGGCGTACTTAAAGTTACGCAAATACTTAGCGTCACGTGTTTGCGTAAACTCCTATGTTCACTTATATTTAAAAAAAACATGTACTTTTACTAACACAATCATGTTGCGTTCACGCAGAGCGTAAACGCTTTAAATAATCAACTTAACTTCACGTGTATGACAATTACGTAGCTTGGAACAATTGTGGAAAGGGCGCATGTCGTGGCAAACAATTGTACGCCATAAACCAGTTAAAAGTCAAGTCTCTCAAAATGTTCTGTGTGTCAAGAGCATTTGCGTTAAGAACGTTCTTAGATCCTTCATGAAACCGGCCCAAGAAGTCTCCCTACACAATAGTGATGGGAGACTTTAGTGCACAATTAGGGAAACGAACAAACGCAATGGAAACGGCAACACACAAATTTGGCCTAGGAGTGAGAAACGAAAGAGGCGACACCTTGGTAGAATGGGCAACATCACGAAAGTATGAATACCATGTTTCAGAAGAAGGCAGGGAGGAAATGGACGTGGAAAAGCCCACGTGGAAAAACAAATAACGACATTGACTACGTCCTGACAAACAGGCCAGACATGATCACAGACGTAACTGTCATCAACCAAGTCAACATCGGAAGTGACCATAGAATGGTATTGACCACCATCAAACTGAACGTAAAGGCTGAAAGGAAAAAGTTTAACAAAAAGATAAACAAGAGACCACCAAGTGTAGATACCCACAAATAGGAACATAAAAAGATCTACTTCGAACTCCAACTGCGAAATCGATTCGAGACTCTACAAGAACTAGACGACATCGACAACGTGAGTGAAACATCACAGCGATGATCCGACTAAGTGCGACAAGTGTAGCCAAAGCAATCAACAAGCAAGCAAAGACGAGAATATCTTCCCCAACATGAGCCGTGATAAAAAAAACGACGGGAAGTGGTGGAAAACAGCGACCGCAAAAACAAATAGAGTACGCAGAAATGTGCAAGGCCACCAGAAAGAAAGCGACGGAGGACATCAGGAAGTACAAACAAGAGATTATACGAGAAACGATTATGACATCAAAGAGCCCGAAGGTGGCTGATTACACAGGGTAGAGAAATGCAAGACCAAGATCGGATCATAGAACGAATATAGGAATTTTACACCGTGCTATACGACAGTGAACAGAGTACTATTATTCAATCCGACCCAAAATAGGTACCAGAGATAACACCATGGGAGGTGGAAGCAGCGCTAAGAGATATGAAGAATGGAAATGCATCGGGCAACGACCATGTAAACATTAAAAACAGGAGAAGATACCATATCGAAGACACTAGCTAAGCTGTATACTAAATGCTTATCAGAAAGACGAATACCCACCGCAAGGAAGACCGCAAAGATGGCGATAATCTTCAAGAAGGGAATTAGGAACTACAGAACCGATATGTCTGTTATCAAACATCTACAAATTACTCCCACAAATACTAACGAATAGGGTAGAGAAGACACTCAACGAAAACCAAACACGAGAGCAAGCAAGATTCAGAAGCAGGTACTCAACGACAGATCACATCCACGTCGTAACCAACTGAAGTCGAAATGTCGAGGATATAATATTCCGTTCTGCATCGCGTTCGTCCACTACAAGAAGACTTTCGATTCTGACCTGCTGCAAGAACAGGGGATGGAAGACGTGTACATCAAACTCCTGTAAGACATATACACCAACAATTCAGTGAACCCAGAACTCAGAATCAATTAATTTGACACCTATAAATACGATACATATACAAGGAATAACGTAAGTAATAGATAAGATCGAGAGACTCCCACACATGTAGACTAAGATGTAAATTATATGAAATTGCACTATTTAAATACAACGTCATTTCATGTGGAGCTGTTCGCTCAAGAGTAAATGTCAGCAGAAAAGCATATATCAAAAACATGAAATGCTTTATAGAAAACATCATAGGTACTATAAAGTTCTTTGATAACATTTTGTAAGTGAGCCCATGCAATAACGTTAACATGGATAAAACGAATTTTGACATATCGCTAAGAAAATCGCTAAAAAGTATACTTTTGGTTTTGTAATGATGACATTCAAAAGCATATTACCATTAAACATTGCTTTGATTAAACACAATTGAAGGGTAAGAAGGATAATAAGGAAAAGAACATTCAAGGGAAAAAACAAAAAAGTGACAAGGCATGTTAGTCACACTGGAATCTGACTCACAGCATAACTAGTTACAACAATAAATGCAACATAAATGCATTGAAATATAAATTACATGAGTCGTGTTATACAAATTCACGTAGACGTGAAACATATTTGGTTATATGTAGGTCTATGGTACTGGAAATATGTGTAGGCGTTCAAGATGGCATACCACACGACAGTCAGCTTTTGATCTCTGACAACTAGTCTGTCGAACGAGATGTACGTGTACTTCATCTCAGCACGTAGCTGCATCAACTTCGGAAGTAGGTCTTTACGTTTCTGTACGATCTTCAGTGAATAGTCTTCATTCATATATACACCGTTCGGCTTCACGAGTCGGGCTTTGTTTACCAGGTACTCGCGGTCCTTAAACGATGCAAATTTCACTACCACGGACTGTGGCTTCTTCGCCCCGTTCACCATTCCCGCAGCTGCCGTTCGGTGAGCGCGCTCAATCTTCGTCGTTTCGACTTTATCTGCTGTGATGGCGAACTTATTCTACAGGCTGTGTTTTACCAGTTCTTCCGGTTTTTGCCACGTTTCGTCCGCGATTTCTGATATGCCGTCGATCCTGACGTTCGTTCGTTTTGTTTTGTTTTTTAGATAGTCGACATTTTCTTCTAGCTCCTGCAGTTGGTTTTGCAGGTGATCGACGCTAGTGGCAGTAAGTTGTGGTCCAAAGTTTGATAACTCACTCTTGAGGTCGGCCACCTCCGGCTCAGTATACTGCAGGCTGTGCATTAGATCAGTTATAGATTTGATTGTATCAGCCTTGAACTTGTTTATTCTAGAGTTTGTGCTCTCCATGAAGGATTACTGGGTGTAGTTATATGTATGTTTATATGTAAAAATTATCGCTTAGCATAGTGAAAAGTGTACAACTTTATATCATTAAATGATATAAATATTTCATTATGCTATACACATTACCAATATACAATTTTTGTCATCTTTAGTATAATTAATATATGTGTGTGTTAGCCTTATCATTTATCGCGTCTGGTGTAGTGTTGATGATATGCGGTAAATTATATCTATTGTTTTTGCAAAGTCGTTTGTGTCCTAAATGTGTGTATTTTGTGGCATTAACGAGTGAGATAATTGTATATATACATGTTCTTGTAGACTGGTCTGTAAGTACGCTGGTAATTAATTATGTGTTGATTTATAGTAGAATCGTAGTATATGTACTTTTAGTAAATCTTCTACCATAACAAGAGAGTTATAAAATAAGGGTTCCGTGTGTGCGTTGTATTTACTTACATGCATATATTATTCTATTAGTTTTCGTTTGTAATTTGGTTACCCTGTTACACTGGTAGCCCGAGATCATTAAACAGTAATTTAAATATGGTAGTATTAATGTGTTTATAAAGTAGACTTTTAATAGGTGAGGGGATGATGTGCTTCAGTTTATTTATAATTCCAATTATGCTAGATCACTTATTTGTTACTGGTGCAGCCGTACATATTCCGGAACATGCAATATCACTGCGATAACAAAAAAAAGACAGCAACAACTACTACTACTGCTTCTACTACTATTACTACTACAACTACTACTACTACTACTATTACTACTACTACTACTACTACTACTACTACTACTACTACAATTACTACTACTACTACTACTATTACTACTACTACTACTACTATTACTACTACTACTATTACTACTACTACTACTACTACTATTACTACTACTACTACTACTATTACTACTACTACTACTACTACTATTACTACTACTACTACTACTACTACTACTACTACTATTACTACTACTACTACTACTACTACTACTATTACTACTACTACTACTATTACTACTACTACTACTACTACTACTATTACTACTACTACTACTACTATTACTACTACTACTACTACTACTATTACTACTACTACTACTACTACTATTACTACTACTACTACTACTACTACTATTAATACTACTACTACTACTACTACTACTACTACTACTACTACTATTACTACTACTATTACTACTACTAATATTGATACTATTACTACTACCACTACTACTGCCACCACCACCACCACTACTTCTACTACTACTTATACTACTACTACTACTACTACTACTACTACTACTACTACTACTACTACTCAGTGAAACTGATCGCCAACCGAAAAATGTCTTCATTCTACAATATATATTATGAACACCATCCACCACACATCTAGTTCATTGGACACACCACATCCCGGTTTAAATTTTTTTTATTCATCTATGTTATTTAACGGGAAAGAGGAGGGTAACTCCCAGTTACTATCCTCAGCCTTGTCCAGTTGGTCATTGTTTAATGTCTATTGGCGTGGGAATGTAACGGCTGAATGCATCCCTGTGCCATGACTGGATAATCATGCATTCTTACTCTCCGTTGTAGACCGATCGGCGTTACTTAGACGTACCACTAATCATACATGTTTTCATTTTTTAGGTTTAATTTACATTTTGTGGCAGAAAAACCATCTACCCTAAAGGATTAAACTGATTCTATCAGATGTCAAGGTTTGGAGTTCACATTCGCCACCTATACTCCGTTGCCAGTGCATTATTCGTTCATGTTCCAAATCCATAACAGAGGATACTTGAAGTCAGTACACCCTTTTTCCTAAATACTTACTTACTTATATACTTGTTTGCTTACTTACTTACTTACTTTACTTATGCCTTCCACTTAACGTGATGAGATGATGCGTTATTTCCAGTGTCTGACATTGCGTCAGCAAGGTAAGTCCCCCGGAGACCGCAGTCCCTCTCAATGGTGTCTCTCAGACTCATGTTACGGCCACCTCTTCTCCGAGGGCTCGACGGTTTCCACAGAAGCACTTTGTTTGCTATTTCATCGTGACGCATCACATGACCTGCCTGACGAATACAACGTTTTCTCATGGTTGGGAAACGCCGTGGTAGATTACCTTACTGTTATAGGTTGAAGAGCCGTAAAATTTTTAGCTTAGTTTGACGCTCAAACCTGGGATTTTCTACATTTAGATGTCGAAAACTAATTAAGTTTTCGAGTTATTTAAAGTCTTGTACTTTTTCTGAAATTTTATTCCCGTCTAAGGTGTGTAAATTAGGAGCTGCAGTTGGATTCATGTGAATGTACTTGATTTTGTTTGGATAGAGAAACACTGTAATAGACATAGAAGCACGTTCGACTTTTTGGAGTAGGAGTTCTGCTTCATACAGACATATGTGACGTGTCACGAGGAAATAGCAAAAAACCTTCTTCTGTGGAAACACGAACAAATTTCTTTTCATACACAATAACTCTCTTTAGTATGGGCTGATTCGACAATTCAAAGCGATTATTTCGTACACCGGTTGGCCAGTCAGGTGCAAGGCAGCTGAGCATTGGAAACTGACTAATTGGAGGGAATAAACAAAACGGCTGGAGGTATGAAATTATTGTGGCAATGTAACTGATATGTCTGACAGAAAGAGGACGAAACCTCACTGTGTCCTAAAAGCAATTCTGACTTGATGGAAAAGAGCCTGTTAAAATCAAGAAAGGTGCCCGGACACCCGAAAGACTCCGTCTGGATTGGGCCGTGCCTGGCTGACGCAATATTAAATAGAAAACACTGGACATACCTCGCCTGGCCACCATGTTTAGCAGCCGACACATGTAAATAAGTAATCCAACATGACCTTGTAACAGGGCGGCTGTGATTTCGGACGACTTAGAATAATAAACAATCATACTACTTACTATTGCAATTTGTTTGAGGTCTACCGCTTTTGGCGTAGATTGAGTGGAATGTGTGGTATGCATGATCAGTAACAATTACATTGAACATTAAGTAAGCAATCAGTATATGCAATAAGTATTACCCAGGACATCATGACATTTAACAGCACAGAAGGCCATTCTATGGCGTACCGCCCTTCGTACTGATTTCGAATGAGGTTCATAGCTATCCACTTGAGGCTTTGATCCATCTGCAAGCAATTGTAAGCAAATACGTACCAACATAGCAAAATGTAAACTCTAACGTAACACATTATCGGTACTCATTTAGTTGTGCATGTGATACAAAAGCAACAGTATTAATAGAATCAACAGCATGAGCAAAGCAAAGACAGGAACGGCGGCAAGATCAACGATATTCAGCAGAGTAACAACAGCAATGGCGACCGCATCAGCAGAATGAGCATAGCAAGGACAGAAACGGTGACAGGACCAAATGCATTCAACAACGAAACAACTGGAACTGCGGCAGGATCAGTTGCATGAACCAACAGCATGAAGAGAATATGGGTATGAACAGCGACAAAATCAGCAGCGTGAACCAGCAGCATGAAGAGAACATAGGCATGAATTGCGACAAACTCAGCAGCGTGAACCAACAGCATGAAGAGAAAATGGACATGAACTGCAACAAAATCAACAGCATGAACCAACAACATGAATATAACACGGACAGTAACTGCAACAAAATCAACAGCATAAACCAACAGTATGAATATAGCATGGACATAACCTGCGACAAAGGTCAACAGCATAAGCCAACAGCATGAATATAACATAGAGAGGAACTGTGACAAAATAAACAGCATAAACGATCCGCATGAAGAGAATACGGGCATGAACTGCGAGAAGATCAACAACATTCATCAGAGCAAGGATAGGGACTACGATAGGATTAACAACATGTATTGAACAATGGCAGGGACGACGACACTATCAACAACGATCAGCAACGCAAGGGAAGGACTGGCGACAAGATCAACAACATTCATCAGAGCAGGGGCAGCAATTGCGACGGGATCGAGAGCATGAACAGAACACAAACAGGAGTATCAGGAGCAGGAGCAGGAGCAATAAGTGGAGACACATCACGAGTACAATACGGTCAACACAACGAGTAACGGGACGAATGTGTACAAGAACACAAAGCATGAGCAGAGCAAATGAACCAGGGAGCATAGCCATTCAACGATATTGAATATTCCATGGGCAAAGACCAGACATTTCACTTATTGGTACCATCTGGGCGGGCAAGATCTATTTAAGAATTTGGAAAGGATTCATATCTAGGGAACACATTTTGATATGATAAAGTCTTAGCTTGATGGCCATCTTTAAAAATGGCCACAAAAATGAATGGGTAGTGTCATCTGTTGCACTGAGGCAGTATTATTACGATGTGTTTTGCGAACTTTTTTGGTTATCGTTACCGTATACATGTACTGTAATATCATGCCAGTTCACTTCGCTGATGTTAAGAGTAAAACATGCTTCTGAATTCTTTAGCGGTGACTGTTGACTCTAAAATGGAAATCCCCGCCAACATTCAGCATGATGATACTGCTTCAATGCAAGAGATGGCGATACCCGTTCAATTCCAATATGGAATATCGCCGAGTGCCTATGATATATAATTGGCACGCTCTGGTAGAAGTAATACGGAAATACGTACAGGTGAGCTGACGCAAAATGTCAAGAAGACTGTGGTGAGAACATATATAATCAGCACAGTGAAGATGTCCTGCAACAGATGCCAGTTTATTCTACAGATATATATTATGTCTATTATATTCTACGCGATACGTGTCCTGTCATTTAAAACGTGTCCTGTGATTAAGTTGTTCTTGATTTATTGCTAATACTGAAACAAACTTTAAGAAAGCCACGTTTTGAGAAACAAGGTAATTTTACACATATTACCTATTGTTTTTGTATATTTGGGTTCGTATATACACGTGTTTTATTTCGTTTGGATTATTTATGGAGAACAAATAACAGAACAATGAAATATAAGTTAATACGTCATGCATTTCTGCACAAATCAGTAAAATTATGGGTCATTACAAGATAGCTATTTTGGCTCGTGCGCAGAATGCACCTGTGCGCGTTAAACAGTAACGTTTATTATGGATTACTGAATAGGAAAATCAACATACTTTTGCGAGATATATAATTTATATGAACTGAGCAAAAAAAACAAGCTTTAGTCTGCAGCCTAAATCCATTTCCCCTTAATTTCAATGTGAAAAGGGGAATGCAGCGTCTTTCCGTAACGATTAATACTGATCCAAGTATCTTCACACTCATTTAGGAGAACGTTATTCTGTTGATATAGACACGTTTGCTGAAACATCGTAATTACACATGCAACTTGTTTGAGGTTGCAAAGGTGTCTTTCGAAAAAATGTGGCTCGAGTGATAGATTGTGTTTATTTGCTGATATGCTTAGAATAGGATAGTGGGTTTATTGTTCATTGCAGTTATAATTATTAAGGGTCAATCATTAAACAGACAAATCAATAAAATGGCAAGTGATATGCATCGTTATATATTTATATTGATATACGTCACACGGGTCTAGAGGGCTCCAAATTGAAGGTCAGCGGATAACATCATATAATCCGGCAGTGAAATGCTGTTTTTAGGTTGAGCCTTGCAATAGAGTCCAAACATGTTTTGCAGTGTCTATATCTTTTATGTGTCCTCACAAAGAATCCAAGAGATGCCGCCCTAGCACCTTTGAACATTTTTAAAAATATGCAAAGTAGTGTCGCCATTATCAAAACATCTCATTTCGTCAATATATCAGTAACGATTGACAACAACACAACACATTGTGCGTCTATATCCATGTTGTGAAGGTATGTGGTACTTTTCATGATGTTTCCGAAACGATACGACGTTTCAATATCAAAAATACGCAAATTAGGTGCAGTCGTTTGCAAAATGTTGAATATGACCCATACGTATGCTTGATAGCCAAACAAACAAAGTGTCTATATACCTATGTTTGAGGCTATGCAATGTCGACTAGGATATTTGCACAGTAGTCCTACAAACTGTATCCATTCAACATACAAATTAGTATCAACCATTGAGAAAAAATCGTGTTTTATCAACAACTTCCGAATTATTTATGACAGCGTTTCACATGAGGTGTTTAACCCTATATTCACAGGGTCATTCGATATATTCGATAGTGCCGTGCAAAAAGCTAGCAGGTGAAGTCAATGTACCCAATACATAACAGCACCACAAATAGTTTAAGGTATTTAGTAATGTAAATAATGTAGCTGATTGGTCCTTACATCTGTGGACAGTGAACGAGATGTTGTAAAGGTAAGTGAAACTAAAAGTAAGTTCTTATATAGCGCACTATCCAGTCCTCAGGACTGCTCAAAGCGCTTTATACTTTACTCCCTGGAAGACCCGTTGTCTATAACCAGGTGTTCATTCATACAGCTGAGTTAACTGAAGCAATGCTCTTACCGCTGCGCTACTGCGCTCCACATACTAGTCCTACTTCTTTCCTCCTTCTTTTATATTTTTGATCCTGCTGATAATTCATCCGGCATCATAAACATTGTTACCGGCAGAATAGCTCCAAACACAATGAACACAGACAATGCGGCCGACATGAGCAAAACATAATTGGAGTCACTTGAAAGAAGCTGGCCAAAAGGATGTAATGCCACTTTTTCAAAGCAGGTTGTTACATATGTTGTCAGTTTCTAGAAGCAAATACTGAACAGTTGCACTAAGCTGTCCACGACGTAAATCTATCGTACACGAGAGAGTTGGGATTACAACAATCCAGCAACGTTGTTCTGAAACTAGTGTTGCGCCACGAATTTTCACCTGTGTCAACATCGATGGATGATGAATATGGTGAAAGGCTAATCATAACCACAAAGACTATGCTGAAGAAGAAAGTTCAAGTGGATATGTCGTCCAGGTTGCATGCGAAGCAGAAGGGACTATTCTTGATGGATGCTCCATTCTGTGGATCATACATTGACTTAGTACGGGAACAGCGGATGTCTTCATGAACAGTCTCTGCTGATGCATGCTTAAGAAAACCGCAAATGAGATGTGTATCTCACGTTCAATATTCAACATCAAAAGAGGAACTAGATTATAAAGAGGCGGTCACCAATTCACTAGACGATACAGTCTCAGTCCTCGGACTCCATTTCCACCAAAGAAAGTTGTCTTTAGTGCCACTGAAGACAAAGTTCAGTTGATTAACTTAATCTGTCAGTCGCTTGTTGAAAATGGACAAACTGAAACACAGCGTGTACTACCAACGCACACATAAGCCTGTCATAACTGCTCCGGACTCTGTCTCCATGGAAATATACCATGGTCTTCTAACAAATCAAAATGATCTTCAAACGACACATGAAGAAGCGGACACGTGATCATAGTTCTAATGACACCAGTAGCCCATGCTGGAGCGATCAGCATCAACATCATATGCAATGAGACGGGAGTGTTCGCCCTGCTTCCCCTCCTTACCTGCAGACTTACACTGGAGAGCAGCAATCCTGGTCAAACAATTAACAAATCGCGTAGGTTAAAGGTTTCACTGCTGTCGAAGGTTCATGAGGAGGTATTACCATACAAAATCAGTAAAGCAAAGGTGACAACAATACCAGAATTAAAGACTCTTCATCGGACGACAGAGGTATTTGAAGAAATTGTTTGCCGGATCCACAACCAGACAACCCTTGATTTATCACCTCCACCACTGGATGCCACGATGTATGGATGGACACGTGATTACGTAACCAAATCATTTACAACACACCTCCGTATAATGTAACTCTCGTCCCAGCTGAAAGTCTTCAATTAATCCGATATTAATTCATCAGACAAGCCATGTGGTTCTGCGTTGTGCCGATGTCTGCAGTGTACACTGCTTGTTGACAAGAGGCTAACTGTCAGAATGATAATACACGAGTTGCTGCCGCCAGGGTAGGTAGCGAAGAGAGCGGTACACTTTAAGGCAACACCATGATTTCGACAGATTTTACAAAAAAAGGATATGTATACCTTGTTTGGAATGCTATAATGTATACTTCAAGCATTATTGAGAAAAACACGACCTTTCCTTAATGGCATTGGTACACTTATGTAATATTTTAAAATGTCTGATTATCAGCATATAAGACATATTTTGGATGGCACCATCAACATTTCCTGACCCTATCAAGATGGGGTTAGACACCTCATTTGAAACGCTGTCGTATATAGTTCCAAATATATTGACAAAACATCGATTTTTCTCAGTGGTTCCTGCTAATTTGCATATTATGTGGAAATTGGTTGGCAGAACTAATATTTGGATGTCTTCGTCGATATTGTATACTCTCAAAACACACGTAGAGACCCTCGTGTGGTGTGCCATTATAGTTACTGTGATGTTAGCCAAATTTACGTCAGATTAAAAAGTACCTTTTATAAGTGCAATTCGAAAATGTGACATGTACGGACGCTACAAATTAATTGCAAATAATGTTTAGAAAACGAAATTGACCCCAATAATAATTTCAATTATAGCTGTTATGCATCATTGGATAGAACAGTCAATTGTTATTACGTGTTTTTCGTTATCAAATTTGAAGTAAGAAAAACGAAAAAGAATACAATCGCGGTATTTCTAATATATGTTAGAAAAACAAAAGCTGATACTACCCCTTTTTCTTTTTCATTGAAACAGAACAAAAACAATAAAACTAGTAATTTTTTCATATTTCACTTTTGCATTTAGGAAGCTTCGGTTGCGTTACAACTTAGGCGGGAAATTTGGTCACTTCGGCGGAATAATTCGGTCGCACTGGCGGCGTTTTGAAATTTAAAAAAAGTTGTATTGTTGCAGATATGCTGCCGACGCGACATGTACATGCGAATTATGGTTGTTTCGACGTTATCGTTTTGAAATTTGTGAACGAAAACGAGAAAAGACGGCACATACACAGAACTTTCACGCCTACAAGTGCAATTTGTTTGTAGTTCACCTTATTTTTTATGGTAGGTTGAGTGGACTATCAGCAGTATCGTGGTGTTAAAAGAAGGCAGTTTATCATAGTATTTCTTTTATTATTTAATAGAATGTTCTTAAGGCTATACTAACTATATTGAAGGTGTAGTGCCCGCGAAATGTACGACCACGTTCAACACAGCAAACGTTCTGTCACAGAATACTACGCCCGCTCATTCAGGGTAGATCAACTGACTGGGTCCCTTAAAGGGACGTCGTCTGTTCGTCTACCCGAAATTAGCGAGCGTATTAATTTTCTAACTGGAAGTCTGCTGTGTCGACCATAGGAAATTGAGCATCGTTGAACATTAAAGAGTATAGCAGGTAACTCATTCTCACTCGGCCGTATTGCTAATAAAGCTTGTTTTGAAATTGTATGTTTTGTTTACTATTTGAACATGCACCCGCGATCGTGCCTTCAAATAGCTACCGTTGTTACTGGCTTAATAGACACACTTTGTCGGGCAGTACACCTTCAACATAGTTAGTATAGTTTTAAGAAAATTATGTTAATTAATACATGAAAAACTAGGAACGGAATACTTCGTTTTAATACAACTATGTAAAAGCTTACAAGGACCTACCAGTAGGATCAGACAGACTGAACGACTGAACACTGCGAACCAACCGATCACACTTGCAATCAAGCAAATCATTACTAATATCATCGTGTATTGGAACAATCGCAAGGCCAAAGAGGTGATGTGGTCAGGGTTGTATGCTGTGGCGTTGATGAAAGCCTTCTGAAGGTTTTTTATTTCGACATTTCTAGCATTTCGATGGGTGTTCACATAGAGATAAAACGAGCCAGCTCCCACGACTATGGTCGTCATCTTAAAGGAAATAAAAATAAGGCATTAGCTAAAATCCTTTTTCCATGTGTACACAAAGTCTAACATTGTATGTAACATTTGACAACATTAAACAAATACAGAAAAATACATTTGTAGCATAAATTCGATTTTAAGCCCGTCTGTGAAGCGATTCCCGCGGAAAATTAAATTTTAATGAGCTAGGCGATCACGTGGTATCGTGACGTCACTTATGACACACACTCGCATCAGGCCGACCTTGTCCATGCATTCAGAGCATGTTTACAAGGATAGCTTTTGGGTCGAAACGAGCGTCAGAATAAGTTATTGTGCAATATTGCGACGTAATACAAACACTAGTCATCATAGAGGAACAAGCAGTTATCTTACGGTTCCACATGAATCGAATTTTATTCAAAACATCGAATGCGAATGGGCCTACAAGTCGACTAGGTTTCGCCGAGCTTAGGCTCGTTTTCAGAATAATTATATCGAATGCAACCAACGGGAGATAATCTACACCAATAAACATACATAGCAAACAGATATTGTATCCAGCTACAGAAAGTAACGTGTATAATCTCATAATATCACTAGAATATCGATATATGAAGCAGGAGTTGTACAATTTATCATAACAACTTAAATCCGTCAGTAAATTTCAGTTGGTGCCGCTAGCTCAGTTGGTAGACGCGTTGGTTTCTTGCCATTTATTTTATAATCGGGCGACGCCGGTTCAATCTTGACAGTATGCAAACCATTGATTTTCTTTACACTTTTTTGTTTATGTTTTCACGAAGTAACATAAACCAAATCATTTAGTATACTATCATGTAGTATACTATAATGCACTGTTTGTTTTTATTTTGTAGTAATTATTTATTCGCCACAACAATTAAAATATGGTCATTATGTATAACGATGTTTCTAAATTGTATCCAGACAGATCACAATCTGTTTTCACATATATATATATATATATATAATTACAATATATTACCGTACAATATATATTTACAATTAATAAATTATATATCCATTACATTATATTTGTTTGGATAAATAACATTTAGAAACATCGTTATATAATGACCATATTTTCATTTTTGTGTGACGAATAAATAATTACTACAAAAATAAAAAGTATTTACAAACAGTGCATTATAGTATAAAATGATTTGGTTTATATTACTTCGTGAAAACATAAAAAAGTGTAAAGAAAATCAATGGTTTGCATGCTGTCAGGATTGAACCGGCGTCACCCGATTGTAAAATAAATGACAAGAAACCAACGCGCCTACCAACTAATCTAGCGGCACCAGCGGAAACTCTCTGGCTGATTTAAGTTGTTATGATAAATTGTACAACTCCTTCATATATCGATATTCTAGTGATATTATGAGATTATACACCTTACTTTCTGTAGCTGGATACAATACATGTTTGCTATGTATGTTTATTGGTGTAGATTATCTCCCGTTGGTTGCATTCGATATAATCATTGTAGGCCCATTCACATTCATTGTTTTGAATAAAATTCGATTCATGTGGAACCGTAAGATAACTGTTTGTTCCTCTATGATGACTAGTGTTTGTATTACGTCGGAATATTGCACAATAACTCATTCTGACGCTCGTTTCGACCCAAAAGCTATACTTGTAAACATGCTGTGAATGCATGTAAAGGGTCGGCCTGCTGCGAGTTTGAGTCATATGTGACGTCACATCTCGGCATCCCTAAAAGCGCGCCAAAAAATATGCAAAGCCGAAAATGTCCGGATGCACAGCATAAAATGTGGAATTTCTCATTCATTGAATTGTTTTTATTTTTTTGGCTTGGTGGACGTGACAATAGATAGATGTAATATAACAATTCAAGCAATAGGTGTTTTTATTCCCTTTAACCAACAACAACAAAACAATATTAATGACAGTAGTAACATATGTATCCATGGGTGTGTGTGTTTGTGTGTGTGTGTGTGTGTGTGTGTGTGTGTGTGTGTGTGTGTGTGTGTGTGTGTGTGTGTGTGTGTGTGTGTGTGTGTGTGTGTGTGTGTGTGTGTGTGTGTGTGTGTGTGTGTGTGTGTGTGTGTGTGTGTGTGTGTGTGTGTGTGTGTGTGTGTGTGTGTGTGTGTGTGTGTGTGTGTGTGTGTGTGTGTGCGTGTGTGTGTATTTATGTATGTACCTGTGTGTGTACTTGTGTGTGTGTGTGTGTATGTATGGATGTATGTATGTATGTATGTATGTATGTATGTATGTATGCATGTATATTATTATAAGGACACGCGGTTTTTTTTGCAAATTGCAATATAAGTGCGACTTTGTATTTTCGCATGCTCTAGACATTGTACACATTATATTTTATATCCATTTTGGCACGTCAATTTTACTTTTCAACATTACACACCACTGATTTGAACTAGTATCCATGGCTACAGAACATATTTTTGTAACGTTGTGTTTCAATACACACACACACACACACACACACACACACACACACACACACACACACACACACACACACACACACACACACACACACACACACACACACACACACACACACACACACACACACACACACACACACATTTATATATATATATACATTTATATATATATATATATATGTGTGTGTGTGTGTGTGTGTGTGTGTGTGTGTGTGTGTGTGTGTGTGTGTGTGTGTGTGTGTGTGTGTGTGTGTGTGTGTGTGTGTGTGTGTGTGTGTGTGTGTGTGTGTGTGTGGAACCTATTTTTGTAATTTTGTGTTTCAACAAACACACACACACACATACATATATATATACACACACACACACACATATATATATATATATATATATATAAATTATATATATATATATACATGGAACCTATATATATGTATATATATATATATATATATATGGAATATACCATGGGCACACGCAATCTAGGAAAACGTTGGAAATATTTTAAACGAAAACATTTATGTTGTCCACATATTTGCTGTTTATTACGTCATCCAATTTTAACAATTTTCAAATACAAGAACGTATATATTAGATAGATTTGTCGTTCCTGTGATACGGGATAGAGATACAGATTTGTGAAAAAAATTACTTGACATTTGTTTGAAATTACAAAAATGCTGCCACAATTTTAAGGAATATTAAATTACGACATCCATTGTTTCATAAATTACACTTTACTCGTCTTATTTTATATTAGTAATAGCTTGACTACACCGTGAGAAGTTAAATAATGCGTATTTTCTGGTATCAGGGACGTTACATATGCTCATTAATTCAGATGGAAGACAACTGTATTTATTAGAACATCGCCGCTTATTAAGACATCCGGGCTTTGCGGAAGAGATATTTTTATTAATATTGTTGTCTAGAAAGCAGATAGACGGATAAAATACTTGGAACAAAAATGACTGAAATGGTATTCACGGTAGTTTTAGTTTGTACGTAGCGTTAACAAATCGAGTTGGAGGAGTTTGATGACACATAATATATATAAAAAACAATTTTTACCAAGGGTGACGGGTGTCGTTATAAATATTACCAGAACGTGTTACGACAAATCTGGTTTTCCGGCGCACACCACACGAAACTGGTTGAAGTGGGGTAAACAACAGACACCATTAGCTAACCCAATTAAGCGCAACGCTACGCCAATCCTGAATGCGATTTCAAAAGCTATTGTGTAACACGTCACAGCTTTTGCAATCCAATCTAGTTAAATTTCGTGTTGCTTGTTGACAACTACAGTGGTGCAACTAGGCGCTGTGCCGAGCCTGTCGTAATGAAATAACATGTATTTATTGGACTTTTTCGGCTTAATCTTAGGTCTGTGTATTTTCTCTGTTAGCTGTGGATGTTGTAAATACATGTATCATATATGGCTATGGATATCAATTTCCAACTATTACAGACTTTCACTTTTTATTGTTTATTGGAGTCGAACGTAGAAACGCTTACTGAGTGGTTACCCTATGGTGTTGTGTTAGTCGCCGATGCGAGATTTGGAGCTGACGTCAAATCTGGCGTTGACTTCTAGTTTCGCGTGGAAGTACAAACTTAATTACATTAGCAAATGGTCTCTAATATGTTATACCTACGTACCGCAAATAAACAATTATGAGTACAATGATAGCTATCATACGAAAAAAAAAACATACCGTTAATATCACGCTGTAAGTTGAGAGTGTAGTGAGAGCAACACAGTCGGCACACCAATTAGTATGCTGAATTTCTTTTGGAAGCGATTTGCTGAAACCAACACAGTTTAATATTGTACTCGCACTTTCAACCATTGAAACGGTAACGTCACTATGCGAACAATATCGTGGAGTACTGGATGAGTAAGTATGGACACATTAGCATATGCAGTAAGGTCAGATATGTTCCAGTTAGCTTAATTTTAAAACAAACGAACCATTACATAAAATATTACACCTAATTGTAATTGAAAATGAACGTGCAAATGCCCATGCAACAATCTTGCCGCTATTCTGGTACTAACAAAAAAATTACAAATAACAGTTAAGTGATCGCAACAGTGCACTCTTATGGACCGATGTGTTGGCGCTTTCTTGACATTATATATATATATATTTATGTATATATATAAGGTGCACGTTCTCGTGGCAGACGTGATGTGTGATACGCTTGTGCCATTCCACACGACACCTAGCGTGACAGTTCTTTTGTAGAAGAAAAATGAACGGATATATCAATATATTAAATATATAAATAATAATAAAAAATTAAAAAATCAATAGAAATTGCAATAAAATGAAATAAATATATAAATAAATACTTTAAAAGGTCATTTCCACGGATTAATTTAATGCTTTCTTATGTTAAAATATCCCGCCCCAACGATCGCCACTATTCACGGTCGAGTGCGCGCAGAGCATCGATGTCGGCGGGGCGCGAATTTATTTTTACCAAACAAGCGAGATAGGGAAATGTTACCGCGGCGCCCATTGGCTGTTGGCCTGATCCCTGACACCGTGGTCCACGTGCCCGGTAGAAAATGTAAACAGCGAAGCACCGAGCGCAGAGTATGCGTCAAAATCGGTTGATTATCAGTAATCGAGCGAAGCAGTAATTATTATCAAGTTACTTTTATGGGGATATTACGTGGACTAATAATAGCCTCATTTAGGTTTTAAATGCATTGTTTTAAGGCTTAATTAAGCCGTTGTAGTGCGAAGTTTGCGACATCAATGTCCAATATCTTTCATCGGAGCCATGATTCGTATACTCGGCAACTGCTGTATTATTTTTTTATCCTTGCCATTGTTGTTTAGTCGTAAGTTACTGTTCGTTAGTGCATGTTGAGTGCATTCAATATGGCAAATATCAAGAGAAAATACTGTTGTACCAAAGCTTTTGTATATTTCTTCCTTCGACTGCTTCTTGCAAGGTAAGAATAAATAAACAATAATGCCTTGTTTTTTGTTAGTGTCTCCACTCATGTAACTGGTAAAATGACTATGAAAAAATGCTCTTAAGTATATTTCATAATTACAATTAAATTTAGATTAAATGGTGCTGTCTACGACAAATTGTATCACTAAAATTGTTTTTGCTGGTTATGCTTATTTAATAGGTAATGTATATTATTATTATTATAAATTAGAAAAGTGAAACCACTATTATCACATTGTTGCTATTGTGCTATAAAATGTATATATATATATACATATATATATATATATATATATATATATATATATACATATATATATATATATATATATATATATATATATATATATATATATATATATAATATATATATATATATATATATATATATACATGTGGTACACGCACACGCACACACACACATATATTATTATGTTGTGCTGGTTCGATACCACTGTTTGTGTCAAAAGGCTGACATTGATGTACAACGCATTTCCATACCAAGCCACCCACTAAAATATACGTCATTGATTCCGTGAAGTATTGTAGCATCATCAACAAAACATGATCAGCAATTATAATATTTTAATAAATGTTTATTGTAGAAATATACATAATTACACTCAAGACAGAAACACTGTGCATTGTTTGCAGGCTCCAATAAAAAAGTTAAGGTACGTTCTAATGTAGTGCAATATTCTGCTTTACGCTTTACTAACTGGCAGACCTGTTCAATTGTACACCATCTCGACTTCTCTGGGAAAGACCCAGTCACACTGCAAATAATGCGCAAAGACTATTCATACACAAATAACCATCATTGCCTATAGCCAGGAACTCATACATGTAGCTGAGTGAACTTTAGCAACGTAGAGTGAACAAATATACACAAGGTTCGACACTGCAGCACAGGATTCGAACCGTGGTTCTCTCGATCGAAAGACTGAAGCTCTAAGCACTGCGCTACTGCGCTCAACGTTACAATCCGTTTCAGTTTGTCACTCTTATTGTTCAAGTATTTGAACAAGACTGAAACTCAGAGAAATTTACTATCAATAGTACACTATTATCACATCGACTACTGTGATACATCAATAGTTTGACACCTGCAATTTGACAGCTTCATATAAGTTAATACGTATGCAACACATGCAACCTAACAATAAACTTGTAATTGTATTTGATTAGTATAATATTTGAAATAGTATCATGCCGTGAACAAACAGCAGAAACAATTAGGTAAAATGTGACACTAGTAAATAATAAGAATAACACATTACACATTGTGCACCAAATAATTAATCAAAACCACATATTGATTATAGTAAATGTATATCTAGTAATACTTAATACATTAATGAAAAAGGCACAAAGTCATAGGCTTTATTTACAATAATGCTTAATTAAATGCAGTAAACTAACATCATGCCCGTGTTTTACTAATACATGTGATACGCCACATTTTCTCAATAACGTTTTGCCGGATATAAAATGTGATTAAGTTACAAACTTGTGAAATGGCGTTTTGAACCTTTTTTTAAATATCTTTTTTTATTTATTGCTAAAAATGGAGCAAACTTTTAAAATGCTACATTTTTGAGAAACATAATTTTTTTTAATGGTGTCATATGATAAAAATGGCCGTGGCAGCCATACATTTATTATTTTATTATTTGTTGACGTTAAAAATTAAGATGATAAGGTATGCATGTCTGCCAAAACCACAACATTTATGAGACTGCTACTCATAGCTTGTGTCTAGACGAGGCCAATGCGACTTAAACCCTGGTTTGCTGTGGCAGTTCACAAATGACAGTTTTGCACAACTACAAAACAATGAGGCGTATACTATGTACATAAAGCACAGTATACGTGTTGTGTTTGCACTGGTGTCTCATAGCAACTAAACCAATCAAATCAAATCAAATTTATTGAATTCAATACAGTACGTACAGATACAAATAAAAGTTAGGCAAATCATATATAATAGCTTAGTGAGCAGAACAAGGGAAGAACATTATATAATGTTATACTTCCAATGTTTATGAATTAAGGAAAGCAAATTATTTTACTGACAACTGATACTAAATCACACGCATAAATAGAACATGTTCGTAGAAATATTGTAAACACCATATGACGCATCATGTAACAAATCGGAATGAAAGTTGGTAAAACTATACTCTATAGTAAAATAAGATGAATAAAATATTACACAGTGAACACCACAAATAATGCTGATCTGAATATGAAAACAATGTAGTAGCAATAATCAAACAAATGTTCATTGCAAAAAATGCCATTTCCCAAGTTACCACTTTCCAGGGGACTCCTCGGTCAATGTCAGACACGGGTGCGATTTGAAATTCCGTTCAGTCATAATACAGCCGCAGTGCATAACATATATTGTTTATCCTTATAAACGAATATGCTCATTGCAAATCTGGTGATCATACAGGCTCTTTGCATGTTTGTATTCTTGGAGGGTGGACAATACCCAGGCTCCAAAAACCCTTCAAATACACCCCTTATTGCCAGCACCAGAGACACTAGAGCATGGCAATTTGGATACTGTACCGTGATACAACAATGGAATATTGGCTGCTGAAATCACATTAGATAAACATATGTTTTCAATTTTGTGCAATCAACTAAACCACCGTCCTTCTCACTATCATTACTCAGTGGATTTGGTGTAGATAATCTATACCAATATCTCTACACGAAACATTATTAAGTAAATTATATGTATCCTGTAAACTTTGTAATATAAAGCCACATGAAAACAGGCAAAAATAACGGTTGACGTTTTAGGTGTTTACCCCCGTTGACATTTCACAAACACAACTGACATGTAAATTATTAATTGTTATTGGTTTATTCTGCGACAATTGGTTTAACCATTGGTTGACTGGACACGGAGAGAGCCCTCTACTTACTTGCTGAGTTTGCGGCATCTCCTGACAGTCAAGGTCAACTGTACAGGGCAACTGGTGTTTTTGCTGTGTTGCAATTTGGCTGACATATGTCAAGGCAATGAGCAATGTTGACAGTAATAGCATACCTGTGGAAGAACAATGCCCTACCAACTGATACAGAATATGCATTATTGGCTGTGGGATAATTTGTGCCAGATGGCATCTTCATCAAATAAATCGACAAACACTGGTGTATTAGTAATAACGAAAATTCCATGAAACGTCACCGTAAAATTTGCTAATCAGTTATTTCATAAAAAGAAAATAATTATTCTAATTAAGTTGTCGTATACAATTTTACAGACCCTCCTCCCTGATTCAGTATTTTAAAATGTAGATAATGTTTTAGATTGAAAGTCATACGTTAGTATGAAACATTGCTATGGCATGGCACCTGCAGTGGACACGCATGCATATATAACAGCAACCATCATAATAATATTTACAACACTTTAGTTACAGTAAAAACTTTCATGAATTAACACACGACCAACATTTGTAGCTCTTCCCCTGTCATATGCTTTGTACAAATATATTAATTTCGAAAATTTTGAACTACCCCAAAATAACCGTTATGTCTGAAAAAAATTAAAAAAGCTATGAAATGTGGTTTGTTTTCTAAACATTTACAATGCAAATATAATAATTTACTTTACACCACACTAAAAGGAAATATGTCTCCTCCCTTGCGCATAAAATATGTATAATTACCTCTACTTTAATTAATTTACATCAGTTTGAAGCCAAGGATTTACAATCAGTTAATTAATAAAGGTAATGTGACTAAGCAGGCATGTACTCATGTACCCCTTACGTGAAATAATGTACTAATATAATTAATTGGTTGAAAATGGCATATAATTACTGTCATCTTATAGCGATCCCTTGTCATTCCATGACTAGTCTTTCTGTAGTAAATAATTAATTTTTAAAGAATTTTTATACCAAAAATTTAATAAAGTTAACATAATTCCTAATCATCTAAATAACTACTTATATTTATCAAGTACATGTATAATTTAAATAACCAAGAATTATTTAATAAAAAGGGCAGACCATTCTCAATTTAATTTCAAATACATAATACACAGGTGACACAACACAATTATTGGAAGAAACGTTTTTCAATGCATGATAAAACATATTGTGGCTTTGTCTTTGACTTTTGTACTATTTCGTTTGGTATGATTTCTGGTTAATTTTCTCCGTTAAAATGCACACCCATACAAGTGGATGAGTGTTATCGGTCTTATGAGATACAGCGATTTTAATGCAGTATTCTAATACGTACCGTGAGATCTTCAGTTTCATCTTGACAGACTTCAGTTGTGTTGAGGAAACTACGGGAACGCGATTCAATTCTCGACATGTTCCGATTATTGACAGCGCGAAGGCTCGGCGATTCGACTGCGCGCGCGATAGATTGTCTTGACATCATGTTTATTTAAGTAATTTTGCATTAAGTCATTACATTTATTGGGTGGCTAACATGATACCAACATCATAATAATGTTTAATGGGAGCGTGTATGTGTAATATAACCTATAGCAACGTTAGATTAAAAACAATAACTGATTCACTCGGTTTACGATCAATAGCATCGCTTTCAGTACATGTTTACGCGGTCTACCAAGCACGTGGGCCACTGTGTCAAGGGTCAGGCCAACAACCAATGGGCCCCGCGGAAACATTTCCCTGTCTAGCTTGTTTGGGAAAAATAAATTCTGGATGGGAGATGTTTCCGCTGCGCCCATTGGCGGTTGACCTGACCCCAGACACACTGGTCCACGTGGTTGGTAGTAAACGTAAACAACGATGCATCGAGCAATATTCGAGCAAAGCAGTAATTACTGTAATGTTGGTTTTATGGGGGTATTACGCTGACTAATAATAGCATCATGGAGGTCTTTGAACGGATTGTGTTAAGGCCTATTGAGCCATCGTAATGCGGAGTGTGCGGTAATAATGGCCAATATTTTTCATCGGAGTCATGAATCACGCGTACTCAACAAAACATGGCAACTGTTGCATTAATTGTGATCATCGTTGTCGAGTCATAAGTTGCGTGAGTGCATTCATCATAACAATTCTGTACAAAAATACTGTTATGCCAAAGTGTTTGCTTGTTCTTTCCCTCCAGAGCTACTTGCAAGGTAGCAATAAACAAACAGTAAAGCCTTGTTTTTGTTATACGGTGTGTCTTAATTTGCTCTTACGTATGTTTGTTTTTGCGGGTAATGCTTATTTAATAAGCAATATATATTATTATAAGTTAGAAAAGTGAAACCACTATTATTACACGTTGCTATATTTGGCGTATAAACTGTGTTTGGTGTGCATAATACACACACACACACACACACACACACACACACACACACACACACACACACACACACACACACACACACACACACACACACACACACACACACACACACACACACACACACACACACACACAATACAATAAATTTCTTTAAGTTTAAGTCTTATTGTTCAATAATTTGAACAATAAGACTAAACTTAAATACATTTACCAATCAATAGTACATTATCACCACATTTACTATCGTGATGCATCGATAGTTTGATGTATCATTACACCTCTAATTTTGACAACTTCATATCACTTAATATGTATGCAATACATGCAACCTAACAATAAGCATGTAATTTAATTGGATTGTCTTGCCATGAGCAAACAACAGCAACAATTTAAATAAAATTGTGTGACTAGTAAATAACAAGAATAACACATACACATTGTGCACCAAATAGTCCATCAGAACCACATATTTTGATTATAGTAAGTGTATGGTTAGTAATAAATAATACATTAATGAAAAAAGACACAAAGTCATAGGCATTAGTTACAATCATGCTTAATTAAATGCAGTACTCACATCAGTATTTTACTAATACATTTAATACAGCACATTTATTCAATAAAATTATGCCGGATATGAAATGTGATCTGCCACAGCAAAGGGTGTATTAAGTTGCAAAATTGTGAAATAACGTTTGAAACTTGTTCCATTCCACTCATAAGCTTTAAAATGATACCTCATTTGTTGACATATCTGAAGTAGTTTATATTTACTGCTAAAAATTAAGCAAACTTTTAGAAAAGCAACTTTGTGAAAAAAAAATAGATAAAAAAATTGAGCTATGTGAAAAAATGCCCATAGCAACTATACATTAGTGTTTTGTTTTTGGGTGTTTGTTTACGACAATGACACAGTGATGAACATCACAGATAATGCTGATCTGAGTATGAAAACAATGTAATACCAGTAATCAAAAAAATTTGCATTCCAAAAATGTCATTTCTCAAGCTACCACTTTGAGCTATGAGTTTGGCCCTTTGCGCTTGTTTCCGTGGCAGTAAAGCAGCTGACTTTCCAGGTCACTCCTCAGTTAGTGTTAGACACAGGTGCGATCTGAAATACCATACAGTCAAATATACTCACAGTGCATAAAATATGTTGTTTTTATAAACGACTATGCATATTGCAAATCTGGTGACCAGACAGGCTCGTAGTACTGTTGTATTTGGGGGGCGGGGGGGGGGGGGTAATAATATCCAGGCTCCTAAAACATGCTGATTTGCACATTAGCTTGCATAGATACCACATATACACAGCTTGTTCTGTGGTGTGTGTATTGTGCTCACAATCAAGGTCTGAACACCCTCTTACGGGTGATTTATCGAATAAATCGTCATTCTTATCAGGTGGATGCACATTAACCAGAAACTGCATTTATGTTCGTTCTAATTATACTTACAGCCCTGTATGTGATCTACACATTGTACACAACAATTCCACAAAGTTTCATTGATAAAAAACTGAAAAGTTGATTAGTTTGACAGTTTTGTGCTATTTCGTTTTTTGATTATGACATCTGGTTTATTTCCTTTGTTAATGCACACACATGTAAGTGGATGAGTTTTATCGGTTTTATGACACACAGCGGTTTGAATGCTGTAACCATACGTACCGTGAGATCTTCAATTTCATCTGAACAAACTTCTGTTGCGTTTAGGAAGGCTGCGCTTTTCGACTGCGCATGAGCTTTGTTGTCGACAACATCACGTTTGTTTCAGGAATGTTTCATTATATTTATTGGGCGGCTAACAAGACTCCAACATCATAATTATGTCTAATGGGACTATGTATACACATGACAACATTATATTAAAATAATAGCTGATTCACTCGGTTTTCGGTAAATAGCATCGTTTTCAGTACATGTTTACGCGGTCTACCAAGCACGTGGACCACTGTGCAAGGAATCAGGCCAACAGCCAATGGGCGCAGCGGATACATTTCCCTATCTAGCTTGTTTGGGAAAAATAAATTCGCCGGGGGGGTCAACGTAATGTACGACCGATGCGTCGCAGGTCCGCGCATAACACCTTCGGCAGAGTCGTCCGGGGTGGACACTTGTATGTCGTGACACCTGTGTTCACGACGAAATAATTGTTGATCGTTCGCTGGCCGAATGCATCAGGTGAAATACGGAGCGCATGCCAGAATAGAATCCGTCTTGCAGTTATGACGGCTGTGCTAGAAATCGTTAGAAAAGCGATGTGGCCAATGGATGCAAGTGATCTGGCTTCGATGACCACGTTGGTACACATCCAGACGATCTAGCTCTGAGTTCGTTAATCTCCACGTACTAATATGTACGTACACACGGGCCCGACGAAAGATGTGTTAGTTTGTTGTGTATTATAACCGGAGCTGCAGGTGTAGATAGATCTGTGATCGCCTAAACCACACTGTCCACAGCTTGCGGAAGGCTTGGCCAGCTGCTTTCAGCGAGCAACATCTTCGGCTTCACCAAGTAGCAACCCACGCTTGCATATATATAATATACACACATATATATATATATATAGGTCCTATATATATATATATATAATGTCCATTAGCTAGTTAACAATATATATCTTCGTTATATAATATTTAAAACGGTGTTTTGAACTGGTGTTAATTAGTGTAACTTATGTTAATTAAATTACGAAAGGACGATATTTTAAACAGTTTATCATGAAGTAAAGCACGTTGGGATTACGATAGTTAGAATAACTGAAACTAGTAAAATTATTACATACAGCGGGAGAGCAATTTCTTTTCCAAACTTACATTATAAGCCCAGTTTTTTTAATTGCTGTGTATTGTTAAACTTGTTATTTTAAGTTAATAAAATTTAAATATAAATTTTATTATTAAATACAACATATGTGTAAGGAACATGTACTATTGTTTATTTCTAAGAAATGCCTATGTTGTAAATAGAACCTCTCCAGATTTTACTACGGCAATGTTTTATTGAGCTTCAAAGTGCCTGTAATTTTAATAGGTATAATTTGCCTGCGCATAGTGTTGCTATGTGTTCATACAGGCGCTTACTTCCTGTAGGAACAAGTCTACTTCCTGACCTTAGAAGCTGTTGTGATGGTGATTTCGACTTTTCTGCTGTCCGATCGGATACATCTGGTATTGATCTAGAACCCAAACTTATTGCTGATTTCGTCTTCTCTGTAGACCCACCACCACCAACGCTATATATATCGAAGGCCGACGGCGTTCTCAACTGCGTCAGAACACTGCAAACGGTTAACAGAAAGAACAACATGAACAGCAACATCAAAAAGGAAGACAAGGACCCAAAGAGGCGCCGTGAAGATAAGCAAGATAATGATAATATCAAAATCCAAAACATTTCTTTTCTTTTTTCATATTTGATAAGGTCCATGGTACGTGCGCGCGCGTGTGTGTGTGTGCGTGCATGCGTGCGTGCGTGTGTGCTACGTGTTGATGCACAGATTGATTGGGAAAGCAGCACTGGAAAACCTGTTGATCAAGAGATTGCTGCTTAGGTATGACTCTCTGATATCGAGCTCTACATTTCCTTAAAATGTTACCACATTTAAACATTTAATTCTGTTATGGGTGAGACCTTGAGCCTACAAAACATTAGTAGCTGGAAACCTGTCTGGGCAGATTTTGAATGATGTAGTAAGCTAATCATTTCATTCCCCCATATTTCTGAAATCGAAATGATAAGCACACCAACTCAAAGAAGCATATTGTATACATGCAAAATAAATTAACAAATATGTGTGAGTTGCCCCTCCTCTTTTACATGTCAGACGAACTTTGACTTTAGAAGGTTATTGCTGAATATTTGCTGAAAAGCTAACCAGAACAATTTGACGAAATAATTGGTATTTATGTATTTATGTTATGCCCTTTATATCGATGCTTGTGCAAAGAATCCTTTAGATTGATGTGTACATTGCATATTGTTTTTACATAGGGAAGAAACGCTTCTGTTCGCGGTTTGCATGAGCGTTTAGAGTCGGTAGGCGGTTCATTACGTGTGATTTAATAATAACAATAATATAATATACATACGATTTTTATTATACATATATATTATATATATAAGCATTTTTTTAATTCTACATATGTGTGTGTGTGTGCGTGCGTGCGTGCGTGCGTGCGTGTGTTCGTGCGTGTGTGTGGTTGTCGTTTGTCCTAGCAAACTAAATGAATACGTCCGACATTACGGATTCCACGTCCTCTTGCTCTCGACCAATGATAATAGCGAAATCGAGTGGCTTATAGCCGGCTATGCTATGCCGGGTACATTTCGTAATTTTGCGAGCGGGAGCTTCAGGTGGCATATGGACAGACTCCATCGACAATTCGACGTTGGCCTACTGTTTCTGGCGAGCTTTCAGTTTTTGTCGCATTGATCATTAACGATAGCCAATCCTATTAGTTCAATCTCTTCCAGGAACGAGCATGACGAGCTGATAAAAATTGTGTCGTCAGGGTATTCGACGTTTATCGGTAGGCTGGCGTCGGCTAGTGCGCACATCGGACGCTTTCTTCAGGAATTAACCTGAAAAGCTAATCAAATCGGTGTCGTCAGTTTAGTCGACGTCCAGCAATAGGTTGGTGTCGGCTGTTGAGCGTTTCCCAAGGCGCGAATGTACGTCGATAAGTACTGCTTCCAAGTTATCTGTGCACAACAATAGAATGGTGCTGTCGCCTTGAAGTGTACCGATGGATGATGCGAACGTGTGACAATCACCTGTTAAAGGGACGTAGTCTTTTCCTGTACTTGGAATAAGCAGGCGCAGTAATTTTAACAGGTAGTCTGCTGTGTTGATCGTGACAAAGTGAGCATCGTTGAACATCAAAGGGTGTAGTATGGACATAGTGCATATTACATGTATGCTTTTTTGTCTGAAATAAAGATTGATTGATTGATTGATTGTAGTAATTAACTCAGTCCGACTAGGCCGTATTGCCAAAAAAGCTCGTTTTGAAACTGGTGGTTGAGCCTTCAAATAGCAACCGTTGTTATGGGCTTACTAAACACAAATTGGCGGGAAGTATACCTTCAACATAGCTAGTATAATTTTAAGAACACTATGTTAATTATTACATGAAACACTAGGGACAGACTACGTCCTTTTAACAGGCTCAGTTTCTATTCGCCGAGGTGTATGTAGGAGATGGTCGCACCGGATGGTATTAAAGAGGCGACTCAAGTCGATGCCAAGAAATTCAGTGCGCGGCCTACATCACCCGTGTTATGCCCGCGTCGGGCCCCCGATTGCGACTTTCGATATACGTCCGAAATACCCCATATATTAGTAAATACGTATTCGTGTTAAACTGATATGACATTGTAATTAACAAAGGTAATTGAGGTGTCAGTTTTTCGTTTACGTTTTACCATCGAGCACCCATAAATTCCTCATGTCGCTGTGTATTTGTGAAAGGAAATACAGCGAGAAGTAACTATTGACATTGTGAGAAATCCGTTGTACCGAGTGGTAATAGTTATAAGTTGGCAAACATCAGCTGCGTAGCTAATGACGTTTGCTAGCTCTTATTCACTATGAAGGCAATGATACGATTGAACAGTGCCGTATCTAGCGGGGAAAGGGGGCGTTAGGTGCCGACTCATAGGCCTGATGTACATGGATCCGTTTATATGCCCTATCTCGAAAATGTAACTTACTAATTAGAAGGTGAATCCACTTCATTGGCGTCCATCTCCGTCTCCATCTCCATCGTTTGGTCATGCGCATAGGCACGACGTGAAAATCCTACACCTACACCGCCAACGACAATCGTGCATCTAGTAGCATCATTAGTAGGCGTTTGGCAAAACCACTGTACTACGTACACAACCAAAAGTGGTGACGTAATCAAATTCGCGAAGATCTTTTGTCATCACATACCATGCATTATAGATCACACGGAACACCAACTGTTCTCTTTATTATATATATATATATATATATATATATAATAAAGAGAACAGTGTTTATCTGTTTCCCGTGTTGAGCATTGATCACAAATACATATTATTATATATCATAATATCCATAAACTGAAATATACCCATCAATTCGCAATGAACAGCATAGTACCGCTTAATCTGATTTCAGAATACACATTATAGGGGTGTCAACAGCGCTCCGATTTACGGGTTGAGCCACGTTTCTCTAACAAGATACAGCAACCATGGCAAAAATCCCACATGGTATGCGGACAACGACGCTTTACCAGTGCCGGTGTTAGGGCAGGGCAGACAATATACGTTTTACGGGGGCCTCCACAAAATAATTTCGAAACGTTTTAGGTGAAACTTGAGTACTTCGATGTGGTGCAAATTAGTGTTCTAAACGGGCAAAAGTAACATATTGCTGTGAAGTCCCTATTATAGAAGGTAAGAAAAAGTGAGAACTAGTATGATACGATATCCGGCCAATCACAGATGGGGCCCCCACAGTCCTAACTTCGAGATATTTGTCAATTTTGTCTTCACAGTTTAAACATAGTCACGATGTTACTATGTATACAGACAATAGAAGGTTCTTCTGTCGAGAACGTACAAGGTTACCCTTACTTTGAACCGTAGACCTAGTCATGCGTTACTTACAATGCACTGATCACTTCTATTTGCTCTTCTCTCGATCTATTCAAAACTATGGAACAGTAGTTATGTCTAGATCAATCTTTGTTTTCTTCTTGTTCATCTTCTTCTGGTTAATGCACATCGTCCGCTGTTGGATATTTTGCACAGGTCGTAGACATGTTGAGTGTGGTGGAGTTGGTGCTTGCTGTGCTAGAAGAAACAGCTCTGTGCGAAAAATGTGCGGGTGTTGATATGCACAGTGCTATTTACATATGCGGTGACTTGCACGTGCAGTGCTGTGCACACGTCCTTTGTATCGTGCTATTTATATGTCCTCTGGCTTTACGTTATTTTTTTCGCTAGCGTATCTATAACCATGTGATTTTACATGTACTCCAACAGTACGTCCTTTTCATAACGTATCTACGTCCTTGAGATTTCGCCTTCATTCTTATAAACATGTTAGAATTGGAAATGAGGCCTAACTCTGGTTTTATACGTAGATACAATAAGTAGATATGTTTGCTTATGTGTTATCATATAACACACAAACATGTGTTATTTGTATCCATGCTAACCGTATACATTTAGTACTACTATCTTATTCGAATAGGTATGCAATATCAAAATGCACTGATACATACATACATACATACATACATACATACATACATACATACATATATGCATGTGTGTGTCTGTGTGTGTGTGTGTTTGTGTTTGTGTTTGTGTTTGTGTTTAGTATATGTGTGTGTACATTATATATGTATATATATATGTATATATATATATATATGTTTTGGTACAAATAATATTAATAACACTGACGAGCTACCTATCTTATTTGAATAGGTATGCAATATCAAAATGCACTGATACATACATACACACATATATACATAAATATACTTGTACATACATGCATACATATACATGTACATACATACATACATACATACATGCATGTGTGTGTGTGTTTGTGTTTAGTATATGTGTGTGTACATTATATATGTATATATATATATATGTGTTTTGGTACAAATAATATTAATAACACTGACGAGCTACCTGTCAATATATATATGTATATTTATACATATATATGTATATATATATATACATATATATATCGATACATATATATATATACACATATATATATGTATATATATATATATATCGACAGGTAGATCGTCAGTGTTATTAATATTATTTGTACCAAAACATTACTTAATATTTACATTCATCAGCGTCATTACAACAACCGAAGTTGAATTTGACGACGACGACGACGATGATGAAGATGTTTGGAAATGTTGTTAGGTACATCGTGCTTTTGTTTATAAGAATAAATAAATACTTTAACGATGATATCTTGCACATGACTTACAGTACAGTTATTACCAACGGATATTTCCAGTGACTGGCTATAACAGATAGCTCTGTAAATGGTGAACTATAATATTACAATATGAAACTGGAATAACATATTGGCCCGAAAGCAGGCCGATTAATACACGTTGGCAGCCTTTTGACAAAAGCATCCACGCCATCAAGCGGGTTCAAAGACGCAGCTTGACATTTCTCCAACCATGATTCAACGAGAGAAATGACCGGCTTTTGCCTTTTTAGTGAGACACGCCCAGTTTCAATCAATACAAAACGGTGAATTTCGGACACGCACTGTGAACGTGCCACACACCTATCACAGAGTTCGTGGAAACGTCAGCTGTACGTCTGTGTCAGCGGTTCCTAGCTGCGTCGCCAACATCACAGACCGGAACCGGGTCCGCATCCAATGTGATGTGTTAGTGTGCCCTGGCAGCGTCGCGACATCACCGGCCGGATCCCTATCCGTTTCCAGTTTGTTATGTCATTGCCCCCTGGTGGCGTCGCCGACATCACCGGCCGGATCCCGATCCGCTTCCAGTATGGTATTGAAGTTCCGCCCGGTGCATGCCGAGTTGGGGTGCGTGCTCATCCCGCGTGGTATAGGAGAATTGACATCCCTGTTGCCGTCTCCAGCCCATAGGCCATAGTCGTCATGTTCCCCGCCTGTGTCATCGTTGAAGACGGCGCTCGCGAGCGACGGGGGAGGGTTGCGGAACCCCAGCGCGCTCACGCACGAGCTCAATCGACTGACGGCCGACCTGGGGGGCAGACAACAAAGTTGTGGTTATGGTAAAACTGCATCCTGAAGACCGGTTCAGTAAGACCAAGAGCTTATAAGGAAAATCCATCATTAAAGACTTTTTCAAAATACAAAAAAAGTCACTTTATCACCGAGGACACTATTTCCGTGATAAACCGGTGAAAGTGTTACGGTGTCGCACCCTGGTGTTGACAGTTTGCAGTAAAGTCGATGTTAAAAAGCAAAATAGATTTTAAACAGCAATTTTAGCTCATAAGAATGTTAGTGAAACACCCATTGAGTCTTAATAACGTGGTAGCAAAGTTATGACCACGCTGCTGGGAAGCGGTACTTTGGTTACGTCTCTCCATAACGTGGTAGCCACGTTGTAACTTATTTAATCGGAAATCCGCTTTTTTCATGTCCATTTATGATTAAGATACGTTGGATTTGTGCCTACGCAAAATATTCAATCTGCAGACACAGTTGTAGCGGAGATAGGCGATGCTAACCGCGAGTTCCTGGAATGGCTCTTTGATCTATGACCGAAAGTGGGAGAACTTCCTATTTATAAAATTATCACCCGTGGCGTGAGAGGATGATTTCGGGTAACGGAACAGACGAGGCTGTTTTAAAATGAGACGGTCTTTTCGTACGTTTTAATTTATTAATTACCATAATGTAACATTATAATAACTACGTTGAACATAAACTACCCACCAAATTGTGTTTAGTAAGCCCTTAACAACGTTCGCAATCGGGAAGTACGACCCCCGGAGCATGTTCAATTAGTAAACAAAACATTCAGTTTCAAAACAAGGTTTTTATTGGCAGTATGGTCGGATCGGGCTGAATTAACTGCAACACCCTTTGGTGTTCAACGGTGTCCCATTCTCCCACGTTCAACACAGCAGACTTCCTGTTATCAATTACAATGCCAACTAATTCCGGGTACAGGAACTCACTGGCTCCCGTTAATATAAACTGAGGCGTTATGCTCTTACCTGACGGGCACGCGTCGGCTCAATGGTCGATTTACACTCGGAGTAACCTTTCCCGAGTCGACGCGGACGTCTCGTTCCGTGTCTCGTGACCCGCTAACTTGACGAGTGGGACTGGACTCGCTTTCCCGATTTGATTGTCTTGTCACGTTATAATCATCCGTCTGACATTCACGCGAGATTGCGCCAGGGCGAATCGCAGAGAAGTGTATAAAGGTATAAAGACGCTTGGGCGGGCCTTGAGATGAGTCTCGGTCACGTGACTTCGGCGTGGTTTTTGTAAGGGTCGCCACCGGCAATGACACTGGTTGTTCCTCCGGTTGGCTGAATGGACGTTTTCGCTTCCAGAAACTCAAGTCTGTAATATCTTTGATAAAGGCACGCAGACAGTTACATGGGAAACAATAACGAATAACAGTACCCGGAAAAATTATGTTATGTTATGTACGAACACACATGCATGCACAAACACGCTCCCGCACACACGCGCGGGCGTGCACACATACACAAGCATGCATGCATGTACGCACTCGCACGAACACATGCACGCACGCACGCTCACACACACACACACACACACACACACACACACACACACACACACACACACAAAAACACATACACACACACACACACACACACACGCAGGTACGCACTCGCACACACGCACGCGCGCGCGCACACACACACACACACACACACACACACACACAAACCCACGCACGGACGTGAGTTTGTTTCTCCCAAAAATGTATCACATACCGTACTATGTATAGTAACCCTGATTGCCTTTAACATAATTTGATAATGAACATGAATTACGATCTAGCTATGGACGGTTCAAGTTTCGACAGAAGAATGCTAAACAAAATGAAAGCCACTTGTTCTCGCAAAAATTTTATAATCAGTTTAGTGCCTTTCAATGTTGTCTTAAAATATACGTACACATACCTATTTCAGGTCAAGAACAATTGTAGTAACGTACCATCTCCGGTATAGATAACCTTCGGTCGCGCGGTGGGCTTCACCAGTACTGGTGGCGCCGACTGGCGACTATGCTGTCCGGCTCGTGTCGAGTGGCGCTCCCTATTGAGTAAGTGTCTACGTAGGCGAACGTCTGCAGGTTTCCCGCGGGAAATATTCGGCAACGATGACGAGCTGACGGCGTCATTTTCCAAAAGGTTCTTCTTGTTAATATAGTACATACTCGAGAGATGAACGCAGCCGGAACTTTCTGTCGGCTTCTCCGACCACGAGCGAAGTATTCGACTCCGATGATGACCTAGTTTGAATGACTCGCCAGGTAACGTTCGGGACACTTTTTCACCGGAAGTAGACGCATCGCTGCAGGATGTGTGCCTTCTTGCGCACCCTGTGAAAACGTTTGTCCGTCTGTCAGTGTCTGATGTGCTGTTCTCGCTGCCATTGTGAATCAATCGTGCTGCAGTTGCGCAGCACCACCCATCTGTGGTGTTGACTTTATTGATGGATTCCAGCCGGCCAGCCGCCGGGCTGGGTAGTGTGATCCTAACGCCGCGTCCTGCATTCCGACTGGGGAAACTCTTCGTAGAGTTGGGAAATCTGCTGGCTTTCACGATGGAAACATACTTGGCCAACGCTGTATGATTCCCGCCTGCACTATGCCGATGTGAAAGCCATGATGTTTCGAAGAACGGGGCAGCCATATTGTATAGTTGTATATTTTGTGTACTTCTTGTGTTGTTCAAGATTAGTTGGCCATATCGTATACATCACCAGTGTCGCATCGCAATGTGCATCTATGGTAGGCAAACCGTTTCTTTTGTATGTTCTCTGAAATATACACAAATATGCTTATGAAATTGTATGGCAGTGTGTTTGGTTTTTCGTCAAACTTAAGTGTTATATATGCCAAACAAATTGCATAATATTATGCAATAATTTGAAATAATGAAAACGTACGTTTTAATTACTTATTCTGTAATAATGTGTGTGTATATATATATATATATATATATATATATATATATATAGTATGATATATATATGTTGCTAACCTAACAAAATCCCAATTTGTTAGCTATGTATAAGTGTAAAGTATAATGATTGATCTCAATGTGCTACAAACAATATGTTATGTGTACACATTTAGCTTGAACTATTATACATACACGTATGACTTTTCTTCTGAAAGCCACTACATTTACAATCGATACTCTAAACAATATATGTTTATATGCGACATGTGTAAGTCGCATACGCTTTCAAAGCAAAACGTCTACACGATGCTGTCGCAATAACATTGCAATAAAACATTATACATATTATGCGTTCTGTATAATATAAGTTATACCAGAATTGTTTAGGAAAACCAACTGCATTTTAACATATACGATCAATAAATGTTGTTACAACTGACATTAAATGATCATAAACTGGTAGCCTTGTAGATTGTATATTGTTTACAATAGTTAAATGGTCGCTATGGAATTAATGGTGACAACTGTGTAATATAAATATTAAAGGTATGTTCTCATATACCGCAGTATCCAGTCCTCAGGACTGCTCAAAGTGCTTTACACTTTACTCCCTGGCAGACCTGTTTAATCGAACACCATCTCGACTTCTGGGAATCATCCAGCCACGCAGCAATTAATGCGCTAAGACTGTTCGTATACACATATCCACCACGGTCAGATACTCAGTCATAAAGCTGAACTGGAGCAACGTGTAGTTGAACTTGCCCAAGGTTCGACACCACCGCACAGCATACGAACCCGGGTTCTCTCTGTTGAGAGTCCGACGATCTAGCCACTGCACCACGGCGCTACACATGTTGACATGTTCAAACAACTAAATCATTCGCAAAATAAGGTGTACACATATAAAGATGAGGTTTGGCAAAGGATCGTTGAAAACGTGTTGGATATACATGGAACCAAGACTGGCCTACAAAACTGTGTAACATATGAATCTAATCTGAGCCGAACGACCAGACGTCAGAGGCTCTAGAAGTACTAAGAATACAAACGGCCATTATTAGAGTCTGACGGCTATACATAAGAGATATATCATGCAAACAAACAAAGACACCAAATGTAATTACCTTTGCAATATCTACATACAAGTCACCGTCATCTCCTTCCATCGGGCATATTTCTGACAGTGAATCGACTGCTATATATACACTCTTCTATAATACTAGGCGCAACAACGCGGTGCACAATACGACAGTTCGTTCCGTTTCTTTACTCGCTGTGATTCACCTGAGAATTGGCGACGGTCGCTTGGCACGAGCCAGGCCAATGGTGCAGATAATTGATACCCCGACAGTTATTCAGTATCACGATTAGTTACAAGCTGTTGTTATTAGCCTACAGCGTTTGCCTGACAATGCGACGATAATGAGACGATAAGCAATGTTGAGCGTGCATTATTCTCCCGACGTTCGTTTGCGAAGAATATTGTTGTTTGTTATTAATTGCACTGGTTGACGTTGTTGTTCTCCTAACTGTGTGATTTTATTCGCGAACTGTTACAATAGCAGAGACTGAATCGACAACTGACTTGAACTGCTAGATGTTAGCCTACGAATTGCTTGCGAGTTTGATGCTGGTGAAAGAATTTCACTACCGCAGCAAAAGTTCGCCAAGAACACAGATACAGGCTAACATCAAGTGTATTTTGTTCTGCCTGTTATCATTGTATAACTGCATTCGACGTCAGTCATTATTAACTGTGACTATTTATATCACTAATTATAGGACACGTTTAAACGGTAAGATCGATTACCCAGAGTATCACCATGTTACAATATGGCGACAACGATCCGGTTAATTTTCCAAAGTAGATTAGCACTTTCAAAGAAATAGGAGGCTAGTGAACTACGGTGCGTGGCACAGATGGCAGCCATTACTGGTTCCATAACATATATAACACTAACCGATGGGGGTATGTTCCACATTTTTATAATGATAATGTTCTTAATCAGTTAGTACTGGTTTTGATCAGCGTGTATCTTCGCTATGAAGTTAGCACGCATGCCTCTGCGTGGTGACCCCTGCCCGTCTCCAATATACAAATAAACCTTGCTGATTCTGCCAAATTTATATATAGTTGTTTGGCTTTTAATATCAACTTATTCCAACTATCATGTCGAACATTGGCTGGTAACAGTGACAATAACAATTATGATTTGTGATTGATTATTGTGATGATGATGTGCCTTGGTCAATTTATTACTCTACTTTACTGTACTCAATCCGGTTAATAAACAACACGATGGCATCTAGACAAACATGCTTTCAATAAAGGAATTTTATGAGTTGTTTGTAAAGGTGTTTCGCTAAAGCTTCAAATTTGCATATATGTATCCAAACGAGATTATGCGCATGTAGTTGCTATTCTATTTGCACAAATAACGAATTAGCCAAATGTAGCCGATTTTATTACGCTATTTGTGCTGTGTCCAGTCAGTTTAATAGACAACACATTGGTATACGGACAAACATGTAATGTAACTTCAATGCGTATTTTAATTAAAACCAACCAAGTCGTTAGTTTACCAAACGTTTCGCTAAAGCCTCAAATCTGTGTGGGAGTCCTAACGACATTAGGTGCTTGTAGCAGCTATTCTGTTTGAATATGAGACGACTTAGTACACTGTTAGCCTACATAATGGACCCGTGTTGTGACCTGTTGAAGACTTGAGGCTATATGCTTATGTCCATGTCGTAGTTGAACTAGTACGTTGGTTGGTGGATTTCGGCTGGCGATATACCTGATTTTATGTTTTCTCCCGTTTGGTCGACATTTATCTGGTTATCTGTTCAATTACATGCGTAGCAACTGTATCAATTGTGAGGTTGTTGGAAAGGGCATTGTATCTGCTTTCTGAATACGGAATATTGTTTATTGCTATGTCGTTACCGGTTCGAAATATATGTTCTATCGGTACCTCGAGAAATTAATTCCGCAGTAATGAAAGACATTACCCTGGGATCTGAAACCGTGGAATCTAATTGGCTGGAACATGTGTATTATTAACAAATATGGTATTTACACACACGCGCACGCACGGACGCCCACAAACACACACACATACACACACGCACACACACACACACACACACACACACACACACACACACACACACACACACACACACACACACACACACACACACACACACACACACACATACACACATACATGGAGAGTACTACCAAGAAAAAACATAATACGACTCAAAGGCTAAATCGAGATAGTCCTTAAATTCATTCGAAATCAACAGTCTAGCAGTCATAGCCAAATAGCGTGTGGCTAGGAATATTAACGCCACTGGAATTATACTGGATACACCCTCACCACATCCTGGTTACAAATATTGTCACTGCGGGAAGCTGTGCCGAACAAAGACAGGACTGATAAGCCATTTACGAAAACAACAACAAATGACACCGACAATCCAATGATGGGAATATTATCCCCGCTATGAGGGATCGCTGGTGATTATATGTGTCGAATAACGTTTTAGATGAACGCTTCTCAGCGTAGTCGTGATGTCGATAAGTCGTCACCTAATGACTGGACACCGTGCTATGTACGAAGTTGTCTTTACCTTTTTAGCTTCATGTAGGATCCCGGTATGCTTGTCCTGTCTGTTGACGAAACTTTTCGCTGTTTTTAACTGTTGAACGCAGTCCGAAATCGACTTCTCCAAACTACCTCCTGTGACCATGCAATGCTACCACTAAAATGCCAAAACACAACGGCAAATC
>OZ023218.1:10249618-10251821 GCA_963995525.1 Escarpia spicata
CCCTCTATCACTGCTGCGTTGACTTGTGAAAGTGTTCCAATGCGACGCATCGCTCATGTCGCAACGTAACATAGTGTTCGTCTTCCGCGGTAATTTGCGTCCCATCATTGCCCCGTATTGCTGCTGCTGCGAGCCGGATACGGATTCGGCCGTCCGGTATGTGGGCGGTGGTGCGAGGGGACGCCGTGTGGTGTCGCCACTGTAGTGGGGACTGGGCACCGGGCTCATCACGCTGATCCGACACCCGCGCTCGCTAAACACGTCCAGCTTGTTGAAGCGTCCTAGGAACGGTCGGTCGTTCCCACACAGCCGTACAGTTCGACCGGGTTGTTCCTTCGTTTGGTTTCGCGACAACGACGGCATCTTCAACCGGGTTGGTGCGCCTGGGTCGCTGATACAACTCTCCGGGTCGTCGATAGAGATCTGACGTAGCGGCTCCCGTCTTGCACCAAAAGCACGAGGGGTGTTCTTCTGCAGCGATAATGTCACAACAGATGCTTTCTGTTGCCGCGGCATCTCCTGCTCTAGTCCAGTCCTGTACACGACCTTCGCTGGCTGGGACTGTGGGTCAACTCCAACGCCTCCCCAGCGTGATTCCGGAACGTCTGCGCGACACAACTGCGGCATCTCGAAGTTCTGAACAGACACTCCGGGTGGTTTAGCAGGAGGGATCGGCTGCAGCACTTGTGGTGATATCATCGTCGGGGTTGGTCCGATCAGCTCGTACGTGCCGAGCCGGACCAGCGGAGTGTCCCGTGTGTCGCCGTAGGAAGCAGCTCCACGCCGCGGCGTGTGTATGTTCGACTCCAACGTGCCCAGTCTCACGCTCAGCGTCGAGTTCTTTTGTGAAGGGGACCAGCGGTAGTTGAACGGGTTGGCTTTGCCCCGTCCCGCCTTCGCCTTCTGCCATTCGATGTACTGATCAGGAGCCGAAGCCGCAGGAGACAGTCGCGGTGTCACTCGCTCAATCGTTGGCGGCTGGTAGCGGAATTTATCCCGATTCGGGGCCGGCATGGTCCATTTGACCATGTTTGCCCGACCCATAACCCGCTGGAACTGTTGCTGGCGTTGTCTCTCCGTTGGATGTTCTGGTCGGCGTTGGACTGAGTCGCCGATCCTCGGCAGCCGGCCGGACATGAAGTCCCCCAACCGACCCGTGTTCGAGACGTTTGCTGCGTGCATGTTGATGCGGCGTTATGCCACTTCCGGTCGGTCAGTCCGCTTCTAACGTCGGTCACCGCGAACCCGGTGCGGTGGTTGTTGACTGGCTCCCGACGCCAGCGCCACGCGGACAGAGCGGGGACATGGTTCACGTCCCGTACGACGGAGGAGGCAACATCGTCTGAGGATCACAACCGCTGCGTGTGTGTCTTCTTCGGGAAAACTCCAGCAAAACTGTCTTGAATGGTTCACCGTAGCCAACCCACGGAGTAGAGACGTCAAACGCTCTGGTGATCAGTGAGACCGAGTGCACATGTTGATCCTCCACAATAGAACTGTTGATGTTTTGATCCGAAACGTCTTTCCCTCTGTCAACGCTTTTCAGAACTGGTTTATTCTGCATTTAACCATTGCGTCTGTTTCCGCCTTGTCTCGATGATGACGATAACTACCGCAGTGTAGGGTTCTGCGGCAACGTCAACCGAACTGAAATGAATAAGAACATTATGTGAGCAATTGGTTAGAAACAACATCGTGATAATGTTCATTAGTGTGCATGATACAGTATCGTGTCGTCATTGTATACGAATAATGTTGACAGGGTGTGTGACGAATGGTCGAGGGAGAGTTAAAGGGAGTGAGGGGGGGATGGAGTGGGAGAGAGACAAAGAAAGATAGTCTGAGAGAAAGAGACAGAGAGACATAGGGACGTACAGACAGAGAGATGGAGAGACGGAGAGACGGAGAGACGGAGAGACGGAGAGACGGAGAGAGGGATAGATGTAGAGACGGATAGACGGAGAGACGGAGAGACGGAGAGACGGAGAGACGAGAGAGAGTGTGTGAGAGAGAGAAATGGAACGAGAGAGAGAGAGAGAGAGAGAGAGAGAGAGAGAGGGGGGGAGAGAGAGAGACAGACAGACAGTCAGACAAACATGCATACGTACATACAGAGAGAGGGGGGGGGGGGCAGAGAAACACAGAGACAGAGAGAGGGGGGGAGAGAAAGACAGCGAGACAGAGACACAGAGAAACAGAGACA
>OZ023218.1:10252021-10275525 GCA_963995525.1 Escarpia spicata
ACATAAAACAGGTAGTTCTATTAGAAGGCCCATGCAGACTGAAAGGCACACAGCAGACAGACAGATAGACAGACAGGCCGACCACCGACAGGCAGTCATGCAGACAGATTGACAGATAGCGGCATTTGTGCATTTAGACATAAACATGCAGACTTGACAGAAACCATGCATGGTGAATTGAACGGCGCGCAGTATACTCGTTCTGTACTTGTGATTAACACGCATGGCTCGCCGTTGGTCGCTCGGTATACAACGTGCCTCTTTGTTGTGGCTATTCAAGAACTTTAATTCACACTATTATATTGACTCAATAAATGTATCGAGTATCTATGTAGACGTTGATTGTGTTCACTCCTGCGTGCAACCACTGCACTTTAGCGATAATAAAGATAGATATCATAATCTACCGTACAATTATGAATATGTCAATCGGCTTTACGTTCTATAGGCGTGAGAATAACATAGCCAGAATGATTCATTTGCAAAATAAGTTTAGTCTAGATGTACTCAATCAACACAAAGATGAGCTACACGTCTTTGTGATGGTAAAACCCGATACTATGAAAGTCGCTGCCACAGCATCTACTTCAACAACAACGACGAATGTTGTTTTTAAACACCTATTTTAGAACATTCTCTGGGGTCGTGGAATATCTGCGATGGCGCCTTATAAATATTATAACAATATATTTTAACTGAACCTACTCGAAGCTTAAGGCGGATATTTCTTGAATCTCAAGTTTACAATACATATTAATGCAGATTAATGCCTTGATAATAACATTCAGTAAAATACCTTTTCCGGTAAGTTACATATCAGCAGGCAGTCTTAGATACATGTTAGCAGTTGTGTTTGATTCACACGTACCCTTTGTCTCACTATATATCTCTCCCTCCCTCGCCCCCTCCCTCGCATCGTCCATCGCTAACTCTCTCCCCCTCCCTCCCTCCCTCCCTCCCTGTAATTAATGCTCGAAGACTAGCTGTACACAAATATTCATCACTGTCTATAACCAGGTACTCATTCATACACCTGGGTGAACTGGAGCAACGTAGAGTGAACGAACTTTCCCAAGGTTAAACATCGCAAGACAGGATTCGAACCCGGCTTCTCTTGGTCTACAGTCCGAAGCTCTAGCCACTGCACCACTGCGTTCCACGCAACGGTTATCGATACAGCACTTAACGAATTTGGTCAATTGGCCGGCAAAGTTGTTAACAAATCGATGCGATTTCCGGTGCAACCATCACGAGCTTCGACTTCGAGACAAGCAGTGTCGTTTTCCTGATTTCGCGGGCTAACCGTTGAGTCCAATTACATCTAATGAGCGGGACAGGCTGCGGAATAGATCTTTTTCACCAATTTCTTTACCACGATTCCCAAACTCTCTGAAAATGTTGGTATGGGTGCAGTTTCAATAAATCGTGAGCAAAAAGTTTGGTTGGCCACGTGGGTGCCTTGGAAATTGCGGCCATTTTGTTTTTAGTGCCTATTCGCCAACATAAATTTTTTATGAACAGTATTCTGTGTAGTAATAACTAATGTGATAGAGTTGTAGTAGATACATGTATATGCAACGTGTCAAAAAGGATTTTTGATTTATAATAATTATAATTTTCGCAAGATAGGTGATCATATAAAGCATTTTATTCACATATAGACATGCAAATCTGGATTGGATCTTAAAGAAAATAGATTATTGTAAAGAAATGCGTAGAAAACGAAGGTTCACACAAAAATTCCAAAATTCATTAATTCCGTAGTCAGTGGTCCCTTAATACGGAACAGCATTCCCATAAGAGAGCATTCGTAAGGATATGCGTCTTGCCGATTTTATCTAAGTTTGTGCTTTTACCATCCTAAAACATTCTTTATTCATGTTGCATAATGCTGTTTGTTTAATTAAACCTGCATTCTGAGATCGTCCTCTTAAAAAAAAAATATCCAGTGACCTGCCCCATGCACAATATATCACTTTCCTTAACGCCGTGCGTACTTTGTTACACATAATATGCAACGTTAAGATAAAACAGTGCAAAAGACGAACACTCATATCTGTGTGTTATACGTTTGTTATTTAAATTTACAAAAGCACAATTTATCGAATATCATATCAAATGCTATGTGACATGTACGGTAGCAAGTATGATCAAATAAGTAAATGTTGTTAATGTTTTATATACAGTTTCTTAATTTTTTCTTATTCAGTATGCACCTTTAACATCCGTCATCCTTGCGCGCCAAGAGACGCTGCTGATTACGTCAGTCTCGGTACAATCACCTCCCCGGCGTTGCGATGATGATGTCCGTCGTTTACCTGTATGTTGTTTGGTGAACGTGTGATTGTGCTATTGAAATACTGGAAGCGAATATGTCACAGCATATGACACATCGAACGAAGTCCTTCAAATCGTAGGCGTGTAATGACCGTGACTACAATGGCGAAAACAAACCGGACAGTGCTATTTACAACTAACAAAATAACACGAGCGTAAACAGTCGAGTCGTCTAAACTATTGCTTCTGTCAACATTTAGTCGTAAGACTTGGATTTCTCCAACGCTCATTCGATATGTGTGCGATAAACGTTCGTTTGCACTCTTTGTTTGTCTAATTTACGCAGGTTATGGCGCAGGTGTGTCACGGCAGGCAGGCACATTTACACCCACTCATGTGCACGAACGTACCTTGGAAAAATCTCATGCATGATTTACATACACATTTGTTTTAAAACATATATATGATGAAGCTATTGATTAATACGGTCACCTTGCATTAATAAAATATGGCCGTATCTCCTCCAAGTCGTCGTAGTACACTCACTTGTTTCTACGTTCATTTGCTTCTTTCGACCACTGGCCTCTACCAATACTTGGCAATGCATTTCGGAAAGCACAGATTCACTTATTTTGAGTTATTGACATAATGAATGTTTGCTGCGGCTGAGATTCTCCAGAGGGATCCAATATAGATTTACGTTCATTTTACCTGCATGGAAATACTTAGCGTGACTTACGTGGGATCTGTAGAGTTTAATATTGTGAAAGGTATTGAGTGGTTTAGCTGTTGTGGCGGGTTTGTTGTTCCATGTATATGTGTATGGTAATTGTTATATACATAATTTGTTTCTCAGCATTTCACAGACTGTTTTATTACATCACATAACTTTGCATCAGATGTACGTTGAAAACTAGACGACCGTATTTCACTTTTATAGAACACTTTTCACGTAGAAAATCAATTATTCATCTTGATTCTAGCTGTGTACAGCGTAACCAACATTTCACGTAGAAAATGTGCCAAAAGCGGTATACATATAATCCAGCAATGACTGCAGCGCGAAGCTCGTGATGTTTTGTGCTCAATATTACTTGGCACTTGAGCCAATCTTGTTTCTACGAACACGTCTGTTCATTGTCTTGCACACATGTTTGGCACCATGGCAAAAAGACCGCTATCAGCCTTATATCTAGACAGACGTCAGCACCTGCATACAATGTCACTTTAATAAGAACGTTGTCACCTTACTACGTGTAACCTCCTTTGTAATGTGTTCAATTCCGCCGACTTGAATGCGTGAATAGCGTGTCGCTTTAGCATTATCAACAGTCGAAAAGCTCTAATACTCTAGGTGTTAACTACTATTAATATTTTTGGTACCACGATGCATTAAGGAACATATTCATATCGAGGTAACGTCTGGCTCAGAAATAGTTTCATATACTGTATATATACTTTCTTTCGGGTGTAGCGGACATATTCGATTATTTTTCTTAAACCCACGCGTGGTATGTTAGTGCAATTAGAGGTTTTGATGAGCTTGAAGGAGGTGCAATTGACGGTTTTTGTGGCCCTGAAGTAGGTGTGCAACTGGAGGTTTCTGGAGACCATCAATGAGTCGTATTTGGAGAGAATCGAGGGGTTGTATTTGGAAGTTTTTGGAAAGCCTATATGTGGTTTATTTTGGAGAGCCTCAATGGGGATTTTTGGAGAGCCTCAAAGGGAGCAATCGGAGGTTTCTGGTGAGCCGAATATTCACAATGTTCCGAAGCCAATGATATTTTTGAATAGGTTTCACATTATAGCGATTGGACATGTGGAATGAAATTTATGTATCCATGTAAACTGTTGATTTAACTACGTTTCCAGAAAAAATGATGACCAATATATGACGCAGGTAAAATACTTTCGTCAACGGTTGCGTTGTGATGGCGTAGCCAGGAATCATACATTTTCTTTTTCTTTAGCAGTGTGGCATGATCATCCGTTCCGTTACCCAGGGTGATCCTGCCAAGCCATGGTAATGTGGTGGCAATTATTAGCAGGAAGTTCACTTAACCAGATATACTTCAACCCACTTGCCGTCTTGATTGACCATTTTCAGATAGCAATTCCAAGAACATGCGGTTAGCCCCACCAGCCTCCGCTACTGTATTTTTTTATTATTTGAATAGTGATTGTGTAGAATGTATCGTGGCCGAAATATTCATATTGCGAACACCATTTCGTGATTATGATTATTAAACGCAACCTGGCTGGTGGTATACCTTCAAAGTATTTGTTCTAGTAGTAAGAACACTAAATTATAAACAACACATTCATATTACAGGCACGCTCTTTTGGCAATATTGCAGTAGCGGATTTGGTTAACCGCACCAATTTAATGTTCGGCGCATTCGTATGGTTCCTACTTTAAAGACAACTGATTCAGCGAACAGTCTGCTAGCAACTACCATCCCTGGCTGAGTCTGGATGACGACAGTAGATCATAATACCCCACTTTAACGCGTGTGACCATGCACAATTAGCGCACAACAAAGTACTGCACGCAGACTGTGACTTACCGTAGTTCTGAAGAAGTTTGTTCTGCAACGTTGAGACTTCCAGACGCGCTACAGACGCAGTTGACGTCTGCAAACACCAGCCCGGTGCTAGACAGTCGCTGACCGATTCGATTATCGCGCTATCACCCACTGACCGCCCGCCGACAAGTCGAACGAGTTAATCCGACAAATCCAACAAGAACCATTGTGCGCCTTGCAAACACTCTGTGCAGCCGCTCAGCGAAGCGATCGTTAGGCCAATTACGTGCACGGTGGCAGGTCTATGCATTCAACCACTCGGCCGTGTGTTAATCAGTTTGTTGTCTGTTGCAGAGTTCATCAAGATTCGTTTACTCAACCAAACGCCGTGACCCGTGAAGTGTGCGATACAATATTTGCCAGGGCGTTTATTGTGCCACAATTCACTACAGAACCCCCACAGCACGTGAGAATATACATGAGTAAGTTTTCCAGAAATGCTACACAATTGATCGACAATTTTTGACTAACTTCCATTGCAAGTCAAGACGTCGGTTATATAATTACAGTTATCTTATCTTCGTCTGCGTGTTGATAGCATGTTGGCACATTCGCAATTAAGTTCTATTGAATCTCTGGCAGCAGTTTGCTTATTTTGAATTGTAAAAGCCTAATACAGTGGTTTCGCAGCCATTATATTGCATCACGTAATAAATATGTGAACGCATATTATATTACATAAGCCGGTTATATAAATTTATAGTTTAGTTGTCTGTGCAGTGGTCCTAAATCAGATTGGGCAGTAATTATAAATTGGCAGTTCGATAAATTGTTTTATTTGACTGTGGAAATAGGGCGAACGCGCTGAAAACCAAATAGTTTTGCGGTTACGCCGGCGTCCGTTATTGACAACAGAGCTGTTTATATAGTTGTACCTCACTATTAAGGTAACCTTTGGGATTGGACAAAAGTGACCTGAATAGCGAGGTGACAATATTGGTGAGGCTAATTTCGTACACTTTACTGCTACTGAAATATATCATAACTAATACTAATTGAACGACTCCAAAAGATTAAGCGTTCTCATTGTTACGTACTCAGCAAAAGTCGTCAGCAGATGGATGAAATTGCTAAAAAGCTAAGTATTATGACGACAGGTTTTTAGATGACGGTGAAATAAAACTATATATCTTACTGACTTTGCACCACAAAGTTGGTGCGGAAAGCTAAAAGCCTCGAGTTTCAGAATTCGTTTTAACTATGGGAACAAAAAGAAGGTGACAGTCGGCCGACCGAAGCTGTTTGGGTTTCTTTGCTGTTTGGATGATAGGGCTTGCTAAGTAATTAAACATAGTCAGATATCGCACAGGTAGTCAATGCAGTGATTTTATAAATGACACTGAGCAAGACAAACGAGGAAATCGTGTAACTACCCTTGCCAAACACTTTTGGACACGTTGAAGTTTAGTAATGTCCTAGCTAGCGATATTAGAAAGGAGGGATTTGCAATAGTCAAGTCTACTTTAACAAGCGCTGTTGCAATAGTCTTAGCAACAGAAAATGACATATACCGGCGAATACGATCACGGATATGATAAAAACAGCAGCAGCACGATTGAGATATGTTGTCTAAAATTGAAGTTACACCCCACTTCATCTGCAAGGTTTCGATTTCTTTCTTGAAATGTTGCCTTTGAACATGCTACACAATTATGTTTCTGCCCGTTGCATTTATTCAAAGGACATTCCTTCCTTTGTACATAGGATTTGTTCTCCCTTAATTTTTGCCAGTAGCGTCGATTTTACTCTCGCTAACCATGCATTTCTTCATTTCGCCCGGTACCACGACGAATGCTTGAGAGCGAGGTCTATGAAGGCTGTAGCCTCGTCGGTCTGAGTAGTATAGACCCTCCCTTCACTCAGCCCTTTCACTGCAAGGTCTTCATCCGTTAGGGATCTAACTTGCTTGCGCACGAGCATTTACTTTCAATTTCGGCTAAGAAGCCTGGTCCGTATATCCATCTTCTATTCAGCAGTCAGCCCGCGTGATAAGTCGTCTGCCGGGTTCAGTGCTGAACTCACGTGTCGCCATTGTGTGGCTTCGGATCCGTTGTGTGTAATAGATAGACGGATAGCAACGAATGTATGGAACCGTGTGTTTTCGTTCCTTATGTAATCTATTACGATCATACTATCAGTCCAGAAGTTCGTTTCTACTAGTTCTACGTCGAGCTCTCTGCATAGCATCATGTCCAGCTTGACCGACAAGGCTGCAGTCGACAGTTCGAGCCTTGGAATTGTCGTCGTTCTGATGGGGGCCAATCTCGACTTTGCCACAAGCAAGGTGCATGACACTCTTCCTTCAATGTCAACGGTGCGTACGTAAATAACAGCACCGTATGCGATCTATGACGCGTTGCTGAAATGATGGATCTGGTATTTCTGTACTCTTATGTGTGATCTGAGACATCTACTCACCCTCAAGTCAGCAAGCCTTCGCAGGTCCATACACCAGTGCAGCTACCCGTGTCGTTAGGCCTCTGGAATGTAATCGTCCCGACAAGTCTACAGTCTCTGTATGTCTTGCATTATCTTCTTCGTTGTCAGTGTGTATGGCGCGGAAAAGCCCATTGGGTCATAGACCGAGCCAACAACACAGAGTTTCCCTCTCAGATCTGATCCCTCTCCTGGTCAGTGGATTATCCTGCAAGGATATGTTGTATGCGAACTGGTCTCTCTCCACGTCCCAGAACACACCTAGAACTCTTTCGCTGGGAAATTCTCGGCAGTGAGATCTACGTTTTTAACCTCTTTCGTTCTGTCTGCTTCCGGTACGCTTTCGATTAGCTTTCGACTGTTGCTCATCCACTTAGTCAATCGGAATCCACTCCTTTGCATATATATCTTACTTCGGCAATCAACTGAACCCTTCGTTCTTCATCCTCTACTAATTGCAAGCAATCTTCAACGTAAACGTTCCTGAGAACAGTGCGTATCGTTTTAGGCTCGATTCATTGTCTGTGGCCGTTCTTCGTAGAGCGAAATTGCAGCAAACAGTTCCTCCAAACAGGTGAACGTTCATCCGATACACATCGGGGTTCTTGCTAGTATCGCTATCAGCCCACCACAAATATTGCATCTCCGTGGCTCTTGGTAACTCGCACTTGATGGAACACGGCCTCGATGTCCACAGTTAACGCCACCGGTTCTTGCCTGAACCGGAGTAGCAATGAGCTCGTTGCGTCGGGTTCTTGTAGGACTTGATCAGTTAGTGACACTTCATGGTATCTTGCAGCACAGTCGAACACCACTCTGAGTTTGCGGGTTAGTTTGGGTGATACGTATGGTGGTGCGGCAAATACCACGTGGTGCCTTCGGCTCCTGTGTATAGTATACCAATTCAGTATATCCTTTATCCACGAGGTTCTGCATGTACCCACTGTAGTCCTTCAGAGTAGTATCTCGGTTGAGTTTTCTTTTGAGCCCGCGTAATCGTGTTTCTGCAAGCTGATGGTTGCCAGGTAAGCCAGGTGAATTTTGCTTGAAAGGAATGGCGAATTCTTAGCATCACCTCCATGTCAACTGTCGTCAACGTAAGTTCCTGTGATTCTCCGCCTACCCGCAAACCAGCTGCCAGTCTCTCAGAACAGTATGTGCTGGTGGACCCACTAAAGCATACTATATATGTATCGCAGTGAATCATTTGCCCTCACCCTGACAGGTACTATTGGTAGGGCTATCCTGACGATGCCGGCCCCAGTGATATTTACTCAAACGTCCTTCTCGGCTTGTTTGACATAGTTGTCGACACTTTGGCTCTGTTCGTTACTCTGCTTGACTGGTCAAGGTCTGACCACATGTAAGAATTTCGTGTGCTTCCGATCGCAGCCCTACACGGAGCAAGTGCGGGTTAACCTGCAGTTTGCGGAGTAGTGCCAGGACGCAAACAGTTGTAACATACATTGTTCCTTGCTGTCTTTGTTCTGGCCTCGACCCTTAAGCTCTTAAATTGACTGCAACAGAACAAAGTGTGTCCCTGGCTGCAAAGAGGACAAGTATCGCCATCTTTTGCAACTGTGGATGTGGCATATCTCGCACCAATCCTTTACTCGTTTCCCTAGCGTCGGTCGTACTGCCTTCTTTCCTGTGGTGCGTACATCGATTGACCGTAGGCGGGCTGTCTCCTTTCCTGTGGTGCGTACATCAGTTGGCCGTACACCGGGTCGTTGCTCTCTGTAGCAACGTCTTCTACGAAGGTGATAAGATGCTCTACGTCTGGCGACAAGTGGAACTTCTTTCTTGTTAACTGCACTTCATTTAGCCATCTGGAAAGCAAGTACATTGGCAACCTTTCTACAATCTTAACTATTTCTCTCTGAGAACTGATCTCAGAAATGTACCCCATTGTTTTAAGTGCCTCACTACAATGTCTAAGTTCATCTGCGAACTCTCGTTAGCCACTACAGTCCTTGGAGAAAAGTACCTGGCCTAATGTCGCCCTCCTAATCCATGCATCTACAACAGTGTTCGTGTTTCCAAACCTGCCTTCTAGCAGCTCCCTCGCCCTCTTACATCCTGCACTAAGCTCCATTACGACACATGATTCGATCACCTTACTAGCTTCACCAACACACATTTGCATGAAAATAGCCAGTTTGACACTCATCAAGAGTCTCTTTGACGTTGTTATTGAACGCCCTAACAAACCTCCAATATTTCAGGGGGTCACCGTCAAAGGTCATCAGCTCTATCTTAGGCATCTGCATCATCTGTAACATGTGTTATTGTTGTTCTAACAGTTCAAATACGAGATTGTTACGTTCAGGCGGGTCGTTCGCACAACGGGGCGGCTGCCTGGTATGCTCGTTCACATTCAGCGGTGTCGCCTGTCGGAGTAAACGTTGTTGACTTGCGACACTCGTTAGATCAAGTGGCGCCCTCTCTCGAATAGATCGTTGAGCAGTTGTCTTGTTTACGTCGCCTTGTTTCGCGTCTTCGAGTTCATAGACTTCTGCTTCTGCTTCGGCTATGGCAATGTCAGTTTGCAGTGTCAGCAGTTTCCTGCGTTCTTGTAAAGCCTGCTCCTCATGTTCTAAGCACTGCGCCGTCTCAAATGTTTCCGCACCCGCAGCGAGTCCGGCCGCCCTCGCTCGTGCGCGTGTACTGCCAGCACTACTGGACGCACGCGATGTAGACGAACAGAAAACCTGACTCGCTGTATCTTCGGGTTGGACATCTGGCTCAGCCTCTTCCTTGTCTTTGTTTATCATCCCGTGTAACTGTTGTAGCAATTCGGCTAATGACATAATTATTGCACTGTTACTGGCGGATTGCTGTGTTGACTGTTGTCGCGATTTCAAGACAAGTCATAATTTATTGATTCAACGCTCGCTGCTCATTCGATGGCGTAGTAACTAGTGTAGCGTGTAGCGAGGTACCATCTGCAATATAGTAAATTACTGATAATAAACACATACAGTCTAAGAAAAAGTAACGTAAGCGTTATGTAGTAAAGTTAATAGAATATCATACAGTAACGCAATCAAAAATATATATACTAATTGGTGAAAAAGTGCGTCTAAATGACGCACTTACAATTTTGGCCTGTCAGCGAATCTACACAAAATGGCGCTGCAGGGAATTCACACAACTCCTACAGAGGGCGCCACTCACATACATTACGTCCGTAATAGTTTGCATTATGGATCATGAAGTTGGTAATGTCCGGCCATCAGCATTGAAAACCACACCGTGGAAGTGGTGGAGGGTAAATTACCGTCCAACAGTCTAAGAAACTGCATGATTTCGCCATGAAGTATCCCCGCTGCTTCGAGAACATCAGAAGGTTTCCTTACGTTCGAAATAATATGATCCTCGAACGTACCGGTCAACACCCTGCATCTATCCTCATCGCCGAGCGACGCCTCCGATGATTCGGCCACCTTCAACGCATGGCACCAGACTAACCAGCATTCCAGATGTACAAATATCATCCTCCTAACGCCGGCTGGAAAAGGTCGTCGTCGCCAAAGATGGAATGGCCGCATCAAACAAGATCTAGATGGCCGTTGATCGCCTCACCTGGCATACGATAGTGCATGGTGTGTCCTCTAACCTGATGCCCCGGCAGGACCTCTGAGTCACGTAAGTCAAGTATGTCAAGTATGTCAAGTATGTCAAGTATGTCAAGTAAACAAGGTTCAACCTTCACAAATAACATGTCCCTCGATGGAGAGATCAACAAAAGGAAATGTCACAGGTATTCAATGTGGTGTGTAGGATAGACAGCTAAGAGATCACCAAGGTTGGGAATAGGCTTAACACCCTTCCCTGTCGTAGCGATGCGTTGTCGACTTACTACTAAGCAGGAGCTACGCCTTGAGACATTCCAACTCCGATTCCTCAGACGTATTATCTGGGAGGATCACACGCCAAACAAGGATGTTGTCGTGCGTGCAACAGTTCAAGCAGCACTGTTTTACCTAATAATAATAATAACGCAACTTCTGTTGCGCCTAAATCCTTGGAAACCAATGCCAGAGGCGCATCAAGACAAAAGCGTTGTTCAGTCTCAAAATCGATAAGCAATATGGTTATAGGAATGTAATGATAATAATTAGACGTGCTCCATCTGGCGTATGACGGGACATTATTCCTAGTAATATCTTGATAAACATTCCATTCCTTATTCTTTTAGTATACTTGTTACGCTATTCAGTGTGAACTTGCTGTGTGTTATTGTTTGATAACTTGGACTTGTGGAACACCAGGAATTCTGCGTGGTGGAAGACGAAGCCAACGTTACAGTCGACTCTTCGGGAGATTTTGCCGGGTTCGGATTTTGACTGTTGAATATGAGCTTTCCAGTGTGGTGCGAATTATTGGACTTTTACAGCATCGTCTTGCATCATGGCCAATAACTACCGCGGCAAGTTGTCCTTATAAAGTTGGTTATTTCGAGGTCTCTAAAAGTCACATTTTGGCTTTCAGAGAGTACTGGTCGTTCATGGTGGATACAAGTCACGATATTGTGACCAGTTTATGTGGTTGTTGGTCGCGTCATACAGGTGTTCGCTCTCAGCAGGTACATTACTGTTAGCACCAACCCGTGCTTACGCATGCGGTCGGCCAAGACAGGTGGTCGCACAAGAGAGGTTACCCAAGACAGGTTCTACTGTATTATTGTCAATTCATGTAAATGTGACATCAGAAAAGCTATATAAATTAAGCTTAATGACCAGGATTGACACGTCTCTGAATCCCATTACATACTACATTGCCATCAGAGACATGTACTGTACGTCGAAATTGAAACGTAGCTGAATTTTCGTTTTGTATATTTTTAAGTAGACTGTTTAATTATTTATTTCATTATATTTGACTGATTTTTCAAAATAAAAATATGTTATTAGTATGTAATAAATGTATGCATATTGTTAACCAAAAACAGCTTGTTTGCTCTCGTTCGGAAATATTCTCTCATTCTCACAGTTTCATTGTAAGAATCCAATGTCCCTGTGTTGATTCAATGTGGCAAAACTATCATGTTCGCGAGAATTTGTGTTATTATCCAGAATAAGTTCCAATACATAAAGTATATATATATATATATATATATATATATAATCTTACAGGTTATATCAAATATTGTCGTTTAGCCCGACGTATTATAGCATGTTTTTCCTAATTTATACTCAACAATAATGATAGATGGTGGCGCCATCACGCGGAGTTTTTTTGTAGTCATTATTATGTCTAATGGTAGATTGTGTCTCTGTGTTAGTGCGTGCGTGTGTGTGGAGAGAGAGAGAGAGAGAGAGAGAGAGAGAGAGAGAGAGAGAGAGAGAGAGAGAGAGAGAGAGAGAGAGAGAGAGAGAGAGAGAGAGAGAGAGAGAGAGAGAGAGAGAGAGAGAGAGAGAGAGAGAGAGAGAGAGAGAGAGAGAGAGAGAGAGAGAGAGAGAGAGAGAGAGAGAGAGAGAGAGAGAGAGAGAGAGAGAGCGAGCGAGAGAGAGAGAGAGTGAGAGAGTGAGAATGTGTGTGTGCGTGTGCCAGTGTGTGTTTGCGTGCATGCATGCGTGCGTGCGGACGGGCGGGCGTGTGCGTATGTGCGTGTTGAGACAAAGACAGAACATGCAAAGCCAAATAGCAATATAAAGGACAGAAATGGTCATGAAAAAGAAAAAGATCGAAACATGCAGTGACGTACAAGTTGACAGGCTTGCTTCAGGCTGGCAGTGTTCTGCACATGAGCTGAACAGCTGCTGGTCTATGTTCTGGCGTCCTTTAGAGGAATTATGTCCGTGCTGTCTACAGGCATTCCTCTTTATATGGGTGTTATAGATCGCGTTCTCTTGAAAGGTTACAAAATTACCCCCAAATTTGGGGTAAAGTAAGGTAAAGGTAAGGTGTTTTATTTCGGAATTGTATAATACAGACGATGAATGGAAGACTAAGCGCATACAAGTCCTGGTTAGCGGCAGAGCCGAGGCTGTTACCAGTGATCTTGAATCACTGGTCGCTTCCAAACAATGATAATAGTAAACTGAATTGTCGCAGATACAATGTGCAATTAATAACTACAAGCAGACAGTTAATACACTACCATAAATAATAAGTAACAGTAGTGACGTGGTTGGTAGACCCAACAATGAACAAAAAACATTCTTTTCATATATATATATACAACAATAATGCTAGGATTGCAGAACAAATCCTGTAATAAGAATGTAATATGTACTAGTATTTTCATAAACCGTTTAAAACTAATCAAATAATAAAAACATAAAAGTTATAACACATTTAATATGATGTAGTAGCTTCATAGACATAGTGTTTAAGACACATGACTTCAGAGAAGATACGAAGCTAGTAATATTAGGTTTATTTTAATATCAAGCGAAATATTATTCCATACTCCATTCCATTATTCCTTACCATTGCATAATAAAATATTTGGTGATCGTAGGGTAGAACTGCTGATTGGACGAATATGTCTAAGTTGCCTTGCGTCATGATTGTGAATATCACAGGTTAGAGTAAAATATCAGATACCGACACTGGCAGATTATTATGGCAATAATTATACATAAATTTCGCAATTTCTATGTCATAGATAGCCTTCATTTTAACAAATTTTAAAATGTGAACAGGGGATGAGTATGCTGATGGAAACTTGTTCAAAGAATACTACGAAAAAAAAAATTCTGCATAAAGAATAATTTCTTTGAGTAGATTTTATGTATGTCAAATATGGGTATACTAATGCGTAGTAAATTGTCTTTAGGGATTCTACACGAAGAACGCGATTCACTTTATTTATAACATATAAAACACTTGAAAGTTTTTTTCTGCAGACATTTATGTTAACACAATGGGTAGGCTGAATTATCTGATCAGACATCTTTAACATGATTTGTTTACTAAGCAGATGTCGATACCTAGAAAACAACATATATTTTGATCTGGATACATTTAATGAGAGCTTATTAGTGTGTGTGTGTGTGTGTGTATGTGTGCGTGCGTGCGTGCGTGTGTGTGTACGTGCGTGCGTGTGTGCGTGCGTGCGTGTTGTGTGTGCGTGTGTGCGTGTATGCGTATGCGAGTGTGTTTCTGGCTTTGTGATTATGCTTGTGTTTTCTTACGTGCTTGTGCGTGTAGAACAAAAACATAAATCAGAACTAGATGAATGAAGCTGGATAGGCTTTCTTACAGAAATAAACAATGAACGTGAACTTGCTGGTTGCCAACACGAAAGTGCCTGGTTGGTAAAGTTACAGATCTTACAAATAATACGATATCACACAGGAAGCCAATGCAAAAACCCCAAAATTGGCATTGAGTGGGAAAAGTGTGGAGATCGAGTCTCAACCCTAGCTAAGCACTTCTGTACACGTTGTAATCTTCGATATCCGTAACAATATTGTGAAAAAAGGAATTGAAATAGTCACAATAATTTTACAGATGATGCAGATGCTTAAGATAGAGCTGATGAACTTTGACGGTGACCCCCTGAAATATTGGAGGTTAGGTATGGCGTTCAATAAACAACGTCAAAGAGACTCTTGATGACAGTGTCAAACTTGCTATTTTCATGCAAATGTGTGTTGGTAAAGCTAGTAAGGTGATCGAATCATGTGTCGTAATGGAGCCTAGTGAAGGATATAAGAGGGCGAGGGAGCTGCTAGAAGGCAGGTTTGGAAACACTTACGCTGTTGTAGATGCATGGATTAGGAGGGCGGACATTAGGCCAGGTAAATTTTCCCCAAGGACTGGTGGCTTACGAGAGTTCGCAGACGAACTTAGAAAATTGTAGTGAGGCACTTAATACAATGGGGTACATTTCTGAGATCAGTTCTCAGAGAGGAAATGTTAAGATTGTAGAAGGGGTTGCCAATGTACTTGCTTTCCAGATGGCAAAATGAAGTGCAGTTAACAAGAAAGAAGTTCCACTTGTCGCCAGACGTAGAGCATCTTATCACCTTTGTAGAAGACGTTGCTACAGAGAGCAACGACCCTGTGTACGGCCAACTGATGTCCGCACCACAGGAAAGGAGACAGCCTGCCTACGGTCAATCGATGTACGCACCACAGGAAAGGGATTGGGATTATAAAAGTTTAATTATCATAAGACAATTCCTAGATTTCGTTCTGAAAGTGCATTTGTAACGTACTGGCTAATTCATTATTAGCTGTGATTAATCCACCTCTTCAGGTACATACAAACTCGCTCGTTCTTCGTACTGCTATTTTCAACACTGGTTTATTTCGACCGACCGTATTTGTTCTTCGCCGCATTGATCCACACACCGATATTTCCGGTTAGAACCTCAACAGTCGAGAGAAACCGCCGAGTTTGACGGATGACTTCCATCACCAATTGATTTTAAATCACTGTGTGCCACTGAGGTGCTCGTTATCCAGGTTCCTTTGTCCGAGTGACTTTCTCGTGCTCGTATATGGTGCAATCCTCTCATTATTCCCATTCTTTTTCTTCTTTCTCTCTCTCTCTCTCTCTCTCTCTCTCTCTCTCTCTCTCTCTCTCTCTCTCTCTCTCTCTCTCTTCTCTCTCTCTCTCTCTCTCTCTCTCTCTCTCTCTCTCTCTCTCTCTCTCTCTCTCTCTCTCTCTCTCTCTCTCTCTCTCTCTCTCTCTCTCTCTCTCTCTCTCTCTCTCTCTCTCTCTCTCTCTCTCTCTCTCTCTCTCTCTCTCTCTCTCTCTCTCTCTCTCTCTCTCTCTCTCTCTCTCTCTCTCTCTCTCTCTCTCTCTCTCTCTCTCTCTCTCTCTCTCTCTCTCTCTCTCTCTCTCTCTCTCTCTCTCTCTCTCTCTCTCTCTCTCTCTCTCTCTCTCTCTCTCTCTCTCTCTCTCTCTCTCTCTCTCTCTCTCTCTCTCTCTCTCTCTCTCTCTCTCTCTCTCTCTCTCTCTCTCTCCCTCTCTCTCTCTCCCTCTCTCGTTTCCTTGATTGATCTATTCTTATATGTATAGCGAAGGTTTACGTGGTTGCAGATTATTAGTACCACAGTGGGCGGGGAGGAAGGTATATTTCACCCACACACATGCAAGAATAGTCTGTATAATACTAGCCGAGTTACGCGGCGTTGCTCGGGGGAAACGCTGTCATATGCGTGTGACCCCCCCCCCCCCCGATGTCCCCCCGCTCCGGACGATTTTCGAAAAAATCGAAATCTACGGTCAAACCTACGCAGTGCTGTTTGTTACGTTTGATTTACCAGGAGCAACTGCCAGTGCTGAGGGAGAGCACTTGTTGAGCGTCTTGCAAGACGAACATGGTCTGTGTTAATCATATCTACATAAAAGACCACGTTGACTTAGTGACTTGTATGTACTTTCACAGTGAACCACGAGGCTCGCTCTCTGGGTGAGTTATTCTTGCTCAATACACTATCGGGTAGTACACTGCGCGCTCCTATATACTTTTTACAAGTGCGGCGGCTCCCTTATTGCATTGGGTAGTGAGACGGCGGATGACGCTGCGCATGTTGAAACTAAATTAAATATTAAACTGAGACTGTTCGCCATTTTATTTACGTGTTTCATACGAGAATAACTATTTCTTATATTGAAACTATTTCTGCCCGCCAAAATGCGTTTAATAAGCCAGAAATAGTGTTTCGTCATGTGAACGCTGTGCCCTAAAAATTTTCGAAATGTTAAAACATGAACTTTGTAAACAGCCGCTGTTGGCTCAATGCGGAGGCACGCTTCATTATACACAATGACTTTTCCGTTGGCTGGTTCCTACACTCCTGAACACAAACTGGAACGAAGTACAACAGAATCGGCAAACTGTCTACTAATAACTACGACCTCTGGCTGATGCCGGACAACGAAACAAAAACGTAGCTTTAAGGTGTACATAGTTTTATCATTGTCCATTGGAAATTACACCCTGCCGCTGCTAGACCAGCCCGTCACTTTCAAGGTGATGGTGTTTACCTACAGATGTCTCCATGGTTAGGTGCCGATTTACTGGGCAGGCGAGCGTTTCAACATTGAATTCACCGTGACAGTCATTTTTACCGCGAACACTCCACCAACGCATTACTAAGAAATGGCCGCTATGCGTTCGGAGTAACGGCGCCGCGAATGTGGATTGCATTGTACGCAGATGTTCTCATCCGTGCGTCTGAAACAGTTACATGTACATATAGAAGAATAGGAAACGAAATGTGTTTAAATAATCACCTTTCGTATGATATATTATTCGTTATTCATCCAATAACATAATATGTCTCCACCACTACTTATTTAATTAATTTATTATTTGTATATTTATGTACGTTAGCTTTACGATAGCCATTTATGTTTTTTATGTTTTTTTGGATTATTTTATGTCATATGCATAACGTGTGAATTAGCATTACATAAATGATGTATGTAAAAAAGTATTTCGTCATAGTAGTAGTAGTAGTAGTAGTAGTAGTAGTAGTAGTAGTAGTAGTAGTAGTGTAATAGCAGTAGTAGTAGTAGTAGTAGTAGCAGTAGTAGTAGTAGTAGCAGCAGTAGTAGTAGTAGTAGTAGTAGTAGAAATAGTAGTAGTAGTAGTAGTAGTAGTAGTAGTAGCAGTAGCAGTAGCAGTAGCAGTAGCAGTAGTAGTAGTAGTAGTAGTAGTAGTAGAAGTAGCAGTAGCAGTAGCAGTAGTAGTAGTAGTAGTAGTAGTAGTAGTAGTAGCAGTAGCAGTAGCAGTAGCAGTAGCAGCTGCAGCAGCAATAGCAGCAGCAGCAGCAGCAGCATCAGCAGCAGCAGCAGCAGCAGCAGCAGCAGCAGTAGCAGTAGCAGTAGCAATAGCAATAGCAGTAGCAGTAGCAGTAGAAGTAGAAGTAGAAGTAGCAGTAGCAGTAGCAGTAGCAGTAGTAGTAGTAGTAGTAGTAGCAGCAGCAGTAGCAATAGTAGTAGAGTAGCAATAGCATAAGCAGTAGTAGTAGTAGTAGTAACAGCAGCAGTAGCAGTAGAGTAGCAGTAGCAGTAGTAGTAGTAGTAGTATTAGTAGTAGTACAAGTAGTACTAGTAGTACTAGTAAGGATACTATATCTCACTAGGATAGCCCACTCTATATTTGATATAGAAAATTTATATAGAAATAGTCCGATTTATAAAAACAATTCTGGAATATATTGATTTTCATGCCAACGCATTCATTTCTGCAATAAAATAGTATTTTGAAATAGAAGAAATGTGGTTCAAATGTAGTTACACGCGCCTACATAAATCATAATTATATCGCACGCTGTAAAATCAAGAATATTATATTTAATAGGAGAGTGAATTAAATATAGTATTACTAATCTAGGGGTGGGGAAAAGGGTCAATGTTTCAGATCTCAGGGGTTCCAGTCTTTATTTGATGGCCATATGTGTCAGGAGGAAGATTTTTTTTTTTTTTTGAGATCGGTGAAAATTTCGCGTGACTTCTGACTTTTTTGTGAATGAGGGTCACAAAGTGAAATTTTTTTCGAGCGATAAATTATAGTTTGGCATAACTTCGTAAATTTAAGAGCTACAAACATGATTTAGCTATGTATTCCTATTAGACATTAGTTATTAGACACAAGGAATCTATTAAAACAATATTCAAAAGACTTATACTGGTCACTTTCACAAAAATTGCATAGTTAATGTAAAAATAGGCTTTTGTCAAGTAAAAATTATCAAGTAAACTAGTTCTTTTTCATCTTTTTAATTTTCCGGACATATATTAATTAATGGTTAATGGGTTCACACCCGTGTTTTAACAGGATGCACTCATTTAGATACTCACTGACATTCCAGATCCATGCCATTATAAATAGCCATAAGCTTAACTATGACGGGCCAGACTCATCTTCGCCCGCATGACATGTATGACACCTAATCCCTACACATTGTGGCAGATTGTAATAAATAATGTTAATAATTTAGTTGCTAATATGCCACAAGAGGGCAGTTCAACATTAATTTAATTATAAGTGACACACCATGGGAAATATACAAATGAAGTCTGTTCAGCTTCTTCTATGTTTGACTCACCGGGTCCAGGAATGTGTATTTATTATTGTGGTTTACTATGTGATTACTTGAAGAAATTACAGTTAATATAATTTGGAAGCCTGTGTATGCTAAGCTATTTATTATCAACTATATGAATTTTTAAGAGATCTGGCAGTGTCCTGCAAAGTGAAATTCCATTTAAAATGGAGGTAATTTAGCAATCAGAAGTGTTGAAAGATATGGTTAGTAATACACCCTCTAGAGCGAGGTTTGTTGAACTGTATTGCCAGATACTTTTACATAAAACTGACTAATAAATGAAAGTGATTGAGTGTCAAACATAGTTATTTATCGAAAATAATCAATCCTAAAAGTCTACCTCATAATATTGATAGATTGTTTAAGATACATATATATTTTGTTTTTATTATTTTGCAGGAGTAGTACACGATTACTTATTTTGTGAATCAGTACCATGTCTGAAGTTGTTTTTATTATTGGTGACAAGCTGCCCGTGGTCCACGAAGTTGTCATAAATATTGTTAATTCTGCACCCGGTGGTGTGCGAGGCAAAGAAACGAAAAAGCGAAAAGCAGCAATAAATGCGTATGCTGCTGCTTTGAGAGAATTATAGGCAAAGGCCTTTGGATCAGAACACATACAGACTAAGACGGCAGTCGTGAAGAAATTGAGAGCAGCACTAAAGGTTGATCACAGTGAGGTTGTGAACAATTCTACAAAAGTTCCCTCCACGAGACGAGACCGTCTTCGAATGTGGCGTACCTGTAACATATGCCTACTGGACATCCTAAGATCAGCTTCTGATCCAGGCAAGTTTGAAGATGACGAACGTGTATTTTATAATGGGGAGAACTCACCGCAGAGAACAGGTTACATCAGTGTAGTAGACGAAGAATATGGAGCATGTCATCTTGAAAGCAACCTTGTCGTCCAGGAGAAGGAAGAGCAACTGTTTGGTACGTTGGGTATTGTACATCAACTGACAATGAGTCAACTATCATTGTCCACATGCACCGTGTCCAGACAGACAGTCACAGCCAGTGGAAATACCGCACACCTGGGGACTGTGTTGCAGTAGACCCCGTCCACCAAATGCTATCTGTAAAGCCAACTGGAGACTGGATGGTTTCTTCCACGAGAAACATGACTTTTAATCTAACCAGTGGCAGTGAGATCACAAGGGCTATCAACGTGCTGTAAAGGATGGTAATAATAATAATAAATCACTTCTAACGCGCCAATATCCTCAGACAATCCGAGCTCAGTGGCTCACCAAAACCAAAGGATTAAGCATTCTCGTTCTCGTGTGCTAGGCGAAAGTCGTCAACAAATGGATGGATGTGCTAGGAAGCTAGGGAGGATAGGCGATATTGAAAAGATAGGTTTTCAGGTGACGACGAAATGTAGCAATATTATCTGCTGATTTAACATTAACTGGAAGCGAATTCCATATAAACATGTAGTTGGCGCGGCAACTAAAAAAGCTTGATTTCCAGCAGGTGTCTTAACTCTAGGAACATACAGCAACTTCGAACTAGACGACCGAAGTTGAAACTGATAGTAGATGAAACTGATAGTAGACGTAGATATGAACATCTAAAGGAGTGAGTGGATTAAGGCATTCTAAAAGGATTCGTCATAACACAAAATATGTGTATGAGCTCACTAACAATTACTACAGGACCAACAATAAAAAAGATATGCCGAAAACTATTTTACTTCATAGAAACCTATTTTTCAAAAGAACATGCAATTTTCATGAAAGTGACTAGTCTAGGGCTTTTGAATATGCTTTTAATAGATTCCTTGTACTTAAAAACATACAATTACGTAGTTACTGATTGTAGCTCAGTAATTGATGAAATTAAGCTAAAAACCGATTTATCACTCGAAAATCGTACTTTGCGGCTCTCATTCACGAAAACGTCAGAAATGTTTCACCAATTTATAAAAAATAATGAGCCCCGAGATCTGACAACATTACCAAAAAAGGTTCCGGTTTCCCCACCCCTAATTACTCGGTCCCTTTTATTGGCTGATCCCGTTTGTTGACATTTTTATCATTGGCTTGTGCGTAGGTGTGGAGGCTGCTTTCAAAGACGGTATTTAGGCAATTACTGTGGTCAATATAATTAACAAACACACACTAGTGTCATCGAATCACACACAGTTTGCAAATACATTTTGGCGACGTTGTTAACACCAAATAACAGAGAAATCTTCAGCCGAATGCACTACCACAAACGTTACCTGACCTCTTCCGTTAGCGCAGCTTTACCGTGAAATGTACGCTACATTTTGCGAATACTCGTATCGTAACTGTTTCGAGAATACCACTTGCGAAAAATTCCACTTGGAAAATATGTTTTGAATGTACATTAATACAGACAGACCACTATTATATGCAGACTGAGCAAAACAAGATATGCAGGCCAATGCTGATCAAGCTGTCAAAACTAGCTGAACGGTGTTGCCAGCACGCTTTAACACAGATGGCGCCACGTTTGCTGGATCACGCGAATGCCGATCGATGTGAGCCGAGTGGACTATCCTATTTAGATATAGTATTCTTCCTACTAATAGTAGTTGTTCTACAAACATTATATAAAGTGTTATTAATATCAGTACTGCAACAGTTACACTTAATGTACAACTACAGTTTCGTGTTAAACCACGTTTCTTTTTCCGTAGCACTCTACTTTCCCACTGTGTCTTCTCCTATCCATGCTTTTACATTTACGTCTTCGCAACTCTTGGTCTCTTCCCACCTTCTTCTTGTCCTTCTTCTTACTTGTATTTTTCTCATTCTTCTTCCTCTTCTTCGTCTTCTTCTTGTTCTTTTTTTTCTTCTTATTCCTTTTCTTCTTCATTTTTCCTCTTCTCTTCTCCATCACTTACACTATGCCTCTTTCTATTCTTTCTTCCCCCACTATGACGTTTTCTTAACTCCACCTCTATGTACCAATGTCATTATTATGACTGACATCTTCGACGTCGTTAAATTAACGGGGTCACTGATCAACATTTGCATGCAAAACTGTCATGTGCAAATCGATATGGTGACTCTTCCTCGATGTGACTGATCCAATGTTAACTAACTTCTCTCTCTCTCTCTGTGGCTCCGATTCGCAATCAGGCATGCAGTAACACGTCGCCGTAGATCAACTTATTAGGCGCCGAACATCGGTGAGTCTCGACAGTTTGCTGTCGAATCATTGGCGTGTAATCATAACTAATCAACATCCATGCGATGATATGTAGCGCGTCTGTGTGGCAAGATATGATTATTGATTCTTCCTGGAATCGTGGATTAGTATGCAGTAAATTCATTATTGGACCGAGTGTGTGTTTGTTTATGCGTGCGCATGTGTATGATTTCGAGTTTTCTTGCGAACTTACTTGCCTTATCGATAAATACTAACTTGTAGGTTAGCAGTTAAAACAGTAAAATGTAATGAGTTATACCTACATGCACACCTAATGATGATGTATAAATTATGTACATGTTTGCGTATGATAACATATCGACGTCATATGATGGTTGTCTCGAGGATTCTCTACAATACAAAATGGTAATCTTCTCTACTCCAACGTGCGATCGAATTATAGCATGTCACGTTGGTATTCGAAATGCATGTCTGCTTGTCTGGTCTGGTCTGGTCTGGTCTGGCCTGGTCTGTTCAGTCGAAACATTTGCGGCGGAAGATTTACATACGACATATGACAGTTTACGCAATCCAGAAAACATGCGATACATAACTAGATTTAAAGAAATAACAGTAGGGAAGGAATAGTATAGATTTGAAGAACGATGTAAGAATTTTTTCTTACAAACAAACTAAGTGGATGAAAAATTATAATAGGCGGATCCAGGGGCTGGGGGCACGTGCCCTCCTAAACCTTATGAATTTGGCGTGCCCGTAGACCTTTTAAATGGGCCGGTGCCTCTCCAGTAGACCCTTGGGAACGTGCCCCCTTTCAGGTTACAAGAAGATGAAGATATGCTGACGTGACGGCGAACAATTTTCAACAGCACCCCCACCCCCCACCCCCGTGTTTCGATTTCATAGTCGAGCCAGGCGAGCCACCGGAGAAGCAAAAGAAAACTAAGATAAGGCAGCGACGAAAAAATTTGTCAACAATGTTTAAAAACAAAATATATAACTAATCTAGAAAGGCACGTTTAACAAAAATAAAACA
>OZ023218.1:10275725-10302407 GCA_963995525.1 Escarpia spicata
CTCCCCTTTGCCCCTCTCTCCTCATTTCCTTCTCTCCCTTCCTTTTCTTCTTCTCACACATTTTCACTGTCTAACCCTCTCACACTAGCCCCATCTCGCCATAAACCGCACATCTACGTGCCCTCTTTATTTCTCCTCCTTTCTTCCTCTCTTGCTCTGATACTCTCTTGCACTAAACCTCTCAACCTACCACCCACTTGCCCTCTTCCACAACCAATTTCTCCCACTTCATCTCTCACCTATATTTCCACGTGTTATTTTAGTGTGTCCCATCGGATAGCGAAAGACAGTCGCCCGTAGCTGGCGGGTACGTGGCTGTGCATGCACGACGCGTGCCGCGTGTCAACACGACGAATGCCGAACGGCAGATATAAATCAGACGAACTTCGTTAGGACCCGCGAGACCGCGCTGTGGTGAATACAGATGGGGCGATTAATGAAAATAAGACGCGGCAGACCTCGAATTTAGCTTATTAACCCGCATCGATTTGTCCGCTCGTATGTACCGCTGCCGATTCGCAGACGAGATTTATTTCGTTTAATGTATCGACGGATTGCGGGACTGTTTTATATCAGTGACACGGTATTCGAGATTTTTTGTTACGACCGGTTGACACACCTGGTGAATCCGGAGACTGGTGGCATGTTGACAGAAGGAAACGAGGCGGATAGAATAAGACAAGAAATGACCAAAGGGAGGGAGGGAGGGAGGGAGGGAGGGAGGGAGGAGGGAGGGGAGGGAGGGAGGGAGGGAGGGAGGGGAGGGAGGGAGGGAGGGAGGGAGGGAGGGAGGGAGGGAGGGAGGGAGGGAGGGAGGGAGGGAGGGAGGGAGGGAGGGAGGGAGGGAGGGAGGGAGGGAGGGGGAGGGAGGGAGGGAGGGAGGGAGGGAGGGAGGGAGGGAGGGAGGGATAGAGATGAAGAAAGAGAGACACATATTTGACGTTTGAAAGTATTTGGTCTCACAGAGGGCGAACAATTGGTGTAACAAATGTTTTACACAAGCAGAGGAAATATGTGTAAAACAAAATTAACAAATATCTCAGACGAGTGATGACATTGTATACTCTCGAAATGGTATTAGCTACCTTGTTACCTGCCACATAGGTTTTGTTTTTGAAGGCAAAACACAACTGGTTCTGAGCCATTGTGGACGTTCCTGCATGGAACAAACGACGCGTTTCTCGGTGCAGCACAGATATACTGCCACGATGCACGTCGAGTTTAAACTAACAGTGTTTATTGTTGCCAGTGAGTCTCCCTCGGTACATTGGCTTCAGGGTCCGATAGCGTTATTGTTACGAATGTGCGACAGTGTCTATATTCCTGTATAAAGCGCAGCAAGATAATATGTTAGATATCTTGCAAATCTTAATCATAAATCAGTGCCTTTGGAGCTGGAACCAGGGGGATGCTAAAAACAATGGGAGACAGCTGCGTCTGAAAAAGTGTGGTTGGGAGTAAGAAGAGTCCAATAGTGAGTGAAATCCTGTTAAACAAGTCGAATAAATGGCTCCATTACGTCATCTACACAACCATCTCTTACGTGTCACCTGCGGAGCACGCATTTCTTCATCCACCCAACCATAAAAACAAGTGTATCAGGAGGATTCTACGAATCAACTGGCCAAATAAAATCTCTAACACGGAACTCCACGAAAGGACAGACATACAGCCCATTTCTCTTGAAATTAAACGCCGTAAATGGAGATGGATCGGACACGTCTGCAGAATTCCGCTGACATCCATTCCAAGAGTGGCCATGCGCTGGATCCCTGATGGCAGGAGAGCGAGGGGAGACCCAAGGAGACATGGAGGAGATCAGTGGAGTGGGAGATGAAGACACTCGGGTGGAGCTGGGGCCAAGTAACGAAGCTGGCAGCAGACACACAACATTAGCGTTCTTTGGTGTCGGCCTAATGTGTGAACCCATACGAAGAGGATTAAGTAAGTAATCCATGGCCGTATGAATGGTCCCTTGTGCTATAAAGATACACTTCAGTTCGCGCGAATTCCGGAAGGTAGCCCCGAACAGAAACTAATGTAATAACACAATTTTTGTAGTACACAACTATACATTTTCGATTTACAATCGACGTTTCACCCGCTTTCGGCGGCCTTCTTCAGGAACTGTTCTTCCTCTGCTCGCCGGATGGTGAGGCGAGCAGTTGGTGTTGTCTTTCTAATCCAGATGGCCTCCTTAATCCATCGCGCACATCTGTCGGTCTCTCTGTCTACAACTCTGGCACCCTCCCAGTCTATTACACAGTTGTTTCTGTCCAGGCTTCTTTAATCCATCGCGCACACCTGTCGGTCTCTCTGTCTACCACTCTGGCACCCTCCCAGTCTATTACACAGTTGTTTCTGTCCTCATGGTCAGTTATCGCCGACTTGTGTTCGACGTTTGTCGAGCCGTACTTTTTCCTCGAGTGAAACGTCTGGTTGTTATAGTTTCAACTTCTTTCTTATGTTCTTCTGGCTTCGTGCCAAATGTTCTCCTCGTTTCTCCAATGTACGTGGCGTTGCAGGTCTTGCAGGGATTTGGTATACAGTTTTGTACTAAAAAAAATTGTTATTTCAATTCTTCCAACTCGATGAACATTTTCACAAAGAAACTAGTGTACTTTAAACATTCGCATTACTGTTCCACCACTGAAATGTCCCTGGTCTATGTTGCCACACTTCAATATCTTGAAAATGTGAACTGTAGTGCGCGAATTTCAGACCATAATTTTCGAAGATGACAGAAATCACCAGCTCTTACACATAGTGACGGCAAACGAGATAGAGCATGTTCCACTCCAGATTGTGTTCCAAAAGCACGTGAGTAATGGTAAAGGTATCCATTCCTTATGGCTACTCACAGCGCTTTACACTTCCCGACAGACCATTTTCTCTATACACCATCACTTCTCCTGTAAACATTCAGCCATGGTGCGATAACTGCGCGATGACTATTCGTACACCGCCACTTTCTGTAGCCAGGTACTCATTCATACAGCTGAGTGAACTGGAGCAACGTAGAGTGAACAAACTTGCCCAAGATTCGACATGGCAACAAGAGGATTCGAACCCGGAATCTCTTGATTGAGAGATCGAGGCACTAACGACACCTCACACGTGCCTTTTGTTTGACCAATGCTGTGGGCAGTGACGTCGAAACAAAACCCAACTATTCCGTTCTCGTCGCTATCGCTAAAATTGTCTCCCTTTCCCAGCAGTATCCCTTAGTACACCCTGGGGCTGAATGACCCCTTTTCCAGAAGTCCGTCTATCTGTTTCTTTGTCGTCTTCCATAAGCTTTCTATCCCATTGTGCGATAACATGGACATCAAGGGTCAATTCTACCTCAAGGTTGATGGCAAATCGTGCAATTGTTAAAGTTGTCAATTTATTGACATCCGGTTGTTTGTGACATCTGCGCTGTCACGACCAACGGTCACGCTAAAGGAACCCGCACGACAATTCTCACGTCCGGCTCGCTTGGTTTTCTGTTTTCCGCCTTTTCTTTTCCTGTCATTGGTCCTGCCCTGCGTCTCCACCACCCGTTTCCACTCTCCCTATCTCTCCCTGCCGTTCTCCTCTTCCAATGCTGTCAAATCTCTGTACTTTCTTGCCATTTCGTGATCTTCAACTTCTCCTTTTACCTACTGCCATTTTCGCTAGTTGTTCTATACCCATTTGTCCACAACAAACATCAAAAACAGAACTACAATCCTATGGTTAAACACATATCCTGCATGCTGACCATTTTCATGCGATCGAATAATTAATAACAACAGATGGTCGCCACGGCTTCTTAGAAGACACCTCGACTTGATGCGTTGAGGATGAAAAGCCCTCCAGCCTCTCGCCGTCTCTTGACGGATTGATCGCTCCTCAACCTGCGGCTTGGTGCGCACTCTCGCCGCAACCCGGGGAGAAGACGACATCGTCGACGACGTTTATCGATCGGCCACCGTCCGTCCGTGTGGGCCTTGTCACACCAGTGGGAGCCACCTCGAGTCGGTGTGGCCATCGTGATAAAAAGCTATTTACTACCGGGGCACGCGTTCAGTTTCCGGCGTTGGCCTGAGTGCGGAGAAGTGACTACGAGATTAGCACGATAGGACACAGACGTGGCGCTTCACGGAAAGATCGCCGTCTCCGGGGTAGATGTAATTTCAACGAGCGAGTGTCGAGCCTACGTACTCGTGGCACAGGAACCGGTTAACTGACTCTCTTTTCAACCTTGATAATATAAGAATTGGTTGCCGTACAAACTCCAAATGCACGCGTCATTCAATCAGCACCGCGAGTTGGAGTTAACGAAATGTGTTCCCACGCAATGTTGACGATTTTATTATTGTGAGATACACGTCTGGATCAGCGATGTCGTTTTCTGTGACACACGGCTGAAGGTATAGAGGCTTTCGATTTACACGACGGACGGCATCTTCACGGTTTCTTGCATAAACCATTACTGATATAAAATATACACGAGTAGCAACATTTACAATATGCGTTTAAATGTGTTTTCTTTTTAATCGTTTGATACTCTATATGTTTACCAGACGCATTCGAAACTGCGATGCCAACCGTTATATTGCATTCCAAGATTACATTACAGTATGTCTCCTTAACCATAACACCAGCAAAAGTGAATGTTTCTTATTCGGATTCCGAAGACACCGGTTAATGTGTTGAGCAGCGCACCACGTCCCCCGTGGAGACACATTGCACGAGCCACTGCGGCGGATGTCGCTCGCTTACCGTATCGACAAGTCGTCTAATATCTCGTTCACCTCGGACCGGACGTCGATTCGTGTAGCGGAAATCCCGTCGAAAGCCGTCTGAATAATCGATAATTGACGGCGGTCAGTGTTCTTGCGTACTTATATCGGTATCAAGCGAGTAACTACTCGGCACTCAACATCACGTCATCGGCAGACATGGGTGCGCGACGGCCGGCACCTGGAGTATTGGTCCTATTGGTGCTCGTCTCCCGCAGCGTTGCCAGCCGCGGGTTGGCTGCCGTCGATTGCCGGGGCGAGGAGGTGTCCACGGGCCCGGAGCTCGTCGAGTGGCAGGCTCACGCTAACGGCTCCTCCGTCACCGTTGAGTGGGGATACGGCAACGTAAGTGTTAATAAGAGGCAATCGGTTCCTACTTTTCCATGTGTTAATCAATACAAGGCTATACTAACCATGAGGAAGGTGTACTGCCCGCGAAATGGTGTTTAGTAAGCCCGTAACTACGTTCGCAATTAGGAAAGTACGACCCCGGAACATGTTCCAATAGTAAAAAAAATATCCAGTTTCAAAACAAGCTTAATCGGCAATACGGTCAAGTCGGACTGGGTAAACTGCAATACACTTTGATATTCAATCCCATTTTCCCACGTTCAACACAGCAGACTTCCTCTTACAATTTATTACGCCCGCTAATTCCGGGTAGAGGAGCTGACTGGCTCACTTTAAGTTCAATAGACAAGTTTAGCAATACAGTACATGTGCCATACGTATCTCACTACTTATCGTAGAATGTATCAGATTAACATACGCAGTTTTCAGTTAGTGAAATTGTTCCACAACGCGTTAAATGAATAATAAGTCCTTCAGCCACGCCATGCATGAGTGATTTATTCCCACAAGCGGAGGTCTTGACTAAGTGTTACGTATAATAACTGTAAAATTACTACCGGAAGGAAGTGATTATATGTCCTTTTAAGTTATAGCTTTACTTAGATGCAGATTAGATCACACGGAAAATTCAAACAGGCCTTCTTAATAGCATCAAACAACATATAAGTAACGTTCTCTAACGGAGGTCAGGTCATTGGAGAGTGTCCGCAAGCGCGCCGCTCTCGACTCTCTATCCCGATCGCGCCACGCGCTCAGTTTGATTGAGAGAAACAGTGGAACTGAGCGTATGGCGCGATCACAATAGGGAGTCGTATACGTATCATGTTAACGCAACACTAAGAGGCAGAGAGCTACCCAATATAGGGCGATGTTATCTTCTTTCAGAACGTCTGTCATAATATTGGTAAACGGAAGATAAGATTATTCTGTTTCTTGGTAATTAGCATAATATATAATTACCTCTCAAGAAACTTGGAAAGCAATTTTAATAATGCGTGATGCAGTCGAAATATTCAGATCACATGCCAAGTTTCTTGAGACGTAATTATGTATAATGACAATAACGTTTAGTTAACTTTTTGGCAATAAAGCATCTATTATAACACGAGTTATGTTTATTATCAGTTTCTGTATTAAATATCTACACTATCTATGTTCCTTGATCATACGACTATACTAGCTTGTCAAACGAATACTGTTTTGGTAAAATGACAGCTCGCATTTACTGTTACCCTACAACAGGTAGTATCCATCCTGTACTCCCGACTCACAGTTCAACTCATTTTCGTGTTACATTCGCATCGCCTAAAATTGCTGGGATAATAACTCTCACTGTCTATTCACTGTTCCATTCCGATATTATACTGTGTTGCAATTAATTAGAGCGATTGATTCTCTACTGTATTCGCAAATCTCCGAAACGTCACGGATAGAACATTAACGAATGCAGCACGGGTTTTCCGCATTCCCGTAACCGTGACTAAACATATCAATTTCTCTCAAAATCCACTGTGCATCGAAGCAGTTGGACAAACACTGATCAACTGTAGGACGCAGTGAATGATGTACCTATTAAATGCTTAGCTTAGTATATGTGGGAGCACAACTTTGATAGACGACCTTGTAAACGAATTATTGAAAAATCTATACATAGGCCTATCCCTTACAAATTAAATATATCAACGCACAACTTAGATAGACAACCTTGTAAATCACTGGTAATGTGTAGACGTCCTTGGCGACATAAACATTTTAAAACAAACTTCCGTTCGCAGCCATCATTGATGATGGTATTTCTATTTCCCATGAATACTAGTCTGTTCTAACAAGGGATCATTGTATTAAAGGTGCATCCATAATTAAGTTATTTTCGAAAGCCTAATTTCACATTTATTTTGTGAAAAAGCAAACACACATAACATCCACTACGATATGCTTCTCACTTCGCTACACACATTAAACATACGTCACAACTGTATAACAAAACACAAAAATCCAGTCTTTTTCATTAACGGTGAACCATAGTACATTTTAAAGTTTGTAAATGTATACACACACACACATACAGACACACAAACACACACACACACACACAACACACACACACACACACACACACACACACACACACACACACACACACACACACACACACACACACACACACACACAATTCTTGCCCAAGAGTCAGTTATTTTGATAAAAAAACAATATTAAGCACGTGTTTCTGTGTTGATGTCGACATGCCCTCGATAAATTCAATGTGTTGAAGGCTGAATGTCTGCCTTACAATAATTGGCTTTGGCAATTTACCAGATATAAAGACCGAAATAAGTTATTTCGACATATTAAAGAAATGCACGTTGTTATTAAGACGACTGCAAATATCACTTAATCTGTTCACACGTTACATATTTGGACAACCCAGAACCAGAACCGCTCTGGCTTAAACCAGTTGAGGTTGGAAATTTAAACGACATTTATTTTTGGAAGGTGTTAAACTAAATCAATATCATTTTATTTAGTGAACCACAGGCGTGCAACTTTTATAAAATTAGTTTATCGTGTGTACATACCTTATCTAGAATTGCCACACTATGCCTATGGAGTACAGTAATCAATCTTCCAAAACCCGTAATCTAGTTGAACTTTCTGGACATGTCTGACTTAATTCACTGATTTGTCTCTAACCAATAGTTATTGCAATGTCAGTGGTTGTCACATGTGCTTGAATCGGAAAACATTATTCTTAATCTCACAGCAGCTGGATACTACAAGGGCGATCAATCGTATATGCCCTTTGTCTTTTATCAAGAGGTTGCCTGACATTTTCCCCAGATACAATGATCTGCCGGACGGAGCTTGTATCGAGTGATAGCAGACGGAAATCTCAGGTCTCCCGGGACAAGCTTCTAGAGCAGGCCTACGATCATTGCATATAAAACGACCCGGGCAATAACCTCATAAAGGTTGCTGCTTTGAATAAGTGAATTTATACAAAATATGTCACAGTATCATTCAAATCGATGTTGCATCTCAGTTCTGCCAATCAACTTTATGAATGTGGTCAAACTCGCATGAAGTAAACGTACAGTTATTTATTACTGTATCATTACAGCCGTGGATTTTCATCTGACCAGTAAGAAGGAACTTGGTCTTATGGCATCGTCTGGTTCGATATTAAGTGATCAGTATAAAAATACCTTCTTCATACTGAATATATTCCACATTCAGAACGTAAAACCCAAGAAGTCCTACAGGCAGGCTGCTGGTCCAGAGAAAGATTGTTGCGCTTCTACGGATAACACAGATCTTTGCAAATGATGGCGATGCGGTGTCGGCTTTGTCAACATCTTTGGTAAATATGCGTTAGCAAACATTCATCATACTAGTCAACACTGTTGAAACCGTCAAGTGTGCTGGTACAAAGCCGAGTCTGCCAGAAACCCTGCAATGCGAACCAAAGGTGCACAGTGTTTTTCACTGATGATTAGGGAACATAATAAGTGAACCTACAGGAGTTCCCTGCATTGGTCAATAAAGCACGACACCCGGTCTTAGCTGGCGGTGGTGTTGTAGTTAAATAATCGTACTCTCAGTCGAGAGACTCCGGATTCGGGTCATCTTCATTTCGAACCTTGGGCAAGTTCGTTCACTTCACGTTGCTTTTGGTTCACTCGGCTATATGAATGAGAATCTGGTAATAGATATTGATGGATATTTGTGTACGAATAATCTGCAGAGGGGTTGAAAACGTCGCATATAATTCGTGACCAAAAACGCTTTAAAATTCATTTCCAAGCAAACCTATTCATTCGAACACGTTTGCTTGGAAATTAATTTTAAAGCGTTTTTGGTCACTCCTACTGACTGGATACATAACAATTTACCTGTTTCTTTCTCCGAGAGACATGGAGCGAGGACGACCAGGTAAAATTAATCACGGTTTGAGTTGTTTATATCCGGACGGTGACGTCAAGGCAAATAATACCGCCCTGGCTGATTTCGCGTAATTGGAACTGACGTCCTTGCCTTAACACATCAAATCATGATTACATCACAAACGCATAATTGAATATTTATATATAAAAAGCATGTCTTCGTGTTATCTGCAACGTGCAAACGACGTAGCCTTATGACACTTCTTTCGAATGGGAATCGTCGCTTATCGCAACAGAGCGCTTCCTAGAAAGGAACGCTAGACGAATCCAGACGCCGACATTTTTTCTATTCTATCAATCATGTTGACCCTCTTAGCTGCGGATCAAGGAAATTGGCTTTCCGGATAGAAAGCGACGATAGCTTCAAATCGTCTAGTTAAGCCAGGGGAGGAGACACACGGGTACTATAACTCTCGACATAACAGTAAATATAGCGCAGCGCTTCTGGGAAATATAGCAATGACAACGTGCAGGATATCCGCTTGCGGAACTTTCTTCTGAAGGCCCGTTAATGTAAGTAAAGATGGATAGTACGTACAATAAAGAATTGCCAATATACGTCAATCATATATCACTGTATATTAATTACACAAGCTTATGTCTTACCTTGTAGAATAAGTGTTCAGGTTTGTGTAAGAGAATGAGAGAGAGGGGGGGAGAGAAAGAGAGAGAGAGAGAGAGAGAGAGAGAGAGAGAGAGAGAGAGAGAGAGAGAGAGAGAGAGAGAGAGAGAGAGAGAGAGAGAGAGAGAGAGAGAGAGAGAGAGAGAGAGAGAGAGAGAGAGAGAGAGAGAGAGAGAGAGAGAGAGAGAGAGAGAGAGAGAGAGAGAGAGAGAGAGAGAGAGAGAGAGAGAGAGAGAGAGAGAGAGAGAGAGAGAGAGAGAGAGAGAGAGAGAGAGAGAGAGAGAGAGAGAGAGAGAGAGAGAGAGAGAGAGAGAGAGAGAGAGAGAGAGAGAGAGAGAGAGAGAGAGAGAGAGAAAGAGAAAGAGAGAGAGAGGGGGGAGAGCGATATATATATTTTATTATTATTATTAATTTATTCAACGTCCGTTACCGGATAAGATACATTAAAATACACAAATATATATTTTATATACATTCACATTTGAAAGACACATGTCAACTTAGTATAACTTACGTAGATTAACATGTATAAGACACACAATAAATAGTAAGAGGCTAGTAAAGTGACTAGCGACAATACCTACATGACAGGCTATAATATGCACGCTCAGTATAACTTATGTAGATCAGCTAAAATAAAGACAAACTAAATCAGGTTAAGAGGTGGACTAAAAGGTGTTCATGTGAATATGGTTTAGTAAAATTATCGGTGAACAAAAGGTGTTTAATTGAGTCAACATGACCAACACTGTTAGGCACACTAGTTACAAGTCTGGTGTGATTATTAAAAGTCCGCTTAGTGGGTGACCTCGCCCACTAAACCCTGCCCAGCAGAGTCCGGGTGCCGTTAAGCCATAGACAATAAAACTTAACAGCAGATGCTGCATCAGTCGGCGCGCTGGACTTTCCACTTTGCATATTCTATTATATAACGATAGCATATTTTTATTTACAATATCCTAGACCTTATTGATATGTAGTGCTTTAAATAAAGCCGTATTGTGCGATCGTTTACTTAGTCCAAGACTTTGTTTAATTAATTTACCCTGTACAGATTCAAGTCGATGCATTTGGATAGCGGAGTTGCTCATACATTCTAATCCATAAGTTAATGTAGGTTTACATATGCATTTACAAAGATACGCTTGAACATCAGGAGTACCTCCTGGGTACAACATACCAACACTAACAAGCCAATAAAACGATTGTCTACATTTTGTTAATCTATCGTTGACAGTGTGCGGGCTCGTGAGCTTGGGCGTGCGTGTGCGCGTGCGTGTGCGCGTGTATGTGTGCGTATATCCGTGTGTGCGCGTGTGTGTCTTTCAGCTGTACAACCATTCACAACTGCTAAGTTAAGTTATATAGGAAATGTAAACGCTCCAACATCGATACACGCGCTTCATAATTGATTAGTGTAACCCCTTCACTAAACAGTGCTTGTAACAAGATATATTTAGATCCAGGCGGAGAACAGGGAATAGTATCGATTTTTACCACAACCTGTCACACATTGACAAGCAGCGGTGGACATATCCTAAGACCTACTCACGTGTATATTAATCCTTCCGCAGTAATTCACAAATTTCTTCACCAAATCACTAATTAACCGCATATTTTTGTTGCAGTATTTAACAAACCACTGACCATGACTGATATGAAATTTAATTAACGATGAATGTAAATGTGTCATTTTCTAATAATGCGTGTTGGACGTAGCTAGCAACACGGTTGATGCCACAACTAGACATTTTCGAGTTCGCATCCATTTCTTTCATAAACCAAGTGTATGTATCTGCAATTATATCGCTACTGTTGCATATGTTGTCGTGAGTATCTTGATTGTGTAAAATAATTAAATTGTATTGATCATATGGTGGTCAAGTCAAAGCGACTCTCTTTTTTATACATCACTTACACTCTTACAGCAATTATCGTAGTATAGTAGGTTTGCGTTTAACGCCTAACGCAAAACACACTGTGCGATACACTGTAGCGATAGATTCCAAAGCCCAGCTCCATTTTCTTTAAAATATCATCTTAAAAAATGTCAGTTTGAAAACGCGCTATTCGGCACGAACCGATGAGTTTTCTGTATAAAGTAATTAACGTATTATTCTGCTTGATGAAAGGTAAACAAATGTGGTCGATTTAACCATAAAATGTTGTGTAATCTTACATCCTGAACGCCCATTTGTGTTTTGGTCAGCCACGTGCTTATGAATATTGTTTCAACGTTTCCCTTTTTCAACTTGCAATATAAATACGATATTCTGAACGAAAAGTTGTAATGATATTTTAATAAAGTTAAATTATATTAAAGTAACTTAAACACAGTTTCAAAGGACCTTCATATTAACCCAACTGGTGTTCCCACTATTGTCAATAGACCGTGTTTTATTTACCATTTGAATATTTAAATTACGAAAACTATTGAACGCGATTTGTCGGGCGGCAGACCTTCAACTTATTTATTCTAATATTAAGAAAACTATATTAAAATGCAGAACAGACAGCCTGGGTTGCCAGCATGGTTCATATGTGCGTGATTGTCGCATTGCAGGAGACGTGCAGTTCTGTCGCCGACTGTTTCGGTGTCAATGGTACGGTTGACGTGCCTCTCGAACCACAGATGTTGCCAGTGCAAATCCAACAGGGCGTCCTACTAAGGTAAGTTGTTCCGGACGCGCGTGCGCAATACATATGTTTCCGGCGTTTGAAACTCACGGCGAGTCAAAACATTGAATTATGCTAACTGTGTTCATCTAATGAACAACCAAAACGAGCGAGCGAAGGTCTTAAACAGTCTTAGACAATACGTTTCATGTTATACTCATAAGCCAACACCAAATTATTATTAATAATTATACCCGTTCGAATGACATCAAAGTACCTGTTCAGTTAAGAGGGTACGTTCTACTGTCGAATGACACATACGAACCATGTCATTATGGAGCCAATTATTAGCTTCCGACACTGAAAATGTTTTAGAGAATTATATTTTGATGGAGCTGTTAAGATCGATTATATATATATAATTCAGGAGTGACAGCGAAATCAATCAACGTGTAAATGAATTGCCGGAAAAATGTATATATATATATATACATACATACATACATTATATATATATATATATTTTCGTTGACGAGTCTCAATGGGCTGAAACACACACAGTGATATCAGTCCACCCACGCACACACGGACAAAAACTGTATATACACACAATTACATGGACATGCACATATATTTGTACACACACACGTGAACACGTGCATGCACGTGCGTGCCTTTTTACATACGTATGTAGAAGTGCGTGACTATGTGCGTCCGTATGAATGTAATACGTGCGTGCGTAAGTTGATACGCATGTACTTCCATATGCATGCATGTATGTATGCATATATCATGTATGTATGTATGCGTGTATGCATGTATGCATGGATAAATGCATGCATGCGTGCATGTCGTCAAACACAGTACCTAAACTCACGATGTCTACGATCAACTCGCACACAAAAACAGGACTCTAATGCTACTTACGCCGACAGCGCTTTTCTCAACCAGTGCTAATACATACTTAGAGCCTTGAAGCCATCATTTAAGACGTCGGATTCAGTGTAAGGGAGAAGTGTCCCGCGATGCCAGTTTGTGTAACTGCCAATTATTACGGCAGCACGGTGTCAGACGCCTTGTGCCGGAGTCGTCCGGGCAGCGACAATCTAATTGTGAACTCCAGATGTGATCAGTGTCCCGGGACCTGCCGCCGACGGCCGACAACTTGACGCTAATTGCAAATCCCTGTTTACTTACGACTTCCTATTCCGATGTTGCTTAAAAGTCACGTAGCGGTAATGTCGGTACAATGTTGACGGACAACGTGATGCGCTCGAGTCTTGTGCTTGGTTGATTGGTTGGTTGGTTGGTTGGTTGGGTGGGTGGGTGGGTGGGTGGGTGGGTGGGTGGGTGGGTGGGTGGGTGGGTGGGTGGGTGGGTGGCTGGCTGGCTATTTAGGGTTGGGTGGGTTGATGGGTGAATGGTGAATATGCGTGAGTGGATGGGTGGATGGGTGGATGGGTGGATGGGTGGATGGGTGGATGGGTGGATGGGTGGATATGTAGGTAGTAGCATAACTTGCTGGCATTGGACCAGTAAATGGCGGGGCATATGTTTATACCTAATAATACCCAATTCACAAATAGCAACACAACTTACCGCTGCCATGCAATCTACATGAATACTTCATCAGAAAACCAACTAACTGCATTATCTTTATTCTGCGAAACACGTGTTCCAATTATACAAACATATTTTGACATGCATATCATATTAACCATCGTCGAAAACCTAGATATTATCGGAAATTGTTAAATATTTATGTTCATTTACATCATATACACGTACGGTCTTTTGTTGATGTCGTAAAAATAGTCGTTCTAACAAACAGAATAAAAGATCCGTTAATTACTTTTTGCCGCACATCAGTCTGCCCTAATGTACGACTGTCGCACTGGATCAGTTTCCGTGTCGTCGACTGTCTGGCTCTAATGCCATGGAGTCGCCACTGCATCAGCTGCGCCGTAGCATACGACATGACAAGCCACGCGTTTCGACATTTACACCAGCAATCTTTCATACATGCGTCAGAGATTTACGATAGTGAAGATGTGAAATATTTCACGACATAGGATGTTCTACTCCTTTGCTTCGCATGAGATATGGTAATACGACGCGCGAAGCATCAATGCTTCAATTTGAATCAAAGGGCCCAGTGTTGCCGATACGAAAAATTTATTAATCGTATGGAATTTAATAACAAACGAAATGTCGTGGGTAAGAACTGACTAAAGACGTCTACATAACTCGTGTTATTTTTGCGGTCACGGATGGCGTAGGGGGCCTAGGTTCAGCGTTCTATCTTTCCTTTAACGCCGCATGCAAAACGTTAATTATTTATGTTGGCAAACGATGTCTAAAGAACAACGCAACTCATGCTTGAACGTAGTCGTGCTGTGTCTAGAGCTTTGGACTCTCGACCAAGAGACCCCGGGTTCGAATCATGTGCGGCGGTGTCGAACCTTGGGCAAATTCGTTCACTCTACATTGTTACAGTTCACTCAGCTGTATGAACGAGTACTTGACTACACACAGTCGCGCATTAATTTCAGCCTGGTTTGATTCTTCCCAGAGAAGTCGAGGTGGTGTTCGATTGAAACGGTCTGCCAGATAGTAAAGTGTTAAGCGCTTTGAGCAGACCTTTAGTGCAACTTTGCAGTGTAGGAGGAACATTATTGGTAATAGTGTGTACATGCAATCTTGTCAGCCATTGAAAATGTAAACGATGTTTTACATCACGCAGATATAAAGACATAGTGATATACAAACAGACAGGTAGACAGGCCGACAGAAAGACAGACATTCTGGCAGAGACACTGACTGACTGATTTAACGGGTCACCCCATCAGCCAGACACTCAGTTAGGCAGACAGATAGACATGCAGACTGACTGACTGAAGGGAGGCAGACGCACAGACAGACAGAAAGACAGACTGATTAACTGAGATACACATATTGATGAACGACTGAATGACTGACTGCTAGCCGGCTGAGTGGCTGTGTGAATGACTGAGTAACAGGCAGACGCACGTGCAGATAGACAAACAAACTGACAGACAGACAGACATACATACTGACAGACTGACTGACTGGCTGGCTGGCTGACTGACCGACTTACTTACTTACTTACTAACTGACTAACTGACTTATTGAGAGACACATTGACGAACGCCTGAGTGGCTGATTTCCTAAACGGCGGAGTGGCTGACTAACTGTGTGAGTGACTGAGTAACAGGCAGACGCACGTATGGATAGACAGACAGACAGACCATCACAGACAGACACACACACAGACAGTCATACTGACAATCCGTCAGACGGGCATTCTGTCGCTGAATCACTAAGCCAATTCCGCTATTCAACCAACCACTTTGCCGCCGAGACTCACTGTTTATCACCCATAAAATCCGGATATAGTGGCAAATGACTACCTTTGCCATACTAGAGGTTATCTAAACTACACCAGGGCGACGAGATCAATAGTTCGAGCCTATCACCTCAGTCAGCGGGCGCCACGAGCGGAGAATAAATGCTCACTTTCGAGTGCGGGTCGGGGCCACTAAACGCTTCCGTCAACCACACGGGAGGCCTTGTCCCGCGTCAGGCCCAAGAGTGGGAAGTTAGACTGGTCCCTTGACGTGTCATCGATGATGTACGGTTGTCTTATCTCAAAGCGCAGAAGGGACAGCTTCTTGACGACGTGATTCATCCATAAAGAAGTCTGCTTTGATGCGGTTGGCTGAAAGTATCGATCGCTGCGTCACCCTGAAATTACTCAGCGTGGTGCAAAACCCGTAAAATAAAATGTATGGTGGGTTAGCGTGTATTGGTCTTACACAAGACGTTGGGTAATTGAGATAACGCTAATTGAAGAGTACGTTCCTTTTGGGTGACACACAAAAACGCAGAACGCTCTACATAGAGAGAGGTAAATATCGCATAAAAGAGATGGGGAAAAACAGTTGTGGGATCGCTTCACCGGTAATCTCAATCAATCAATAAATCCCGTTTTACTCCACTATAGCTTGTCAATTATCATAACCATCAGTGGCTTCTTACGACGTACGGATGTCAGAATCAGAATGTATGTTTGTACAGCACTGATCTCATTTCACGATCAATAGAACTACATGGCGTGTAAGTTTACTTTGATATCTCTTTCCCAATCAACGTGAATTTTTCCGAGAGAAACTGAGTTTAGTGGTATTGTTAAAATATAGTACCATGCAGTACTTGATAAATAAATAGGACGGTAACTGTTGAACATCTCTTGATGGTCAATCAATCAATCAATCAATCAATCAATATGTTTATTTTTTCCAACACAAAATAGTACAGTTTATAGTAATTAAAGTAATTCACAATGTTAGAAAAAAAGGATATGTATACCCCTGTACATTGCTTCTTAGTTGATTTATTGTAATAATATATACAGTTGTTACTATTTATAGCAATCATTCTACATTTTAGAAGTAACTTTTAATTACACTATCAAACAATACGGTATTAATATACATTAATTAATTAATCAAACAATCATAATTGAAAATAACATTGCGAATTAGATTAAACTTCATACACTACTTATTTGCTAATCATGTTGATTGGTAGCAATGTTTACAGACATTATTAAGTTAGTGGCCGCTGAAAACATTTAATACACATTGAGATACCGATATTACGTCCCTAGCACGTGAACTTCTACTGTTCTCGTAAGAGGTGGAGCGAGCGGTGTCTATGCAAAATGAGATTTGGTTTTGTCATTCGATGTTCCAATATCTACAAAATAATAACTAGTCAACGTTGTTTCTTCAGAACTGTCATTGTTTTTTATGCGTTATCCCTACAGGTATACACTAGATGTACCAGCAACATGTTCGTGATCCCTACAGCGTATACACTAGACGTACCAGCAACATGTTCGTGATCCCTACAGTATTTACACTAGACGTACCAGCAACATGTTCGTGATCCCTACAGTGTATACACTAGACGTACCAGCAACATGTTCGTGATCCCTACAGTGTATACACTAGACGTACCAGCAACATGTTCGTGATCCCTACAGTGTATACACTAGACGTACCAGCAACATGTTCGTGATCCCTACAGTATTTACACTAGACCTAACAGCAACATGTTCGTGATCCCTACAGTGTATACACTAGACGTACCAGCAACATGTTCGTGATCCCTACAGTGTATACACTAGACGTACCAGCAACATGTTCGTGATCCCTACAGTGTATACACTAGACGTACCAGCAACATGTTCGTTATCCCTACAGTGTATACACTAGATGTACCAGCAACATGTTCGTGATCCCTACAGCGTATACACTAGACGTACCAGCAACATGTTCGTGATCCCTACAGTATTTACACTAGACGTACCAGCAACATGTTCGTGATCCCTACAGTGTATACACTAGACGTACCAGCAACATGTTCGTGATCCCTACAGTGTATACACTAGACGTACCAGCAACATGTTCGTGATCCCTACAGTGTATACACTAGACGTACCAGCAACATGTTCGTGATCCCTACAGTATTTACACTAGACCTAACAGCAACATGTTCGTGATCCCTACAGTGTATACACTAGACGTACCAGCAACATGTTCGTGATCCCTACAGTGTATACACTAGACGTACCAGCAACATGTTCGTGATCCCTACAGTGTATACACTAGACGTACCAGCAACATGTTCGTTATCCCTACAGTGTATACACTAGACGTACCAGCAACATGTTCGTGATCCCTACAGTGTATACACTAGACGTACCAGCAACATGTTCGTGAATAACAAATGCAGGACGGCACGAATGTAGGCCTGTTGAAAACACTTCAGTTTTCTTGCGGTAACACTCAACTAGGATCCACGGCACCGCACAATGTCGCACCCTGTTCACTTGTGACATTTCCTCTTCTACTTTGCGCAGCTGTGACCACATCGTTCACCGGATGTTGTTGTAGCTCTCCTCTTGTTTCCACGTAGTCCATCTTGGCCTCGATTCTGGTACTTGGTTGTTTTCTTTCCTTTCTTTTATGTCCTCACTGGACCTGCACAGCGAATTCAACCACCCGTCTCCACCACCTCTGTGTTCCCCCCAGGTTCTCAACTCCTCTTACAATACAGCCATTGTTTTATTTATGCAATCCTCCCTTAACAGTCGTTGTCTTCTTCTATTTCAACTTTGAAGACATTCGATCTCTTCACTAGCCGTTCTCTTCCTGTTCGTTCCTTTTCTCCAGCCCATTTTACCCGACTCTTTACAAGCTTCTCCATGAAACATTCTATCACTCTTCCACACTAATTTCCTGTGTCAACTTCATCATTCTTCGCTTTTCTATTCTTTTTACTCTCGAATGTTTTCTCACCCCGTAGTTTTCCCTTGATAGGGCCTACAATTATATAATCCCAGTGTCGACTTTTTATAGTATTTTCTTATGGAATACATGTGTAGCAATTTACGTATTTACTTACCTACTTATCTTGCTTTATTTTGTAAACTTTTGTAAACACCTCTGATTCTATTTTAGAGGTATGTGGTATCAAAATAAATTTGATTATATTTTAATCTTGTCTCTGTCGCGCAGGTTTCTCGCGAAGCCGCACAGCGACCTGCGGCTGCGACCCTACCGGGTGTCCGAGGCGGGCTTCAGGGCGTGCAACAGTAGCGGAGGCCAGGCCATCGTAGCAGAGGCTACCAGCGACGAGATCGTTGTTCCCCATGCCTTCCTCACGCCGGACAACAATTACTTCATAGGTATGGGTCTAAGTAGCTACCAGAGTGCGTCCAATGTTTATAAGTAACTGTCGGAAACGAGAGCCGCGGTGTTGTAGATGTAACACATCTGCTAGCATTTCAGAGTTCTGAGTTCAAGACCCAATGTAGTAAGTTAAGAATATTCATCCTCGAAAACACTATGGTAGTGTTCTGAACATAAGTTCAAAACACTCTAGAAAGTTTTCAGGTGGCTACGCCTATCTCCAAACACACCACCAAAAGTATATGGGGGCTCAGCTCCTGCTCCAAGCCATCCCGGTTCTGGCGTCAATGTTAAATTCTAACTTCGGATTATGAAGATATGTGCATTTCACGATACTTCGTCTAGTTACGTACATATAGTTCACCAGTACCTTCTTCTTTCTTCTTCTTCCCCTTGCTCCCTTGCGGGGTGGGGTCCACGTCACTTGGTAGCTTCTTCTACTTTTCTTATCAGTTCTTTCCACCTCTCTCTCTCATCCGCAATGGCCGTCCATTCATGGCTGTTCACGCCAGTCCTCCCCAGGTCTCTTTTTATGCTGTCGTTCCATCTCAGCCTTGGTCTTCCTCTCCTTCGCTTGCCACCCTCTTCTACTTTCCATGCTCTTTTCGCCAGCCTGTCTTCACCCATTCTAAGTACATGTCCCGCCCATCTCATTCTGTTACCGTTTACTTTCCTCTTTAGGTGTTTTTTCATTCCACTCTCCTCTCTCAATTCCTTCACCTTCAATCCTCTCGCGTTACTCTACATATTCTTCTGACCCAGTTGTTTTCTGCTACCTGTAGTTTCTAGTCATGTATCTCTGTCAGTGGCAGTGTTCCCAACCCATATATACCGGCTGGTACAATGCAGGCTTCCAACACTTTTTCTTTCAGTTGTTTCGTCAGTTTTCTGTCCCACATAATGCCTTCTACCCTCGTCCATGCTGCTTCTCCTGCTTGCACCCTCGTCTGTATTTCTTTAATACTCCTTCCATCCTCACACACTGTACCGCCCAGGTATACAAAGCTGTTCACTTGTTTAATGGTCTTTCCGTCAACAACAACACGCAGATCTTCCTCCTGTTCACCTATCCACATTACTTCAGTATTCTCCAGATTCATTCGGAGGCCGTGTCTTCTGGTGTCACTTCATTCTTGCAATGCTTTCTATAGTTCCTCTTTGGTATCAGCCACCACTGCTAGGTCGTCTGCATACAGTATCTTCTTAAGTTCTTCCTGCGCCGATATCTTTCCACTGCTCAGGTTCATCACCATAATGAAAAGCAGGGGACTCAAGGCACTTCCCTGTCTGACTCCTACTTCCACTCCGAATTGTTCCGATGTTTCTCCTTCGACTCTCACTACCGCTGTTGTCTCCTTGTACATTTCCTCCACCATTCTGGCTTCTGCTTCTCCAACCTCCAACCATCTCATGACTGCAAATGTGAGTTCACTCAGCACGGTGTCAAATTCCTTTTCCAGATGTACAAAACCGAATGCTACATCCTTTTTTAATTTCTCTCTTCTTCTAGATAATTTGTCTGATGGCAAACAATCCATCATCTGTTCCTCTCCCTTTCCTAAATCCCAGCTGATTCTCTCCGATTTTGCTCTCAACTGTAAGCCTCACCCTAGCATCCAGTATCCTTTCCAACAATGTCAGGGCTTGCCTCAGTAATGTAATGCCTCTGTATCTCCGTGGGTCATGGATGTCCCCTTTCCCCTTCCATATCGGCACAATCACTCCTCTTCGCCACTCTGCTGGTATCTCTCCTGCTGTGAAGCACACATTAAACAGCCTCGTCAACCACTTGATTCCAACTAGTCTGTTTGCTTTCACCATTTCCACTGAGAGTTCATCCACTCCTATAGCCGTTCCTGTTTTTATCTTCTCTACTGCTTTCTCCACCTCTTCTTCTGTTATTGTCCTCACCTCCCACTCTCTGCATGTAGTATGAGGTATCTCTATCTCATATTCTTCCTCCGGGTTTAGTAGTTTCTTTAAGTACTCCTCCAAAACATCCAGCACTTGTTTTGCTCCAGTGACCAGTGTCCCGTCGCTTCTCTTCATTGCTGATGTTCGTATAGTATCTTTGTTGTCTCTGTCTCTATCCCTGGCAAGTTTGAAGATCAGTTTTTTCCCTCCATCTTTTTCAATCCTATCACATAATTCCTGCTGTTTTTCATATATTGCTTTAGCAACTGCCTTATTAGCTGCCTTCTTCTTCTCTCGGTACTTCTGCTTCAACCTTGTCTTTTCTTCATCACCCGCTTCTTCCAAACACTACAGTGCCTCCTTTTCTCTCATATTACTTGTTCAACTTCCTGGTTCCACCACCACTGTTCTTTATTCTTTCGACTTTGTGTGGGCTTTCCTGATGTTCGGCCACATATCTCCTCAGCTGTTCTAACAAAGCCTTCCTTAAGTGCTTTCCACTCTGATTCCACATCCTCCCTTTGTTCTTGGAGTAGCCTGAACTTCCTTCTACTTCACCTCTCCTTCACATTTCCACCATTTGATTACCTGTCTTTGTTTTCCCCTTCTCTGTTTGCCTCTTCCTATCCAAATGTCATAAACCAATGGTTTATGTTGGCTCGTTATGTGCTCTCCTGCCAGAACTTTGCAGTCCCTAACCTTGTTCAACTGGCTGCTTCTAACAATCAGCAGATCTATCTCTATTCTGTTGTTTCCACTTCTGTATGTGATCTTGTGTGATTCCTTCTTCTGAAAGAAGGAGTTTACCACAACTAGCACATTTCTGCCTAGCATCTCGACCAGCTCTTGTCCCTCTCTGTTTCTCGTTCCATATCCGTAGTTTCCTAAGGTCTCCTCATTGTTCTGTCTCTTTCCTACATGTGTATTTAGATCATCTGCCACAACCAACATTGTCTCTGGCTCCACATGCCCAATAACTTCTTCCAGGTTGTTTCGGAATGCATCTTTGTCTAGTCCACCAGTACCTATATTACTTAAATAAATATTACAGGCAAATCGTCTTAACATAGAAGATCGTAATAATACATCTATAACATAGTATATCATGGTTGTGGCATTCGCCTGGTGAAGTGCTACGTTGCTGCTTACTTGCAACATCCGATGTAAGTTGGCGAACTTCTTCGAGACATAACATGCGGGCTGTCATCTTAGAATGTCCAAAGGTATCCACGAAACAACATATTTATTTAATACAGTATGCCAACGTGAGCAAAAATAGTGACAATACAACAAACATCAAGTTGGTTAAGTCAATATTCTGTATTATTAACAAGATTTAACAAGATTGCCACCCAGAGAATTAACTCTAGGTGGCAGGTGGACAAGGAAGCACTTTGGCTTATCGAGAGTCCGACCCTTTTATCTATGTGTATCCCGCCCGTCTGAGGTATGTGTCGATTTTATTTTTAAACATATTCACGCTACTAGCACCCACACAATCAGCAGGTAATCTGTTCCATTAATTTACAGTCCTTTGTGAAAATGAAAACTCTTATATCCAATCTACTCTGCTCCTTTGCTAATATAAGTTCATGTCCTCTAGTCCTTCTATCTTTCTTAACTGACCAAAAAATATTTCTATCAATATTTTCATAACCCTTCAATATTTTAAACATTTCTATCTGATCACCTCTCAATCTCCTGGTCTCTAGTGTTGTTAAACCGCATTTTTTAGGCGTATTTCGTAACTAAGATCCCTCAGTTTTGGTATCATTTTAGTTGCTCACCTCCGCACTCTTTCTAGCATATTTATATCCTTCCTGCGATATAGCCTCCACGCTTGAATACAATATTCTAAATGAGGCCTAACTATTGTTTTGTAAAGCGGTATTATTAGCTATTTTTCCTTATACATTATGTTTCGCCTAATTAATCCAAGGATTTGATTTCCCTTTGAAGCTGCAATTCCGCACTGCTCTGAAACCTTCATATCAGCACTACTGGTTAACCCTAAGTCCTTTTCTTTTACAGTAGTACTTAGTACAGTACCCCCCATTGTATATTCTCCCTCTTCGTTCCCATGTCCTGTGTGGAGGCATTTACATTTCCCAAAATTGAACAGCATTTGCCACTTTTCAGACAATTTGATCAACCTGTCAAGATCATCTTGTAAATGCTGTCTATCTCCATCACTTTTAATCCTTCTAAACACTTTTGTATCTTCCGTCAAATTTCAACACCTTGCTTGTTATTTCATCATTCAAATCGTTGATATATATTAAGAATAATATAGGTCCTAATACTGATCCCTGTGGTACCCCACTCAATACCGATTTCCAGTTTGAAGCCTCCCCATCAACTACTACACGTTGTCTTCTGTCAATCAGCCATTGTTCTATCCAGTTTATTATACCATTTCCTATGCCATGGGCCTTTAGTTTAAGCAGTAATCTTTGATGTGGTACTCTGTCGAAAGCTTTTTGAAAATCTAAGTAGACGATATCTACTGATCCCTCATCTACCCACTTAGTGATGTCTTCCAAAAAACATAACATATTTGTTAAGCATGACCTCGCTTTAAAAAAAACATGTTGAGATGGGTTTATCAAGTTTTGTTTAACAAGAAAACAAGTTTTTTGAAGGGTACAAATTTATCGACTATGCACTTAATTTCACTCTTTAATATATTCCAGCATTCTGTTGCCGTCTTATTTTTCAGTGTGTTATTCCAGTCTATCTTTGCTAAATATTTCCTCATGTCCTTATACCTTCCTTTGTGGAAATTTCTCCTATACTGCTTTTTACTATTCCTTTCTGATTTTAATTTGATGGTAAACGTATCTGGTTGTGATCGCTACTCCCCAGTGGCTCACATATCTTGACATTGTCAACTAATTCATTCTGTGAGGACAAAACTATGTCTAACACATTCTCACCCCTGGTTGGTTCTAGCACATGTTGAGAAAGGAATTATCTTGAACTAAAACTAAAACCTTGTGGTCATCACTCCCCATACTCTGTAGAGATTCCCATTGTATATGCCCGTGGTTAAAATCCCCCATAATAATACAGTCCCGTTTGCTTACTTCCCTTATAGCGTTTTGTATTTTTCATTCTCTTCTATGCTTATGTTTGGACTTCGATAAACTAACCCAACTGTTGACGTTGAGTTTCCTGTAACTATGTTACACCAAACAGCTTCTTCGCAATCTGCTTCTCTTTCTAATTTTATTTCATAAGCCTGAATAGATTCTTTAATATATAAAATAACTCCACCTCCCTTTCTTCCTATTCTATCTTTTCTAAACATGACATATCTTGTCAATCACAATTCAGCATCTGATATATCGGTGGTGGTCCAGGATTCGGTCAATATCTTCTACCATAATGTTTAGTTCATTTCTTTTGTTTACTATACTCCTTGCATTTAAACAAACACATTTATATCCAGCTTCAGAAGAGTTTTCCAGACTGTTATTTGCTGATTTATTTGTGCTGTCTTTATCTATGCCTCCATTTTCAGGCTTTTCTGTGAGTCCCCCCTGCGAATCTAGTTTAAATAGATGCAACCCGTCCCACTGTCAACAGATCGCAGCAGGTTCTCTGAGAAAACTGCTGCCCCCTTTCCACTAAGATGGAGGCCATCTCTCATGTACATATCTTCCCTCCCAACAAAGTATTCCCATAAATCTGTGAATCCCTCCCCCTCTTCTTCACACATCTGCTCAACTAGTGCGTTGATCGCCATCATCTTGCAATTTCTATACGTTGCCCCCCTTCCTCCCATTACTGGCAAAATTCCTGACAGAATAACCTGTTCAATTCTCGTCTTCTTTAGCTTCCTCACTAACTGTCTTTACTTCTGTACTTTCGCAGTTGTTCCCTCCCTATCTGCATTATTTGTTCCTACATGTACCAGTATAGACCCCCCCCTTGCCATGTCCCAATACCTTCTCTACCCTGTCAGTCACATGTTCAATCCTAGCCTCCGGTAAACAAACAACGACGTCCTTCCCCTCGCTCAGTGTCGTCTTTCTCATAATGGAGTCGCCCATAAACACCCTCTCTTTCCTCATTGCCCCCTAAATCACTGCCTTAGAATAGCTCCTTCTTCGGTTTGCATCTGTCTGGTTGTTGTCTCCCCCCCCTGTCGTCTTCTCTCCTGTCACATTCTCTTCCGATCCATTCTTTCCTGTCGCTTTTTCTCTTGTCACCTTTCCTCCTGTCAGCGTCCCTTTTATCGACTTCTCTTCTATCACATTTGCTCTCACTTCCTTTCGTCCCTTCTTCTTTCGTCCCACCTCATTTTCCTCTCTCCTCTCCCGTCCCATCTTCCCTCCCTCCTTCTCTACGGTCATTTTTTTCTTTCCTGTCACCTTCACGCTTGTCACGTTTTCTGTTGTCGATTTTCTAATTTCTTCCCCTTCAAACACCTTCCCTCCTCTCAATCTCCTTTCCTCAGTTTTCTTGCCACTGCTATTCTCCTTCAGTCTTGCAGTATTCTCACCTCTCTCCCTGTCGTCTCTCTCCATTCGACCTGCCTCCTTGCTAATTCCCATCTCCATTCCCTTCACAATAACTGTCAACCTAACTATCTCCTTCTGCAGACACTCCACCTTCCAACACCCAATGCACTGAAAGGTGAATCCTTCCTCCATGGTTTCTGCCCATGACTTCCCACACCCGGACAATGCAAAATCTACCCAGCTGTGGCAGTGATCGCACACCAAGTGTCGCTTTGCCTTGACTTGCCGCTTGCAAGGCGCCATATCCCGATCAGAATTTATTTAATAACTTAACTAACTTAGTCTTTATAAAGACTGTTTCCTGTGTACTACAGCACACTTTAGGTTACAAATTTCAATTACACAGCCGACTATTTATCCTGACACGAACGCTAATATTACCGGTAGTGACCTAATTTAAATACAATCAATTATTTATTTAGGTTACGCCGCCCGACTATCGCCCTTGCTTAATTTTAACAACAATGCCACCTAATCAAAATATCTAGCAAGTACTGGCTTACACAGATATTATCTTATGTAAGTAGTTTGATGGTTGTTACTTTATCTCCTATATATTCTACCACATAATCAGGTTTGTTAAATCTTGTTTACAACTTATCGAAGGCTAAGTGAGTTACCCTATTATCACTCACTATACTAAGGTGTTCTAAAATACTTTAACTAACGAACTTTAAGCACAACTGCTACTCAATATATGTTTAATGCAACTTTATGAATGATATTAAGGCAAGAATAATACTTATCAATCAGTAATTCCACTTGTTTATCAACTTTTCTGCACCACCAATTTCGACGATCTATCTCCGCCAAATATAGCCTCGAATTAATAGCATTGTTATTATTTTTGTTTTTGTTGTTATTATTATTCTTATTATGCTCATCACCACCAACTTATTTATCAAGCCACAAATATTTAGGAATATAAAACCTTTCAACTGTACTATGTTTGTCAGCCGACACATCCGATCCGCTCTTCAGATGTGAGTTTGGTTTGCGCCTCAACATCACAATCAGACCATCGCTGTGCGTCATTTCCGGCAAAGAGACGCCATGTTCCGCTAGAGGGCGATGTGTCGCTGGACAACTTGAGGTAGCTAGCTGTTATTAATATAGATCTAGTTTGCGTGTTTCAACTAGATGCAGGCAAATATATGATAATGT
>OZ023218.1:10302607-10691549 GCA_963995525.1 Escarpia spicata
TACGAATATTCTACGCACAGCAGTGTGCGTGAATACTCAAATCGATCAAATCTGTATAATTAGTAATGAACAGGCATGCTGTTGCGTGGATATGCATAATCCTCTAAATGGTCGTAATAAATGCGTGATATTCGGCGAAAGAGCGGCGAATTGGTGGAATAAGATCGGTCGAGATCGTTAAAATTGATATGTGACGCCGAGATAGGTTTAAATGTTGCACCAACGAGAACACACTATTAGCAGATGGTCATCGTCGCTGCACTGAAAAGTGACAATCTTGTTGTAAAAGATGTGTGTTATAATACAATTACATCGTAGTCACGTAGTTGATAAAACATTTATAATGGGTTCATTTATTACTAAGGCGTGTTTTCCGGAGTGAATCTTCGTGATAGTATAATAATAATAATAATAATACGGACGATGATGGTGATGATGGTAATAATAATAATTATAATAACAATAGATTTCCATAGCGCCTATGCACCAAAGCTCAGTGGTGCAACAAACAAGATTCATATAATCATCAGGGACCGGCAAATGTCATCACCAGGGCATGGGACCACCTATGATTTAGGGTGGGTATGCAATTTTTACAACTACGTTTTCGTTTATTACAGAAGGTAGCTATATTTACAGTTGATTTCAAAGAAATAGAGGGATAATTCCATGACTTTTCTGCAGCTACAGAGAAACTCTTCAGATGCACCTTGGTTTTATGAACAAATAGATTATTGGGAATTTAATTGAGAGTTGCCTGGGAATAGTTGAAAAACGATGTTATAGACTGCCCAAATAAGATGATTGTTGAATAGAGTGGGTACTGTACGTAATAGTTATGTTTGCGCAGGTTATGGCGGTCCCAAATGCGCGGATGAATATAACGAATGCGCCTCAAATCCGTGTGAAAATGACGGCTTCTGCGTAGATGGAGAAGATCACTATACGTGTCACTGCTCTCGCGGATACAGCGGCAAACACTGCTCCGTCAAGGTCAGCCTGTTTGTGTGTGTGTGTGTGGGTGGGTGGGTGCGTTCGTGTGTGTGTGCGTGTGTCCAACTCTAAAGAAACGTAAGCATAATAACATTCCATCAAACTTTCGAATAAATAATCTTCTAATACAAGTGCGACTGACATCAACAGCTTTTCAGCCGTGAATAAAATATGCTCATTGATCTGACATAGGTGAATCTGTGTCGCCCCAGTCCTTGCCGTAAAGCCACAGAATGCGTCGACTACGGCCACCACTACTCATGCACGTGCCAACCAGGCTACGCGGGTACGTATCTCCTCCCGACACGGTACATGACGTGTCTGCCTAAACTCAATCTTCACATGTTGCTTGCCTGGTCTCAGGAGCCTCATATTGCCTGGATGTGTGCGCCGCAAGAACTATTAATTGGTGCACTAATGACTAGTATAATTGCTATGCGACTCGTTAAAGCAATTATCGTTATTACCGTCATTACTGGCAGCATGTCTCTTTAAAGCATGTAAGACGATTGATGAACAATTATGATGTCGTGTTATATAGGCGATAATTTTACTGTAAGGTATACGTCCGCGTGTTCATATTCTAGCAACGGGAGTTATAGTAAACTATTGTAGTATGTGTCGAGAGAGGTTTTTTTTAGACCAACTGTCTACCTCAACATGTGGGCTAATGGTATGGTTATTGACGCGCCTGTATGCCTACTAGTTGTTATTTATTTTGAATCAGATGCGGGAACATTGACCTAAATAACGTCATTGTTCTCGACATTCATCTTTGTAAAATACCCAAACCGAATTAGTTTACATGATCTTATCTGAATAATATATATATATATGCAATGTTAGTTATTATAACAAAATGTTAACGTCCTTAGTTTTCACAAAACGTTACGTGATGTCTTCCAGGGGTTCAATGCGAGGTGAACATCAACGAATGTATTTCGAATCCTTGTCTCAACGGAGGCAGATGTTACGACCTGGTCGCCGGCTACAGATGTATGTGTCCACCTCACGTAAAAGGACTACATTGCCAACTACGTACGTATCTGTTTGCAGACTTGCAGACAATGGATTTCCATAATGCGAACTCTACAAAAAAATCAATAGCGTTTTTGAGCTGTGCTTTATTATAAGTCTTTCAGTAGCAAAAAATGAGACGCTTATGGAATATAACAACCGGAAGGTGTGCATGTGCAATGTTTGTTCGAGCTCGGGTTTTAATTCACTTCTACACAAGATTCGTCAATGACATATACGTGTACAAACATACACATGCTTATTTTGCTGATGATATTTGTAACATTATATTATATGCATACATACGAAAATCGTACATATTTGTAGGTGTCTAACAACTACATGCATGCGCAAGTATATGAGTGTGCGGACACTCACTCACATGCACGCACACACACACTCACGCATATACATACACACACGCACATACATACACATTCACAACACGTACGCACACATTCACACACACACCACACACACACATAAGCACACACACACGCACACACGCGTACACAATACACACACTCGCGCGCTCATACATTCGTACACGCACGCACACAAGCACACACACACGCACACGCACACACACAGGAGCGTGAGGAGAAACACGAATATTGTCCGATACAAAAAAAATTATTTGTAGACGTACAACGAGAGATATAATGTTTAGGTAACGTCGTCTTATGATGTTGTAGCATTGGTGGACACCAAGGAGCCGGGATTGCGAAACATGTTCGAGTTCGATTCGCCCCTGCACCAATTCAGGTAGCGAATATTCACTTACTTTTTCCACGAATAAAATATAAATTGTTAATTGTTGTGGACACACTTGATAACATCTACGGCGCACAACGCTCTAAATGGAATCGACCGCAATGACATAAATTTAGTATCTGGTATGGCTGATCCATTTGTACATCGTATATCATTATGCAATCATATATAAATTTGTATATATATATATATACATATATATATATATGGTCGTCGAATGTGTTGTGAAGTGCAAAAACTGTTGAAGCTTTGTCGAAATAGTGATTTAGGTACAGCTCCAGTTTCGGTTGATGTCCATGCCACAAATATAGGGTTACTCATTTTCAGAAAAGGCATTTTGGGCAGGCATTCAGGCAGGCACACAAACTGACTGACTGACAAACCGACTTGTTTACAGAGACAGCGACAGCAGGGCATCTTTGTAATCGTTCACGTGTCATGCTGCAATACGTTTTCCATCACAAATACATTAACATCCGATTCTCCACTGCACGTCAAGCATGTTTTCCTACAATCCGTTTCAATTGCATTCTACTTTTAAATATCCGGCACTTTAATAACGCATCTCGTAGGAAACCCTACTAATCGATCACTCTACTGTTGCAGTCGAGTACAGAAGCTGCTCATCGTTGTTGGCACGCTGTTCGGGGCGCTCTGCATGGCCGCAGCTGTACTTGCCGTCTGCTACTGTCCGTCACACCTCAGTGCTGACGGCAGGTGGCGCCGCAGTCGAGGCTACACGAGGCACATGGAGTGAGTACACACACACGCACACACACACAAACGCACGCACGCACACACACTAACACGCACAAAGACACAAACACATACATACACACACAAACGCACACACGCATGCACACACACACTCATACACGTACATACACACACACTCACACACGCACACTCACACACGCACACTCACACATACGCACACGCACACACGTGATAATGCTTCGTTGACATCCGTACCTGTGTGACTCGAAATTCAGTGATCAGGATCTAGAAACATTATGCGGATTATTTTACACCATACGAGATACAAAGCCAACCGGGACCGAGAAAAGAGTTGACTTAAGCGAAATTCGACTTAACCGCGTTCCAATTATGTGGAGCGAACTGTAAAAATCCATCAATCGCAGAACGTTATCGCGTGCAACGATTTATCTTGCTATGGCGTTCGCTAGGTTTTTGTCGGGAATCGAAGTTATTTTCACTTCGATTGCAGTGTCATTCTATTGTTTACTTATGTGATGAACATCAGCAAATAATTACTTACATTGACGAGATCAGTTCATTTGAAATGAATTCCTATTCAAATAGGATACAGTAATATGTTTCTCAAATCCAAAACGTATATATTGTTTACGGGAAATCCAGGCATTGTGCGACCACAATAGATGTTACAGGCGGCCATTACAACCTATCCTGCGGGATGGATAATTTAACCTTAGATTTTCTTTCCATCTTCCCAGCGCATGAAACATTAATTAACTGACCTCGTACGGAAAAGCTGGTGTCAATCTCATACCTCGTTTTTCTGATAAATCCACCCAAACCTGATACCCCTCAATTTCGTCCCAAATTGGTGACGGATTTTTGAAATATTGGTGCGTCCTTAAAATAACCACTGTGCCAGTACGCGAGAAACTAGAGTATGTTTATCGCTACCTTGTGAAAGGTTGTTGTAATACATTCAATATTCACTGGGCCAACATGTCCGCGTAAACGTGCACGAAAATAATTCACATATCTCACCAAAACACCATCAAGGGAACTCATTCAGTGAGTAATGGCGGCCATATCCATAACATTTCATGTTTGCATTGCGTTCCAGTAAACACACACGCTTGCTAAAATTATATAAGAAAAACGTAATAATAAATGAAAGACTGAGAATGAACAACAATGATATTGTGCATGCATGCAGAACAAAAATGTAGGAGAGAAATTCGTCAGGGGGAAAGATGTGATATGAGTAAATATTGCACGCTGGATATTGTAAATTTGATCTTTTTTCTCAATAAAAACAATCAAATTATACAAGAACAACAATACGAAATCCGTGCACGATTTTGTGTAATCTAACACGCGAAGCCACAGCTGACGCACAAATTAGAACGTAGTGATGCGGATGATCCGCTGAATACTAATGGGACAATGCGCTAGAAGCATCTAGAGTACTGCGAAACACTACCGATATGCCCAGCATGTCCGTGTTTCTTCAATAAAATAAAAACAAATGCAAATGTTGCCCTAATATATTAGAACACCTGCTGAGTATGGTGAACTATTGCCATGCCTTAGAAAGCGACGCATGATAGACACATCCACAGCGAAGCGAACTGGCCACCATATTCGTGTTTTTTTTTGCTTTGTAATCCGCTGGTTGGGTGTACGTTATTTGACTGCATATTTTCATATTCTATGAAGCCCCATTAGCAAAACAACAGCCGTAGAAGATAACTGGTTCAGAACTCGACAATTCAGTTGCTTCCTTTTGATACTTGGCAACTGACAACTGCTGATGAAGTATTTAGCCTTTGTGTGGCAATACTATTATGACGTGACGGAATGGGTTTTAGTGAAGTTTTCTTCGAATAGTTAACATGTTAATAGAAAGCAACATCACCACAGTCATGATGTATACATAAATCACACGGAAAAGGTACACCTAGTTTTTTTGTAGAGGGAGGAGACGTCTACTAATTACTTTGGTCACTATACGCTGTTGCGTCGCTCCTGCCAACTGTCCTAGAATATATTCCACAGATGGCATTTCGTGACGTTCAAGAAGTACGCTTTCGTTGAGCTTCGTCAGGTCTACGCAGGTCCTAACATCATCTACGACCATCGGTGCACACCAGTCTGTAGGCTGTTCGATTTTTCAGGTCTTTCTTTGCTTCAGCCATCGGTGGCAGATATACTCTTCTTGGTACAATGATGGCGAAAGGCTGGGAATGGTCCTTCAGAGTTATTGTGTAAGGACATTCCATCTTGCCTAGACCTTCGAAGAAATCCGTGAACTCGTCCTGGTAGTCATTTGTTCCTTCGACAGATTATACTTGTATGATCAGCTGTAGTGCCTCTATTGCTTGATTGCCCAGCAATGACTTCTGTATCCCTCTGACAACATAAATGTTCTAGGTTACTGTCATGGTTTTTCCTCGAATGACTGCAGTGAGCATACCTACCACTGTTAGCATGCTTTGGTTGCCAACACTAAAGAGTTTCTTGTCTGGTACTTTGAAAGGACTGACATATAGCAGTTCGTTGTATACTTCTTCTGGGATGACAGTTTCGTCTGCACTAGTGTCAATGCGAAACTGAATGTTTGATTTCCCCAATTTCAAAACAAGCTCGTTGCTTATTTTGTTTTCCACCGTGCCCACAAATGCGTAATCATCACCACTACTGTAGTTGCGCACTGTTCCTATTTGTTTGCTGGACAAACAAACTGATGCAAATTGTTCCGTTTTTGCGCATGTGTGACACTTCACGTCTCTCGCTGGACAGCGCTGTTTTGAGTGTGGTTCCTTCCACATCATCTGCATGCCTTCTGAGCGTGATGGGAAGTTGATATGTACCATATTGGCCTTCCTTGCCGAAAGACAGCTTTTGATTTGCTATGGTTTCTACTTTTTGGTCTGGCGTGTACCGCGTCAACATCAGTGTTGCCCTCTGTCGGACTCCTTCGTACTATCGTCTGCTGTTTTTGTAGTTTCTTTCTGGCGTACCTGGTCTACAGCCTCTTTCAGAGTAAATGTTACATAGTTTTACAGACAGTTGTTCCTCTTTTATCCCAACAATTAGTATGTCCCTCACAAGCAGACTGCTCACAAGATCATATGTTAACTCGCCATAATCACAGTGTTCTGCCAGTTTGTAGTGACGCGTTGAAGGAATCAATAGATTCACCACTCTTGTTTTCGCTTGTTGAACTTTGCCCTTTCATATATCACGTTTCTGCTGCCGACGAAGTAGCTATCTAGTTTCCCCTTCACAATGTCATATGCCTGTATTTCTTGTCAGTCAAACTGGGTGATGCTAGTATATCATCTGCCACATCCCCCGTACTGTAGATCAGAGTGTTTACCTGGTCATTTTCGGGTTTCGCAGATAGCCCCGACGCTTGACTAAACCGCTCGAATCTCTTGATCCATTTTGGCCATTCTTCTGGATATCTACAGTTCATTGGCTGCGGCGGTGCAATCTGATACGACGGATTAACAGCCATCGTCCACTTCTTGACACTATGTACTGATTTCTGTTTAGCATGTATTAAAACGGACACATGTCCATGAAACACAACTACGTTTATTCCCCGCTCTCCAAGCAGCGGTGTCCCCTCTTCGATAGTCTACCCCATATATATAATGATGCTCACGCCACGTACATCGTTCCATCTCGTTTTAGTCCCTTCTGACGCCAATACCAATGCCGTCGTCACCGGCAGGTCGCTGGTCACTTTGTGAACATGTCCGAATCACTTCCACCGTCTCTTTTTTACGATGAGGTAGAATTTTAGATGTTTGCTTTCTTGTGTTATTGTTTGATGGAGTCTTGTATTGGAGATGGTCTCGGGCCAATACACTCTCGGTGTCGTCCTTAGGCAGGTTTTATGGAAACTGGCAAATAGTTTGTTATCTTGTTGTACCATCGTACAGGAGCACAGAGAAGGCATTGCTCTGGCATATTTAGAGTTGTGTCTTTCCGGCGTACATTGCGGGTCTCCATGGGGGTTTTGAATGTATCATTCCGTAGCCAATCGACTATTGTACAATAAATTTATTATCGATAACCACTCGGTAACTTGTTTATGTTCCGCCACATCGTTCTATGGACCGCCTGTTTGCAGATTATCTTTATTTTTCACACCGTACATATGTTGTTTCAGGGAAGAGCCAAGAACGCAGGTTGACGTGAGCTCTGTGCGCGAGAACCGGCCATCCGTCGACGCCATCTTGGAGGCCTCTTGTCCCGGTTACCACGATAGCCTCAATGCGCCCCTTGTCAACTCGATCAAGTCCGTCAGAGTTTAGACCACGACAGCCTCAACTCACCCCTTATCAACTCGATGAAGTCCCTCGGAGTTTAGACCACGACAGTTTCAACGCACACATCGTCAACGGCGTCACATACATCCATTTTAAATCGATAGTTCATTAGCTTTATTGCAATGGCTTGAAAATAACTGTACAATAATGCGTTGTGTACTTTCAACGACTGATTATAATTGGCAGTGCGTGAAAATTAGTAATAGCACAGGTAGACCACATGAATAAGTATCAATATCTACATGCAACACATAAAACATAACATACATGTTTGTATACTGATGTGAAGTTTGGTATGTAGGGGAACTTTCAGTAGTAGCATTAGTTGGTGCGTAAGGCAACATTGAGAAGCATTGCAGGGGATGTTTCAAAAACACCATAACATAGCGTGACGCGCACCATGCATGTATAATGTGTGCACAAATCTGCTGCAATAACCCAAGTGCATATCGCGCTTTGTAAGAAATACAATAATGTTCATGTTATAGATGTGCCCCGTATGGGGAGAAGTCGTTTATATAAAGGTAACAACCCTAATAGTGGATAATCAGCTCTGTGTTAAATTTTATTTTCATTTCAAGTTGTTGAAAAAGTTTACTTTTTGGTACCGCCTGATAGGTTGAAGCATAAATTACAATTTTTGTGCGAATGTACAACGATAATCCCCCTGGGGGGCCTTGGGGGCACCTTTAAATGACAATTTTGTAACGGCCCTAACGTCTGCACCGTTCACCCTATATCAATGGATTCGAAATTTGGAGTAGGAACATTTATGCATGAACGCAATTGTTGCGTGGAGGCAGCCATATTGAAGTTATTTGCAAAAAACAGTACAGTCATGTAATGTTCACGATAATTTTCGTAATTATTTCCATTCTTAGCCAATCAATGTAACTCTAAACATCGCCAAGCCTAATTGATAATTGATACTATTTGATGGGAGGCAGTAACTAATTTGCATGTTTAGTGCTATCATGCCAGAGCAATATTAGCATGACGCCTCCTGGCGGATTATTCGTAAAACGGCCCAAATTTTGAACCGTTCATCCTACATCAACGTATTATGTATATAGAGATTCGAAATGAGGAGTAGCAACTTTTAAGTTATATATTTTGTGTGTAAATTCAACCAAGTTGATGATATTTACGAAAAATTGTAACATCATGTAATGCTAATGTTTGTTTCTCTTTTTAAAAAAAACCCATAAAGAACATGTAATTTCGAACGGTGTGCTGCTTGAGTTTCACCTACTTGTATATTGTGTCATAGCATGCTGTGCATATAAAACGTGCAATCCAAATAAAAATTAGAACAACCTGCCTCAGAAAGAAAGGCACTCATCTACTTGGTGAATGAGTGGATCAGTGCTCCACCATTAATAACAAAACGTTGCATTAATCCGGTCACACACAAGTGGGACGTTTACTGGTTTCAAGAAAGCATTCCAACAAGTCAGACTTGGGCCTACAGTTGAGGTTCCATTGAGAGGACAATGCAGGAGGTAGGGGAAGAATCATGCCAGACAGAACAAACTCGTCCAGGTCTTCTCCTCGGCTCTCACGCACACTGAATGTTTGCCCGTACTGTGGTTAATGTGATTATTGAAGTGAGCTGGATTCTCCTCTTGATCGCTCTAACGTTCTGCTATATGTGTCATTGGATAAGTTATATCGCTTGATTGGTGTGGTCAGATACAAGGCATTCGGATTCAGCACATTTTCCGCGAGGCTCTTATCCCTTCGATTCATGCTCACCAATATATGTGACGCACACATTGTTGTCCAACGTAACGGAGTCCTCACGCTCTTTTTTAAAATGGCGTTCTTTGTTCATCAAGGCTTCTAACAAATTCTTATGGTGGCATCACAAACGTTCCTGGTATGCATAGCCTTCTTCGTAGTACTTCATTGTCATCGTCGTCGTTATTATCACTGGCAAATTCCCCAACTACTTGGCTGATCTCCGGGCCAGCCACTGTCCAGCATTCTAACAGGTGCTGGGTAAGGCCGATCACATTACAAACTCCCTTCACCCTTGTATTGGTCAATCGGCATGGTCGAGAACCGTTGATTGCTCCTCGTTTTTGTGTACTGACCCTCGTCGCACTAATTTCTTGTGTTCGGAAGAAAGACATGGTGGTTTTGATTGCAGAGGGAATCCACCGGACATAATTCTGATCGAGAGAAATAACAGAGAAGCGAGCAGCTTCAGTGTGTCAAGTTGTCAACAATAGATTGAATTTCCTCTCTCGGTGTGCTCGGACGAACATGAAGATGATCTGTTGGAACTTGTGTGCACCAATAGCCAGCATGGTATGACTATATAACTCTCTCGTGCAACCACGGCGATCCTTTCTTCAAGAGGCAACTCAGCTCTACTATCCTTGTGCATCCGCGTTATAAGATTATCCAGTAAACAACTATCACTTTGTGAAGGTATAGTATGACTGCTGACCCATTCCTACTGACCCGGGCGTCGGTCAGAACATCAGGCCATCTAGAGTAGATCTACGATGATGACCCACTAAGCCAGTTCAATGTGCATGCCTCCTTGCATCACAACAAACATGTTTTCACTGAGAGAGTTTCTGGGAATGTCAATTGATCTTCCTTGGCAATGTCTTAAACTGGTTGAGCTACCACCAGCAGCGGGACGTGTTGATCCACCACCAGCAGCGGGACGTGTTGATCCACCACCAGCAGCGGGACGTGTTGAGGTATTTGGTACTGTCTTGTTAGAATCATGTCTAGAACAGCTGCTTAGTTGTGGAAAATGGACGAGTGAGCTTCAATATATTCATTGTACGAAGACCACATGACCAGAACAACTGCACCCGCTCCTGGCCCTCCACGGAGTTCCTGATGTATTGCAATAATCTTTTCATCGAACAAACTCTGTGTCAATTACCCCTTTCGCAGATTGTTGAGTGGAGAGCTTCCTACTCTGATACTGGAATGGACGTACATGAGTGAGGAATTGTGGACTCACACGTACATACTCGTCGAAATTGTGAACCAATTTTAAGCAGTTCTTGAGCCCTATGAAATTAACTTTACAAGAGGAGGCTTACACTTCGTGTTCATAGGAAGGGAAGACATAGTCAGCATTGCAACCTGACTCACGGAGAAGATCTGTATACAATGTTTTCGGCAGTCGACGAATTCGGTCCTGCTAGGAGCTGGTGGAAGAAGTAAGTCGTCACTGGTGGAATGACTGACTCTTCCCAACAGTAAGGAATGACCCTCGTAACGTGGAAGTTGCTTCATGATCTGTCACTACTTTACGTGAGAATAGATGTGGTTTTGCTTTATTTGGATTGCGAATTTATTTTAAGACGCAAAACATGCTTTCACATAATGAATTGTATAAGCAGGACAAAATCAAGCCATACCGCCTCCATGATTTTTAATGAGAAACTAATTTAAAATGACATGATTTAACAGGTTTTCGTAAATAACATCAATACGGCTGTCTCAACGCACAAACTACATCAAACATAAAAGTTGCTAGTCCTTATTTTGAATCCATAGAAACATTACATTTTGACGTATAATCAGTGGCGCGGGAACGAAATTCATATTGGGGGGGCTATCGGAGCTTCAGCACTACTGACAAATTTTCGCCGCCGTGCCGCTGCATATCTTCACATCTTCCTTCACCTTGTGGCTGTCTCGGTTGGCTCGACTGTGACATCGGAAGACGATGGGGGGGGGGGGGGGTGCTGTTGGAAATGTGTCGCCGTTGCGCCGCTGTAACTTGAGCTTCTCGCTGTTTTGGATGTGAACTCATGACATCCGAATACGGGGGAACAGTGCTGTTGACAATTTTTTATTTTATGTCGGCCGCCTATTACTTGGGGGGGGGGGGGCAAAAAAACATACCTTTCTGAGTCGACAAAATACACATTAATCGTCTCATAAAATTTCACCCGCCATTGACGCTTGCCACAGATACAAACATTCACGTTCACATTTAATTGGGGGGGGGGGGCAGAACCATATGTCTGCCCCTCCGGGGAAATTCCAGGGGTGCTGTTGCCTCCCTGCCCACCCCCTGTTCCCGCGCCTATGTGTAAATGAACGGTTAAGAAATTAGGTCCGGTTCACGTTGGTCTCTCACAAGTAACACACGATACACATTAATATGGAAAATAAGTCACTTTCGCTCATATACTATCAATTATATTATTTATATTTTATTCGGAAGGAGCATGGAGTTTCTTCTGCAATTTAATCTAAGTTAGGCAATGCTTAGGCCTAATTTGATCGGTTATAGGTGGAAACAGTCAGGAAATTAACATTAAAATAACATCAATTAAGCACAAAATACATCATCTAATTGCTACTACTCCTCATTCCATATCTCTGCAAAACAAATACAAAATGAGTTACTTTCTCATTGCCTGCGACTATAAGTTGCTACTCCAAATTTCGAATCCATACAGACATGATACGTTGATGTAGGATGAACGGTTCAGAAATTAGGGCTGTTTCAAAATTGTTGCTTAAAGGTGCCCCTTACAGCCCCCCCGGGGGGGGGTGATCGCTGTACACTCGGACTAAAAATGTTATTTACGCACCAACCTATCAGGCGGTATCGAAAAGTAAACTCTTACAACAACATGAAATGACCGAGAGTCTGGTGACCTACTATAGTTACAAAAGTAGGCTACTAGACGTAATCATATGGCCCTAGTTGTTTGGCATGGCCAGGCGTTTGCCACAGTATATATAACATGCCCGATAAACAAATATTAATGTGTTTTGCTATATTTGTTATCAATTCAGCAAACTGTTCCTTGTGGATAATTGCGCTTAGTATTGCGAATGTTTTTTTATCCTAGAAACGGGTTAATTTATGTAGCGTTTGTAGACTGTTTACACTCAAGTCCGGAACTTAGTCTTGGTATGCTATGTAGCCTATACCGAATTGTAACATTACACAACATACTAAACAAACTTGACTATTATTTTGGTATAAAATATTTAGAATTTTGAAAACGATTTGTGTGAGTGTCTATTCTAAAGCGTGCTGTGCATGTGTACATACATTAAAATGTTTGACAGATTTTGGTAATTTTTTTAACCTAAATCTGGGTTTTCGTGTTAAGATGACTTGCGATACTATGTTTACGATACAAAACTATCATATACCTCAATGTCTGGCATTGTTGTGGATAACATTACTTAATTAGCAACAATGTATCGTCATACTAGCGTATTATAAATAGAGCACTTTCTGTATGCAATAAAATACGTGTACAATACATACAAGAGTGGGGTTAATACAGTTGAATTCTGTCCGCTAGATGGCCCTACAATCACTCACTAGCACGGTGAGTGATTGTAGGGCTGAACAATTATAGCATTGCAAACACTGCGACATATTAGATGTGTTTATCTTTCTACGCAATTATCCGGATTTCTCCAATGGACATACAATGTTATATGCAGTTCACATTTAATTATATTACAATACATAGGCGAGTTGTATCGTATGCCCGTTATGCCCGTCGGTGTTAAAATCTTCCAGGGTGTTTTGCTGACAAATAAAAATAACACACTCGTACTTCAGTATAGTTTACTTACTAGTGTTGCATCCTGCTGTGTCCAGTAAGGGGGGTGGTGACAATTTCCCACCCGAGTACAAGTATTAGTGACCTCCCCTCACCCCGAAACAGTCTCGTTACATTAATTATCCAATATTTTCTAGTAATCAGCTTAGGGTGGAAGGGGAAAGTTGCTTTTCAAGTACACTAACAGTATGGTGCTACGTTAGACATGTGTAAAGTACATATGTAGTTTTTACTGGATATTTACAGAAAACAGTTCAGAGAAATCATGCTCTAGATAATGGCTTCAGTACTGGTTTGAGTAATATACTTCAAAAACATATTTTGAGTACTTCTATACAGTTGGGAGTGAAATTTATTTACAGGATAGATAGTGTTTAAAACATTTCTTAGCGGTAGTAAAGTCAAAAAATCTTTATTTTCAGCCTGTCTCACAAAATGAGTGTTGGTGCAATGAGATTAATTTTATGGCGGGGTTCACATGTCATCAACTTCAAAGTGAGGCATCGTGAGAGGGCTTAGACTTATACACGCCCCCAACATACAATAGCCAACTCATAACAATATAATAATAACATTGTTTTAAGCGATGCTACAGACCATATGCCAATTTTCGTCCTGTGTGACAACAGCACTTATGCGGTTATTAACGATGATCCAACATATAAATGTAACAGAACGTTAGATGAGGACTCATTAAACAAATTTAAGCACGATTTAAATTATGCAAACTGGGACACCGTAATGAACGAGTCAAACCCTGATTTAGCATTCTCACGCTTTATGCAAATACTAAATAATACTTATAACGATGCCTGTCCTGTAAAAACTACAACGTATTTAGGAGAGACAAAAAAGAATGATAAACCTTGGTTATCAAGAGGGCTAAAAAACGCTTGCATAAAGAAGAATAACATGTACTTAGCGTTTCTAAAGAATAGGACAGAATTAACGGAAATCCGCTACAAAAATTACAAAAATAAGTTAACAAAATTATTACGTCTAGAAAAGAAAAAATATTACAGAAAAAAACTCGACGATTGTAAGACTAATATAAGAGCAACTTGGAAAACTCTTAACAGCATAATAGGTAAAAGAAAATCTGATACCACATATTTGAACAAGTAATCACTCAACTTCATTAGCTTTAACAGAATTTGTCGAAAAAATTACATCCGCAATGGATAAATGCCAAAGCACGATTGGGGTCTTTATCGACCTAAAAAAAGCCTTTGACACTGTTGACCACAACATACTGCTAAGTAAATTGCAATGCTACGGAATAAGGAGTCTGGCTCTGGCCTGGATAGAAAGCTACTTAACCAACCGTACACAATATGTATGCTATAACAACAATAACTCAGAACAAAAGGAAATCAAGTGTGGAGTCCCGCAAGGTTCAATCCTTAGCCCGTTATTATTTATTCTGTACATAAATGACATGTGTGAAGTCTCAAAATTGCTTGATATTATTTTGTTTGCTGATGATACAAATATTTTTTTATTCCGCAAGTAACACAGATGAAGTAAGCACTGTTATTAACAACGAACTAAAAAAATTAGACCTGTGGTTTCGAACGAAAAAATTATCACTTAATGTGAACAAAACACATTTTATAATGTTCAACAATAAAAAGCAACATAAAACAGATGTGAATATAGTTTTGAATGGGAAAAACATTGAGCAGGTATCATATACTAAATTCCTTGGAGTAACCATTGACGAGAACGTAACACGGAGAAAACACATAAAAATGGTTGAATCAAAAGTATAAAAAAACATAGCAGTTTTGTATAAAACTAGGCATGTTCTTGATTGTCAAGCGTTACACACATTATATAATTCACCACATATGTCATATTGCTGTGAGATCTGGGGAAATACTTATCAATCTAGACTCAGAAAACTATTTATGTTACAGAAAAAAGCTATACGGATTATTTATAATCTTAATTACCATGATCATACATCTGTATTTTTCCATCTCTCAAACATGCTTAAATTTCATGATTTAGTTAAATACAAGACTATGATCATACTTTATAAAGCAAACAACCATTCTTTAAATGGTCGTGTTCAAGCATTATTTGAACCAACCGCAGCTATACACATACATGATACCAGACAAAGCAAATTGTTCTATGTTAAAAAGACAAACACCACCCTCCGCCTGCTGTCAATCACCGTCAAGGGTATAAAAACGTGGAACAATTTATCAAATAAATTGACTCAGCTTCTAAGTTTAACACAATTTAAAAAAGCAATCAAGTTGTCATTACTTTCTACATATTTGTGAATTGCTAATTGAAGGTGACGTTTTGTTAAACCTATGTAATAGTAACACAAGCACTATAGTAAACAGTTTATATATGAGTTGTGAATATTATTTTGTGATTTATTTATAATTCCTGTTGTATTTATTCAGTTTTCTTAGTTCGAGTAAGGCATAGCAACACATAAGTTTATGACTTCAGCTATGTCCTTTCAGCAGCAGCAGCAGCAGCAGCAAACCATACTGTGCATGTATTATGTTGTTGTTGTTGTTGAATAAACGTTCATTCACTCATAGTAATTGCTGAACGAATCGTTTATATGGTGACTTAGTTACTAAATATGACTATGCATCGTCTTCTCGATCATCGCACGGCGAATAAAATAATACCAGAGCACTAACAAGAGCAGCTGCAATGAGGGAAATGCGGCAGCAGTGGCAACGTTCTTATTATTTTCATTCTCCTTCTTCCTCCCCTTCTTCTTCCCTTTGATCCATTGCGGGATGGGACCCACATCTCCCGGTTCGTTCTGCCCTCTCTACGATTCTTCTCCATCTATCCCATCTTCCGCCATGATCTTCCACATTCGGCTGTTCTTTCCGGCGCTTTCGATACTCACGTCGTAAGGTCTTTGCATCTTAATTGTGACCTTCTTCTTCGCCTTCGGTCATTTCTTCTGTTTTCCAGTAGAAAACAGAACAAGTATAAAAGCAGTGGCAAAGTCGCAATATTTAGAACAGTTTATTTCCATAGTGATTGTAACATACCACAATCTAAGGCGTCGGAACCGAGGGGGTTTGCCACCACACAATTTGTTTGTGTGGAGGGGCTAGTGATATGATTACCCCCCAACGCATTTTGATGTTTTGGTGAGTGTGAAGGTGAGTGTAGTTGTAGTTTTTGTTTAGCCTCAAGGGGGTTGCAATTTGAAGTTTTTGGAGGTGTTTAGTGAGCCTCATCCCCCGAATATTCGCCATGGTCTGACGCCAATGATAATGATTGCGAGATTGCGTCAACTAACATGAAAACAAGTCACACTGAGAATAAACGTTCACTTTTTATATTTCAGACGGCATAACATTTGGCCAACCTTTTCTCGAGTCTCGATTCATATATCATTGTGTTTCATCAAAGAGGCGTATAATGTTAAGTGTTTATCGGGTTACACATATTGGGACACGTAGTTGATACCTGAATGGTTCAAAACACCACCCATTCACCATTGAAAGACGCAACAGCGTATCGTTTTGTCACTTGGTCCTTTGGACTGATGATATTGGAAATGTTTGGAGGTTACGTTATGAACAAAATACATAAAGACAAGATGTCAGATATGTTGATATGGTTGTATTGGTATCAGATACATTAAGCACAATATCATAATAGTGAAGACCTACGTGTACCAGCTACGGTGCTTATTTAGGTAAAACAGGCATTTATTAAAATTGTGTGTGTGTGTGTGTTTGTGTGTGTGTGTGTGTGTGTGTGTGTGTGTGTGTGTGTGTGTGTGTGTGTGTGTGTGTGTGTGTGTGTGTGTGTGTGTGTGTGTGAGAGAGAGAGAGAGAGAGAGAGAGAGAGAGAGAGAGAGAGAGAGAGAGAGAGAGAGAGAGAGAGAGAGAGAGAGAGAGAGAGAGAGAGAGAGAGAGAGAGAGAGAGAGAGAGAGAGAGAGAGAGAGAGAGAGAGAGAGAGAGAGAGAGAGAGAGAGAGAGAGAGAGAGAGAGAGAGAGAGAGAGAGAGAGAAGTGGGGAGTTAGAGAGAGGGAGAGAGGGAGAGAGGGAGAGAGGGAGAGAGGGAGAGAGGGAAAGAGGGAGAGAGGGAGAGGGGGAGAGGGGGAGAGAGGGAGAGAGGGAGAGAGGGAGAGAGGGAGAGACGGAGAGACGGAGAGACGGAGAGACGGAGAGAGGGAGAGAGGGAGAGAGGGAGAGAGAGAGAGAGGGAGAGAGGGAGAGAGGGAGAGAGGGAGAGAGGGAGAGAGGGAGAGAGAGATATATAGAGTGGGTGTGCGTGCGTGCGGGCGTACGGACTTGAGGGCGTGCGTGTGTGTGATTGTGTGTGCATGCGTGCTTGCGTGCGTGCGTGCGTGCGTGCGTGTGTGTGTGTGCCTGTGCCTGTGTGCGAGTGCGTGCGCCTGTGTGTTTTGAGAGGTACCCTCTTCTTCATAGATATGGATTTATTGCTAAACATTCTCCCAGATAGCTCATTTGTATGCAAACAATTTCTTTTTGACATACATATATGTATATCCTATTGGATATGTCAAAAAGAAATAAACTGTTCGCATAAAGATATATATTGATCTATGGGTTAAAAATGACGGTATTGATAGAACTATGTTGACAGAACAGTGTTGATTGTTGCCAACTTAGTGACGAATACAGTATTCGCATATATAATCCAGGAAGTAAATTAATACATTGACCATGAATGTATTAGTGGTTATAATAATCATTACTACTATCGTCATGTGTATTACTTACTATTACTGTCGGGAACCACAATAATTGGACGTATTAATATATACCACATCCGTTGAACGGATTACGTCTCGCATGTTAATGTGAAACACACACCCGGACAGGACATGATTAGCATTCTGGCAGGAAGCTACAGTAATCACCAATTTACGTCTTTATTTAATGCTTAGTCTAAATCCGGTTGCAGCGGTCGCATAAAAAATACAAAAATCATGCTTCAGAAAAAAGTACTTGTCTTCAATCAACATATTGGAGATCCGTACTTTACATAATGTTTGGAGCCTTTCCGGCTGAAGAAGTAAGTAACATTCCAACTTTCGTTGAAGAACTTAACGAATAGTACAAGCTGATTGATTACAATTACGCTGCTCAACTCATTAAGCAGGCCAATCCAACGTGACCAATTAGCAGAAATACCACCACAGTAAAGGCAGCTGTTCAAACGCAGTGAATGCACCGGTCGAAGATAGTTTTCGGGACGCCCCCTCTAGAGCTGGCGTCATAGCCGATCGACACGCCTGGCTGAAGACAACTCCCCAGGCCGTGTTTAGCCACGCGTGTCGGGTCGTGATTCCGGCAAACACAACAGCGACACGCCGACAGAAGCGAAGGAAGCGTGTCAGAAAAACACGACTCGTTACAAGTAGCAGCACCAGACGCAGTCGTCGATATGAGGACGCAAGACATGTTCAGGTGAGTGTCGAATCGCCGATCTCGGCTGAGTGTTGACGCCCGAAACTTGACGGGGTTGTTTGTGTGGGTTATTGCTAACTTGGCGGTCAACCTCAGGCCTCCGAGTACCCAGGCCACCTACTTCTGTGTCATCTTGCCGGGTGAATATGTCGAGTGCCGCACCCCCAACGTCATATTCGCTAGATATGTCCGTAAATATCTTAAATCTCCCATACGCCGTTTTGAATTTGAATTGCCCCGGTTCGTAACCATTCCCATGTGAAGGTCCCCGATCCCTCCAGTCACGCTTCACTTCACATCAGATACATCCGCCTTGAGAGCCAACGAGAAAACAGACACCACTTGTTTCAACCCACTAGATACTTGTACCGTGACACCAATCTGACAGCGACTGGATTTTTTCCTTTGAACTGACAGTGCAGTTCAGTGTGTATATATAGGGCTGTCTGTTCACTGGCTTTGTGACGTTCTCGCTAACAGTCATTGTAGTTAAATCTGTGTGACTAGTCCTGCATATAGTGCTAACTCACTGACAACCTCACATGGTTCACATTGTTATGTTTGTAGTATGAGGTTATGATAAAAGCGTTGTGGTTATGTGGTATTGATTTCTTCCCGCAGCTACCTGAGAAGTACTGGTAGAGAAGACATAATCAAAGTAGCTTAGATTTGCACAAAATGAGGACACTACAGATTCATTGGTGCGTAGCATTCGGACATATATATATGGAATCCCAACTGGGGTATTGCTGTTTTCTTGAGGTTGTCTCGGAAGCCGCACCCAGACAAGATGTTGCCAGATAAAATTCGCTACAAATATTTCAAATACCACATGGTCGGTTTTAGAAACATCACTTCGGCCACTCCCTTGTCTATGAGTCATGCATTCAGTGGCGTCACCGGTGCCTCGGTCTTCAACCAGTGTGTCCTTGCGTTGTATGTTTGCCATGTCCGAGTTGGATTAGTGGTGTTGATCTTTGGTCATAGTAAACTGGAAAATGCATATCTAAAGTTCTGTAGAAATGTGAATAAAGTCACATTGGAGATTCATGAAAGAAGACTAGAAAATTGCTGGATTTTGCTGTATACAAGGGTGGCATGGCATCTAAGGTCATTCTGTCGCAGCTAGTGATGGAAGAGCAAGCCAGAGTAGACCTGCATCATCGGCATTGATTGTCCACTGATGCAAATGACAGTAACATATATAAGGAGTTGGAGACAGATGGTTGGCGCAAACAGAGTTCCACCCGAATGACCGCATAACTGAGAGTAAATGGGTTGATGAATGAGTGGGTGGGAGAGTGGGTGAGTGAGTGAGTGAGTGAGTGAGTGAGTGAGTGAGTGAGTGAGTGAGTGAGTGAGTGAGTGAGTGAGTGAGTGAGTGGGTGGGTGAGTGGATGAATGAGTGGGTGAGTGAGTGAGTGAGTGAGTGAGTGAGTGAGTGAGTGAGTGAGTGAGTGAGTGAGTGAGTGAGTGAGTGAGTGAGTGAGTGAGTGAGTGAGTGAGTGAGTGAGTGAGTGAGTGAGTGAGTGAGTGAGTGAGTGAGTGAGTGAGTGAGTGAGTGAGTGGGTGGGTGGGTTGGTGGGTGGATGAATGAGTACGTGGTGAGTGAGTAGGTGGATGAATGAGTGAGTGGGTGGGTGAGTGAGCGAGTGGGTGAGTGAATGAGTGAGTGAGTGAGTGAGTGAGTGACTGAATGAGTGTCGCAGTAGTGATCATAGAAGTATTTTATTTACCATGTCTTCTCGTAGTTTTCCATACACGGTTATAATACGTAAACAGTTGCGTTTCTTGTTGTTATTTGTGTACTTTTTATGCTATATAAGTGTCCTCAAGCTCGGTGTTTAACTATTTTTTGAAGAAAAGACAACTAAAACGGTTTAAACTGTTATGATCATGGGAAGTGACATATTTGAAGTCGGCAATAGTAGGAAGTTTGCAAAGAAAAGTACAACGCGGAAAGAACGAATAGGTTTATTGAAAGAATTACGTGAATGAGGGATAAGGTATGACAAGAAACTTACTTACTCATGGCTGTCACCCCTACTGGGGCATAGGCCGCCAACAACTGCTCTCCAGGTGTAGCCCATCCTGCTGGTGTCTGCTTCAAGTTCTCGGCGCCAGATGGTTCGTGGTCGACCTCTTTCCTTGCGGGTTACATGACAGCGCTTGTTTGATGAGGTTTATGTCTGGTTTCTGAAGTGTGTGCTCGATCCATCCCCATTTATGACAAGAAAGACAACAAACAAAGAAAACAGGAAATAGTAACAGAACCAATGATCTTCTGGGGAAGAAGAAGATGATGAATCGCACACATCACCATTCTAATTTCACAATTGACTGGGGCTATGCGTTTCACCCGGTTTTGTTCTTCTTTCCCTGAGTGTAGGGTGTTAATGTAAAATATTTAATACCCCATTCAAAACACCTATAACGCATCTCGCTTCCTTCTCGAGTTGATGGTATTTGCGAGTCAACGGTTAATTGCACCATTGTATGATATTGCATTGTTAGCCCATTGCTCAAGTGTATACTCGTTGTCACCTGGTCACTTGGTTGGCACAGTAACCATGGCTGTTTCACCATCTTATTTATGTTGCAACATTTATTACGCGATGGCGTGTTGTCGCATTGTCTAAGATAAACGTCTGCTTTGCGTCAACCAAGAAAGCAATCTGTTCGCAGAAGCTGGATGGCATGATGAATGTTCACTTGTCTGAATGCAGCTGTGTATAATGTCAGCATGTAATCGAATATTTCGTGAATGAACATATGTATTCCGTGTACATAACTAGGTGGATGGGTGTGCCAGACATGCACGACGGGTGGTACTAGTTGTAGACAAATTATTCACGTTCTGTATGACAGTAATATTGATGGGAATATCTACATAACTGCACTGGAATCCGTCAAAGTAGATACATATGGCATCCACACGTAATATAGATATTCCCGAATGTAGCAACCAAGTATTTCGAAACTGGTGGAAACATCTAAATTGTGTATTATACATTGAATGCTGAAATTGCAGTAACATGTGGAATATGATTGACAGACTGCACAATTGTTTTTAAACATATTCCAAATACAGAATACGTAGTAGTGCTTCCCAGAGAAGTCGATACTGATGTTCGATTGAACAGGTCAGCCAGGGAGTGAAGTGTAAAGCGTTTAGCAGTCTTGAAGGCTGTATACTGATTTATATAAGAATTCACCTCTACCTTTTATTGTTTCGTAAATGTTTTGCTCATTGAGATAACTTTTTTGTCAATTACAAATAATTGTGGTTGTACCTGCTTAATTACCCATTGGCTGATTTCACAACGTAGATTACACATAAATTTACTTCACGTACAGTTACCTGTAATCACTTGTTATTAAGACCGTATTAAAATAATAAATAAAGCGTAGCATGTTATGCAGACATCATAGGAATGACTAGTACGTTTCTGTCAGTATAATTTTACTAGAAAAAATATACACGTCATTATATGTTCACTGTGAAAAGAGTGACATAATTATCTGACACAAGGTACTTATCTTTTTATGCCTCATGTATGTATCAGGGCGTCTAAAGTTGAAGTGCGTGCGGTTGCTTTCAAGGGACTTAGTACGCGGAAGTCACTTTCCTTTCTTGGTATTTGTCATCGACGCTTTTGCACTGATTAATAGTTTTTTTAAACACTATAAAAGGTGAAGTACTTACATAGCGCTGTTTTTCCAATCTTTGCAACTGCTTTATACTTTATTGCCTGAGAGACTGTTGCCTGTTAAACCGAACACCATTTCGTCTTCTCTGGGAAGAATTCAGCCACGCTACAGTTATTGCACGAATAATATCCGTACACAATATAGCCATTTACTAATTGATATATCTGAGAGAGGAGCACCGTGAGGTGAATGAACTTGCATTCGAAGAGTGTAGTCGAACCCGGATTGTCTCTATTGAAAGTTCGATGTTCTAAACACTACGCCACCTGTTGTGTTTCAGTCCTCCGCCCCACACTAACACAGTGATTCGTGTCTTGTCGTCCTTGTTCATACAATGTCTTTAGGTACTTAAAAAATCATTTGTCTTGTCAAACAAAGCGATAACCAAAGGTTGTTTTGCGCAATCAACTACAGGCATATTCTCGGGAATTGACCATTTGTGCAACCACGATGTGTATCTCTACTCGGTGCCGCTGTATGCAGTGTTACTCAAACGGCTGCAAACAGTATAAAAACTAGTAATTTTTGCAAACAGGTAATACTAAGTTTAGTGAGCGATAATTACCAATCCTATTCTGGATATGGTATGGTGTGTGTGTGTGTGTGTGTGTGTGTGTGTGTGTGTGTGTGTGTGTGTGTGTGTGTGTGTGTGTGTGTGTGTGTGTGTGTGTGTGTGTGTGTGTGTGTGTGTGTGTGTGTGTGTGTGTGTGTGTGTGTGTGTGTGTGTGTGTGTGTGTCTGCCTGTGTGTGTGTGTGTCTGCCTGTGTGTGTCTGCCTGTGTGTGTCTGCCTGTGTGCGTGTCTGCCTGTGTGCGTGCGTGCGTGCGTGTGTGTGTGGTCCGTGCTATTGTTTTCTTTTGATATAAAATAACTCATATGAAAACCGTCTTTGGTACACGACGTCACCTACGTTGTCTTTTATTTGATTACTTTGTTTAGGTAAAAAAAAGTTGCCTTTTGCGTCAAATAAATGGAACCCTCTTGCCCACACCATATTTCAATAGAACGCACGATCCCTCTGATGAAATCGTGATTCCATCAACCATCGTCGAATAAGAACACACACACCTGTATAAAGATATACCTTGTGCAGGTGTAAATCACGGTACGTACATACATGCACACATTCATGCATGTATGCATGCATACAATGTACAAGCAACCGAGCATCCAAACTGCAACGGAGCGTAGGCACTGTAAGGGCATTGCCACGGTCGGGTCATGTGAGAAACGAAGAGATTGCTTCGAGCTATTACTCCGGGTGACGTTTGTATCTACATGCCCACCTGATAAACAGATAACCTCAGCTATGTGGACTATTGTAGCGGACCGTGCAGCGTGTACTATGTCCATATATGCACCATGGACTAGTCATATCGCATGACCGGGCTTTAGAGTCTACTGCAACTGCACACAGAGTTAAGAATACCCCAGAACAACCGATTTTCGGGACATCGAATATGGGATTTCTTAGAATTGCAGTCGATGTCGCGTATTTGATTATGGGGGTCCACATCGAGTTAAGTGAATGTGGGTGGTTCTACTGTGCTCTTATATTTACATGATTGCGTCACGAGTGTAGCGATGGCTGATGTTAAATGCAAACATTGTGACACTTATGACAAGATTGGTGTTGGAAGATCGATATCTTCACCAAATGTAGCTTTTTTCATATGAATTTGAGATCTCAAGTGACTATTTTCTGAAGACTGTCAAAGAAATTTGTGGATTTGGTGAACACTATGGTGACGTAACTAACGTGGCACTGATATTTGCCAGTTGGGGAATTACGTCGCTATCCAAGTTGAACATTCGCTCCATTTAACAGCATGGTAAATTATCTCCATGATCAAGACACGCTTTAAGCGGTCCTGACAACTGGATACCTGACTTCGTCAGAAGTTACCTCATCAGTATTATATAAAAAGGCGCTCGCTTTATCGATGACGCTGAACCTTTCATACATAAAAAGCTTTGTGCACGTGGCCATATATCATCAGGTAATGAGATTGCTATGCTCGACAGATTACGGCGCCACAATCATTAGGGATCATATGCGGGAACGTTGTCGACTTTCTATATTGACATCTGAAAGCGAATATAAGCCTTCTTTTTAAATAAATTCTTTACCGGGCCTGTAAGATCGTGCGCACGAAGATTGTTTTCAATGTGAAAGAAACTGTGTATACCTATAGAAATGTGGGTACGAAAGAGTGTATGTTCTAATTTAATATTGTAGCCCCGGTGGTGCACAGCTTAGTTTGATGTTGGCCGAGAAATATGTAATAGCAGCTGATGTAGACAACTCTTTTGCTTTTAGATTTGTTTTTTGAAAGTAGCCAGGTGTATGGTAATCTGTGTTAGCATGGATTTGGGAAAGCATAGTTACTGAATTATAGATATATTCACCACATTGGGTGAGTTGTGAATTTGACGTGGCGCTTCTTTGGTTCATTGTGAGACAAATTTTTCGTCAAGTATTAAAGAATTGTTAGTCTAGATCTGTAACAACGTATAGAGGTAACGTTTAACCAGATTGCGGCCCAAAGCAACATGTACCTGCTGGTAAATGGCTAAGGGAGCAATGTGCATGTCGATGTCCAATCCAATCACCACAACTAATTTACTAACACCATGCCATCACCTGGCTGATCGACTTGGCGGTAGACCGAAATGACAAATCCGTGAATATATATCTGATCTCTTTTTAATCTCTTACCCTCTAGGGCTGTAAAACCACATGGTTGTATGTGTGTTTGTGTAAAGCTAATGTTTCTCACTCTCTCTTCTTCACTTGTTGTTTCTGTTGGTTCCATCTCATCTGTGTGTCTAAAGTAATGTGACATTCACGTTTGAGCACATAAATGCCACTATAGGGCTGTTTCTTTGTCGCGCCAGTATTGATGTGTCACAAGATGGCGAGGAAGGTGAAGCCGATTCACTCGTCGTACTAAAACAACCCACTATATCCAATGACGTAATATATCTACAAGCGTTGTGTAGTGTTGGCGGCAAAACAACTTACGGCTTTGATCTGCACGTTTAATTTCACTTCAGGTGTGCCATCCACGAGCCGAGGCCACCAGCAAGTACACCCTGACACTCACGAGGTGTCAATCACTGGGTTAATAACAGCCGTCTTCTGGAAACAGAACCGATTAAGGAAGAACATTTGCTCACATTTCAGGCGCCGTCAGGTCAATACTTACGTAAATTGCATTGACACCAGCTGAACTGTAGCAGTGTGGTCTATGCTCACGCAAGAGGAAAGTCTAACAATACTTTTCCTGACACAGCTGCACCTGTGAGTTGAACGACATTTGACAATGATAAAACACCTGTGAAGTAAACCACACCTGGTTACAGTATAACACCTGTGAGGTCAACCATGTCGGGTTATGATAACATGTGTGAGGTAAAAATATACTAGCTTATGATAACACATGCGAGAAAAAACATATCGGGTTATGGCACAACATATATGAGTTAAACCACATTGGATCATGGCGCAATGTAAGATATACGTGAGTTAAACCACATTGGGTTATGGTAAAACATGTGTGAGTTAAACCACACTGGTACAACATATCATAAAATCATGTAAGTTAAACAAGATTAAGCAAGATGGCCACCCAGAGCATAAACCCGAAGGCAAGTGGACTTTTCAAGAGTAACACTTTCTTTTATCTATGTGACACTCGCCCTTTTGAGGTACTTGTCAATTTTATTTGGAAACATATCCACGCAACTAACATTTACACAATCAGCAAATAATCTGAGAAAGACTATTTTCTTATCTCTGATCTACAGGTGTTATTACACCAACGTTACTTGGTATCATCTAGTTCTTCTCCGTTTCTTACGCGAGAACGAATATTCCTATCAACATTTTCATAACCCGACATGTCAGACAAGGGAACATCACTTATAGTCGAATAGTGATAGGTCTACGGTTGCATGTACAAGTACATGGACAAGCAACTGACGACGGCACACACCAAACCTGCACGACACAAAGCGACACTCTGTGTAATGTCAGCGACCTTTGACACGTTTGGGGCAGCGTCTGCCTCCAGTTATCGCCATAACTGCAAAGCGTCTTTATTTGTGCCGAGACAGACGAACCCTTTGTAAGCCCAACTGAGTTGCCGCTATATTTTTACAACGCGTTTCCACTTGGCTGTCGCCGTGAATGCGCTGATGCTCCGTCAAGCATGTTGCATACAAATGTAACAATTGCTTGCAGGCTAACACTAGAAGGTAGTTTGCATTGCGACACACGGACGTAGGCGGCGTAGGAATTATATCACCTGTTTTGGGCGTGGTTGCTTGAATACCATTCACTATCTGACAGCGATTGTCCATCCGAGAGCTCCATATGTCTTCGCTGATTGAAATCGATCGCTTGACGAGTTTCTACGCAATATGTATTAATGTCTTGGAAAGTAGAGGTACCGATCGCTGTGCCGTTTTCTTTTACACTTTGTCCTTGTCACAGGAGACGTTCTGGCGAATATCCAAGGCTTTAGAGCATAATCTCTTAGAGCTGCTTTTTTAAACTATCAAGTTGAAATCTACATAACTTTGGTCACATGTACGCGAGCACAAAATCGTTGTTGGTGTCATTTGAAAGCAAACTTAGCATGGTACCGATAACTTGAAAACGACGGATTGTGCATCGAGAATTGTGTGGTTGCTGAAAGTCGCACATAACGAAGAAACGTGTCCGATTCTTAATAGTATTGTTGATGTCTTTCCTATCTGCTGGTGGTCATAAAATTATTATTACTTTTTCCGTCTAGTGTTTCTTCCGTAGTTGTCCTATTATTCTAGTATAACAGTAATGTGCTTGTTTCAATACACATTCACATGCACTATACAGCATAGTGTGCGCCACACAAAACAGACACGACACCCCTGATCGCAAAGGTGAATAGATGAAGATGTAGATTGTTGTGTTGAATGTCCACGAGTGTACTGTTCAAGATAGCCTTACACTGGACAACATGTGAAAGAAGGAGACGGTATCATCTGTAACAAACATGGACAGGAACGATGGAAATGAGAAGAGAACTTGCGACCAAAAATGGGACACGTTCTCCGTGACGGCTGTGTGGGGAGCTTCCTGCTTTCCCTCCACTGACAAATGCCCTTTTATGGTTGGTTTGATATGCAGAAAGAGTTAGATTTAGATTGCATGTTAGGGTTAGGGTCAGGTTGAAAGTGCGTTTGACAAGATTGGCATCTGGTGGTTGTATGTACGCATTCTACCCGGACATTGCCAGTAGGTTGAATAATATATTTACGTCAACCAAAGCAGCAGAAACTATTGCGGCGTTTACTAACGCTCTCAATTATCATAAGTTGATTTAGTAAGAGCTATTCTATTCGCATGAATGTGCAAAATATACCATAGAGAAAAATGCAAAATAGAAAGAAGAATTTGGTGATGTAAGTTTTGTGACACCTTCACCAGCATCTCCACAAAGTCACAAAACCGCATCCCATGATGTGTTGACAACATAGTACTGCGTGCAATCGCGTGTCAGGTGCTGCATATATTAGAAATGTTTCAGAGAGTGTTGAGGGGCGACTTGCATGGAGCGATGTGTTGATTTTAATGATCATGTGTTTGTGGCATGTCACCACTAACCCTCAAAATCTTTGAACTCCGAATCTGACCTTATTAGATATTATGAATGTTATCATCATCGTCTGTGATCAGGCGATATCTATGATCGGGCGATACACATGTTTTTGTATTAGCTAACATACGTGCTATGTGTCAAGGCGTCCCTCAGTAACAGGTCAAATATACATAACCTGAAGATTGGAGATATTTCGTGTTTAATCTAAATTCAATATGACATCTGCGCCAAGACGCTTACGTAATGCAGCACACATATATTGCGTTTTGGAATCAGTCCACCCATATGGTTGCGATTACACGGGTGTTGTCTACTCGGGAGATCCAATAATTACAGCCCCGCTATCGAATCTGTCACGAGCAAGTGTAATGAGAAGTTTCACAAAGACGTCGACCAGATGTGATGATATGTGTCTGCCGTCCAGAAACAAGTTGCGTACAGTGTTCCACTTGAAACTTTTGTTTCAGGCTGGCAGTGTTCGGCACCTGGGCTGAACAGCTGCTGCTCTATGTTTTGGCGTATTTTGAGTGAATTATGTCCGTGTTGTCTACAGGCATTCCTCTTTATATGGGTGTTATAGATCGCGATCTCTCGAAAGGTTGCAAAACTACCCTCAAAATTGGGGTAAGTTAAGGTAAGGTGCTTAATTGCGAAATTGTATAATACAGACGATAATTGAAAGACAAAGCGTATACAATCTATAGAATTCCTAGTTGGCAGCAAAACCAAGTCTGTTACCCTTGGATGTGGGTATACAATGTTATGACAGAAACAATATAACTTGAATCACTGGTCGCTGCCAACCACGGGAAATGGGAAACTGAATTGTCGCAGATACAACGTGCAATTAATAACTACAAGCAAACAACTAATACACTAACATAAATAATAAGTAGCAGTAGTGACGTGGTTGGTAGACCCAACAATGAACAACATTTTGTTTCTTTTCAAGTATATACAACAATAATGCTAGATTGCAGAAGAACAATCCAGTAATAAGAATGTAATATGTAGTAGTATTTTGTAAACCGTTGAAATCCAATAATAAAAGACATAAAAGTGATAACACATTTAACTTGGTGTAGTATCTTTATAGACACAGTGTTTTAAGACATGTCTTTAGAGAAGATACGAAGCTGGTAATAGTAGGTTTATTTTGAATAGCAGGCGAAATATTATTCCATACTATCGGCCCATTGCATAATAAATTATTTGATGGTCGTAGGGTAGAATAACGACACTGGCAGATTGTCATGACAATAATTATATATAGATTTCGCAATTTCTATTTCATAAATATCTTTCAATTTTAGTTTAAACATATGAACAGGGGATGAGTATGCTCATATAAATCAGTTAGAAGAATACTACGAAAAAAATTCTGCATAATGAATGATTTCTTTGTGTAGTTTTTATGTGTCGATCCTCAAAGGATTATTCCATATGTCAAATATGGATATACTAATGAATAGTAAATTGTCTTTAGGGATTCTACAGGAAGAAAGTGATTCACTTATTACTATTTATAACAAAGCACTTAAAAGTTTTTTTCTGCAGACATTTATGTGTTCATGCCAGTCAAGTTTATCATCGATAAGAATAAGATAAGGCCTAGAAAGTTTACACAATGAGTATTTATCTTTATTGTGATCTGTTCACTAAATAGATGTCGTGACCTAGAAAACAACATATATTTTTATCTGGATACATTTAATGAGAGCTTATTAGCATGAAAACAGTCGGCTAATACTTCTTTATTCTTGTCATTTCAAAGTTTAGTAATATGATTTTCATTCATATATACCGAGGTGTCATAAGCAAATAATATTGCTTTACTATGCTTCATACAAAAGAGGAGATCATTTATGTATAAAGTAAATAAAAGTGGACCAAGAACAGAGCCCTTCGGCACACCGAATATGATAATTTGTGGAAGCGAAGCACTGTTGCTACACCTTACCTATCGTGTTCTATTTGTAAGATAAAATCTGATGGTTTATGGTATCGAATGCCTTACTTAAATCAAGAAATACACTGATGACTGAATTGTTGTCTAATGCATTTACAACATCAGAAACTAGCGTAGATGCCGCATTAATGGTGGAATGTTTCGATCGGAAACCATATTGATTATTCATTCTTAGCTTTTGGTTTGTAGACTGGTATAATTTTAGCAATTTTTAAATTCGTCTTGTAAAATTCCCTCACTTAAAGACTTGTTTATCGGAATAGCTATTGGTAGAGACCAATTTGTTTTATAAAGTACGGAACAAAATTGTCAGATCCACAACTTTTCTTGGATTGAAGAGAATTTATTATTTGGCTGACTTCACTTGCATCAGTGGGATTCATAAACATACTATTCATACTTCTACCTTGGCCTTTGATTAGGTAAGCGGTAAGATTGGTTTGGGGCTTAGGGATTGCTCTACCGTAACTCGGCCCAATGTTTGTAAAGAAACTACAAAATGTATTCGAAATTTTATCAGGGTCATTAATTAAGTCAGTTTTGAGCTTGAAATGTGTAGGAATACTTGATTTATCATTGTATTTCCCAATTATTGTTCGAAGTATCTACCATGTCTTTTTAGAATCATTCTTGAATTTGTGTAATAGGTTAGAATAGTAAGTTGTTTTTAGGAATATGCTTTAATTTATTATAACGATTTCTGCACATAGTATAACGAACGTAACTGGAAAGTATCCTTGATTTACCGATACATTTTCGATCATTGTGGAGTTGTGTCATAAATTCTTTAAATACATTATTTATATCTAACCGATGTAAGTGAGTCCAATCAACGTATTTAAGAGCGGAAGTTATATGATGGATGGATGCTTCGGAAACTGACATATGTTTGAAGATAAGCAGCTTGTGTAATGGTTTGGGTGATTTCCGTTTACCAATTAAACAAAATGTAGGCAAATGATCAGATATGTCGTTATAAAGGATGTCAGAATGAACATTTCAGTTGGTTTGCCTTTCATAAATATTATCAATAAGTGTTGCAGATGCATGGGTGATATGTGCTGGTTTAGTTATGGTAGGAACCGTGTTAACACCAAAACATATCTAGCATGTCACTTGAGGGTTTATGCGAGTCCAATTTTAGATAGTCAATAGTCAATAGTTATAATTTGGCAGATGATCAAGATATGCATTGTCACCATTGATGAAGGTTTCACAATATAGGATATAATCAAATTCAACATGTGCTTCCAATCAATTATATAATACATTTTTAAGAATATAAAATTTTGATACCAGTCCTTGAATGTTAAGATGAAGTACTATACATGGAGAGTTAGCATTCCTGAAGTTATCAGAAAGTATATCATTAACATCATAATAATTACTATTATTAGCAAAGTTAAAAGGGTTTGTATCTTCATCTCTATTCATGGCATGCAAATAAAATAAAATTGTATTTCTCTTGGCGGAGAGGGTCTTCTGTCGCTGTTCGTAGCTGGTGAACGTAACGATTATTGGTCGTAGGTTTTCTCCATTCGGCTTGCCAAGACGGTGGCTGCGGTCGATGCTGCTATTGTCCACCGTCACGCCGAGCGATCGGCTGCACAGGTCGGTCACCGCGTTGGTCGTGTCCTTTCTGTGAAATAGGAGACAATTTCGACGGATGTATTGTTCTTGTTCATGTAATTGGTCAAGCAATGCCACATTTGCTTGTTCAAACTTTTTTCTGGACGCTTCCAGGGCGCGTATTTTGGCGTTATTTGCGTTTACTTCTGCGGTTGTCTTGTTGTCTTTGATTGAGCTGAATTGTTCCGAGTCCATGATGGCTTTCATCAGCATGTCGGTGAATGTGTGTGTTTTTAGTAGTTTGTTGATAACGCTTTCGCTGATAGATGTTGCAATGTTCTGGATTGTGTCCTCGTCTTTTAGAAGCGTTAACAATGCATTTCTCAACGTGCGTTCTTCTAAAGGCCGTGTACGCTCAGTGTTGGTGTAAACTCACTACAATATGTTAGTAAGACCGACACTAGAGTATGGAGCTGTAGCCTGGAATCCCTATACACAAAATAGCATTGATGCCTTCAAAAAAATTCAAAGAAGCACAGCTAAATTTTCCCTAAATGACCACCGCCGCACACCAAGCGTAACCGGCCTCGTAAACAAATTTGGTTGGCAGACATTAGAAAGAAGATTATTACAACACCAACTTACCTTCTTCTACAAAAGTAAGCAAGAAACTTAATTTTTACAACGTAATAATGTAACATACAGTTAACACATACATGTCTTACAAATGGAAATGTGTTACATTGTATGGATGTCACTTGGCTAAAAGCGGTCTTCCAGTCACACAAAATAAAACACAACCTCCTAAAGATTACCTATGACAACATCTGATAGTCCCATGCTCCCATACTCAAAACAGCGATCGCAACAAATACATACAAATATATGCACGCATAAACACATATGCATACTCATTCTATCCCAGTTATAAGAGCTTGGAATCTACTCCCCCCCAGATAAATAAGCCTAGCCACACGACACCCATTTCAACAAGCTCTGGGTACCATCCACCTTGTTGTTCCAGCCCACCTTACCAGATTATAGATACAGAGACTGTGTTTTTAATCTGCACAAATTATTAATTGCACTCTGTTTACCACTTGGTTTACACAATTTGTTTTTTTTTTAACATTATTTTTTAAATTCAATTTCACGCACCCTTCGCAATGCGCACTGCACAACTCCTAGTTTAGCCCCAGAAGGAGCTCCATGGAGAAATGACGCTTAAGACTTAACTGCACGGTCATCCGAGGACGTTTTGGCGTTTGATTTTCGGGCCAATGTGTTCAGTGGAGCGTAACGATCGAAGTCGTGTGCACTGTGGTGTAGTGACACCGTGGGGGGTCCAATTTCCCGCGTTTTCGTTGAGCGATATAAAGTTCGTTTATTGCTCTTACGAGCGTGCAAATGTTTATCTCAATGTGTAGTTTGACAACGACGGCTTCACATTGCATTACACATCCTATACAGACAAGAATCATTAGACATTTAACGAATTATTCAGTACCTTTTGACAAACTGGTGGGAGGTGACTATCTCACGTCTGCTTGACCGAGATTCCACGCGAGTGTAGTTTACGTCCAGATGCAGTTTACATCGAGTTGCGTAGATACCACGATGACGGCATGCGCGGCTTTTAGTATCTTTTCTGAACGATAAATATGACCCGTCACCACAAAATGAGTCACTTTGCATCAGCAATGTTTTTCTAGTTATTTGTCATGTGCTAAATAGCAGAATAGCTGCTTTCCATTGACGTCGATGATATCGTGCCATCCTATTCGTGTGCAAAGTTATACAGTTTTAACGGTATCCTTACAGAAAAAGCAGGTCTGAGTAATCAAGCTATAAAGGCTTTGGTATTTGCCTGAAGTTATTCCACTTCAAAAAGCCCACTTTAGTACTAATATACACGTTTCCGTAAACTATATTTACAGACTAGATAGTTTATATAACAATTTCTTGGCAGAAATTAAAAACTCAAAGTCAACCAGACGACCCTTTGACTTTCGACATTTTTGGCATGCATCTCTACCTAAATGCTATTGCAATTTAACTTTTTCCTGCTCTCTCACGGCACGGTCTGTGGTAAATAGGTCAACGACATTTTATGTATGCAATAGCAGCACGAATTGGGTTGTTTATTAAAAAAAGTAGTCGTTTTGTTTCTTGTGTACTCATTCGACTGTGCAGGAGGTTATTACTAATATATTTCTCAATCATCGGTAATTTCTCTTTTGTGTATGTTTAATGAGCTTTCCCGAACGGCCGCCAGTTCAGATGTATTAAAAAGATGATTGAGGCATTTCCTTGTGTTATGTTTGTATTTGTTTATTGCGCGTCTCTGTGATATGTTGGCGGTTTGATAGGTTGGAAAGATTCGCATTTAAACTCTACAAAACCGCGGTTAATGTGCTGCGAACACATACGATATAGCAAGGTTCAACCCTCCTTGGCGTAGGTGATCTGGACGAATACATTCAAATCTTGCTTTGGGAGATCGAGTTCGCGAATTTGCATTATCCTGTTTGCGCAGCAATAGCATGCCTGATTGGTGTCGTTCATTGGTAGTGCGATGATAGCACCGTAGCAGGGTAATGATTGTACCGTGATAGCATACTGACGGCACAATAATAACATGGTGGAGAAGCGTAGTAGCAGAGCGATAGCAGCAAGGTTGCATTGTGGTAACAACTTGGTGGCATAGTGTCAACATTTTTATAACATGATCAAAGAATGCTGGCAGCTTGGTTTTAACTAGATTGTAGCAATTTAATAGCCCCCTGGTAGCATAATGTCAGCAAGGTGGTAGTACCGTAGTAACATGATTGTGGCCCCGTTGTAGCACAGTGATAGCCCTATGGTAGCACCGTGGTTATATAGTGATAGCAAATTGGTACCACAATGTCAACATGGTGATAGTACTGTGTTAGCAGCGTGATAGTGGTGATTGTGGTAACATGTTTGTAGAACGCTGGTAGCGTGGTTTTAATTAGATTGTAGCACCGTGGTAGCATGCCGGTAGCATAGTGATAGCCGTAACGCGTCGAACTTAAGATATGCTATCACGAATCCACTCGCCACCGTTCGGGTAATTGTACCGCAAAAGCTGTGATGTCGTTCTCAATAACGTTTTGCGGTCACGTTCAGAATTGGAGTCGCGTTACGCTTAATTTTGTTAGCTAATCGTGTCTAATACTGCACCCCTGCTTGAAACTTACACACTGGTGTGTCTTCCATTTGTAGAGTATGAAACAAGGAGTCCACTGAGCAGTGCCAACCACCGAGTGCAAGCATGCCGCGAAGGACGTCTAGAATTAAGGACCCTGCCAACAATAGCCTGAATAGGGCGAAAGACCTCTCGGAAGACAGCTTCGAGCACTTCGCTCGCAAAAACTTCCAAGGCAAAGTCCCGCCTCGCTTCAGCAGGAAGGAGATACGTCATCCAGTTCTCCGATATACTCCGGCAGCCGACAAGGAGGTAGGCGTTTCTACATACTATGTCAACACGATAAGGTATTTTTTTTACAGCCCCACCATTGACATTTCCGGCAGTAGTTTTGTTTCTGAATACCGGGTATTGCTTTCACGGGTATTGCTCTAGTAGTTATTGTCACCGGAAGGAGCAGAAGACGCACCCTGCGCCTTTGTCGTTGTCGCCGTCCCGGTGTCTGTAATTAGTAGTTTGCTATAAAGGTGTGAATGTCTGACATTCAATCATTCATCTTTCAAGACAGCTTTATTCACACACTTTCTCATAAGCGCCCACAGCTAAACGACTGCAACAACATTTCAGCATAATGTATTGGTTGTTGTCACCCATCTGTTACAGTACATTGACATTGGAATAGCAATAATTACACTTACATTTGAGCTGTATTTGAAACTTGCAACTTCAACAATATGTAACATATCACATTGACATTGTTTTAACGTAATATAGTATATACATTTTAGTATTATTATTATTCAGTCTAACTTCTTTTAACTTCTTGATATTTATTTGTTGTAGATTAAATTACTTGTTTTACCTGAGTGGTGTTGTAATTTGTCTTACATAACTGTTCAATTAATCTTAACATTTAAATTAACTCTCCTTAATCTACGGACGTTTATACAGCTTTAGTTTTACATTATGTACTATTATATTTAAATTGGTTTTATTTGTAGAGTTATAGGCTTTGTGGATAACGCTGCGAACACTTATGACATATTGATATGACGATTATAAAATTATTATTTTTATTTGTAACAGTGCTTTTCTTTCCTTTTCATACAATGTGTTAATTCGGTATTGTTTAACTCTTTATCAACAAATACCGTTCAGAGATGTAGCCGAATTCAAAATCTAAAACGTATATAAAACAATATTTACAAATGTCACGGGTTATATATGAAAAACGTCGAACTCTCTAAATGCCAGTGACATCCTTGACCACTTGCAATCTGGGGTTATTGCTTTCGATGGCAATATTGGCAAATATTACAAGAAGGTCTCGTCTCCTAGTTTACCTATCTCCGTCGTCACGTGCTCTGTAATTACGTTCTGATCCGAGCAGGCTGCGAGGAAGATCTTCAAGATCTTGTTACGGTTCATGGGAGACGTAACCGACTACAGACACAACATGACCAAGTCAAGCCAACCGGTACGTGTGATTCAAAGTACACTCAAACGACATCAGATGATAACCCGTTATATTATCAATTTTGGACGCACAGACAATAACGGTGTGTGGCGTAGGGACCAATGATAGCAGCAACGCCAATATAATAATTATATCTACAACCCACTCAGTACCTGCAGAAGAAAAACTAATATAATAATATATACACCACCAGCATCAACAACAATGGCAATTGTACAATAATATACACACCGACAGTGAGATCACAAGGAACAAAATAATAAAATAACACACCATAACTCCCTGGTGTATCCATCCATCCATCTCTTGACAACTAGAATATTGCATAGGGATCATCATGTAGCAACGGCCTTAAGAGCACCATTAGGAACAACGTTAGTAGCCACATCACCAGTAGTTGTTGTAGTAGCGTGACTGCAGCTGTTGACATGTAGCAACGGCCTTAAGAGCATCGTTAGGAACAACGTTAGTAGCCACGACACCAGTAGTTGTAGTAGTAGCGTGACTGCAGCTGTTGACATGTAGCAATGGCCTTAAGAGCATCGTTAGGAACACCGTTAATAGCCACAACACCAGTAGTTGTTGTAGTAGCGTGACTGCTGCTGTTGACATGTAGCAGTGGCCTTAACAGCACCATTAGGAACACCGTTAATAGCCACAACACCAGTAGTTGTTGTAGTAGCGTGACTGCAGCTGTTGACATGTAGCAATGGCCTTAAGAGCACCATTAGGAACAGCGTTAGTAGCCACAACACCAGTAGTTGTTGTAGTAGCATGAGTGCAGCTGTTGACATGTAGCAGTGGCCTTAAGAGCACCATTAGGAACAACGTTAGTAGCCACAACACCAGTAGTTGTTGTAGTAGCGTGACTGCAGCTGTTGACAAGTAGCAGTGGCCTTAAGAGCACCATTAGGAACAACGTTAGTAGCCACAACACCAGTAATTGTTATAGTAGCGTGACTGCAGCTGTTGACATGTAGCAGTGGCCTTAAGAGCATCGTTAGGAACAACTTTAGTAGCCACGACACCAGTAGTTGTTGTAGTAGCGTGACTGCAGCTGTTGACATGTAGCAACGGCCTTAAGAGCATCGTTAGGAACAACGTTAGTAGCCACGACACCAGTAGTTGTTGTAGTAGCGTGACTGCAGCTGTTGACATGTAGCAATGGCCTTAAGAGCATCGTTAGGAACACCGTTAATAGCAACAACACCAGTAGTTGTTGTAGTAGCGTGATTGCAGCTGTTGACATGTAGCAGTGGCCTTAAGAGCACCATTAGGAACACCGTTAATAGCCACAACACCAGTAGTTGTTGTAGTAGCGTGACTGCAGCTGTTGACATGTAGCAATGGCATTAAGAGCACCATTAGGAACAGCGTTAGTAGCCACAACACCAGTAGTTGTTGTAGTAGCATGAGTGCAGCTGTTGACATGTTGCAGTGGCCTTAAGAGCACCATTAGGAACAACGTTAGTAGCCACAACACCAGTAGTTGTTGTAGTAGCGTGACTGCAGCTGTTGACAAGTAGCAGTGGCCTTAAGAGCACCATTAGGAACAACGTTAGTAGCCACAACACCAGTAATTGTTATAGTAGCGTGACTGCAGCTGTTGACATGTAGCAGTGGCCTTAAGAGCATCGTTAGGAACAACTTTAGTAGCCACCACACCAGTAGTTGTTGTATTAGCGTGACTGCAGCTGTTGACATGTAGCAATTGCCTTAAGAGCATCGTTAGGAACAACGTTAGTAGCCACCACACAAGTAGTTGTTGTAGTAGCGTGATTGCAGCTGTTGACATGTAGCAATGGCCTTAAGAGCACCATTAGGAACAACGTTAGTAGCCACCACACTAGTAGTTGTTGTAGTAGCGTGACTGCAGCTGTTGACATGTAGCAAAGGCCTTAAGAGCACCATTAGGAACAACGTTAGTAGCCACAACACCAGTAGTTGTTGTAGTAGCGTGACTGCAGCTGTTGACATGTAGCAACGGCTTTAAGAGCACCATTAGGAATAACGTTAGTAGTCACGACACCAGTAGTTGTTGTAGTAGCGTGACTGCAGCTGTTGACATGTAGCAATGGCCTTAAGAGCACCATTAGGAACAACGTTAGTAGCCACAACACCAGTAATTGTTGTAGTAGCGTGACTGCAGCTGTTGACATGTAGCAATGGCCTTAAGAGCATCGTTAGGAACAACGTTAGTAGCCACCACACCAGTAGTTGTTGTAGTAGCGTGACTGCAGCTGTTGACATGTAGCAATGGCCTTAAGAGCATCGTTAGGAACAACGTTAGTAACCACCACACCAGTAGTTGTTGTAGTAGCGTGATTGCAGCTGTTGACATGTAGCAACGGCCTTAAGAGCACCATTAGGAACAACGTTAGTAGCCACAACACCAGTAATTGTTGTAGTAGCGTGACTGCAGCTGTTGACATGTAGCAATGGCCTTAAGAGCATCGTTAGGAACAACGTTACTAGCCACCACACCAGTAGTTGTTGTAGTAGCGTGACTGCAGCTGTTGACATGTAGCAATGGCCTTAAGAGCATCGTTAGGAACAACGTTAGTAGCCACCACACCAGTAATTGTTGTAGTAGTGTGACTGCAGCTGTTGACATGTAGCAATGGCTTTAAGAGCATCGTTAGGAACAACGTTAGTAGCCACGACACCAGTAGTTGTTGTAGTAGCGTGACTGCAGCTGTTGACATGTAGCAACGGCTTTAAGAGCACCATTAGGAACAACGTTAGTAGCCACGACACCAGTAGTTGCTGTAGTAGCGTGACTGCAGTTGTTGACATATAGCAATGGCCTTAAGAGCACCATTAGGAACAACGTGAGTAGCCACGACACCAGTAGTTGTTGTAGTAGCGTGACTGCAGCTGTTGACATGTAGCAACGGCCTTAAGAGCACCATTAGGAACAACGTTAGTAGTCACGACACCAGTAGTTGTTGTAGTAGCGGGACTGCAGTTGTTGACATATAGCAATGGCTTTAAGAGCACCATTAGGAACAACGTTAGTAGTCACGACACCAGTAGTTGTTGTAGTAGCGGGACTGCAGTTGTTGACATATAGCAATGGCCTTAAGAGCACCATTAGGAACAACGTGAGTAGTCACGACACCAGTAGTTGTTGTAGTAGCGTGACTGCAGCTGTTTACATGTAGCAATGGCCTTAAGAGCACCATTAGGAACAACGTTTGTAGCCACCTCACCAATAGTTGTTGTAGTAGCGTGACTGCTGCTGTTGACATGTAGCAATTTCTTTCAGAATATGGGTTCCATAATGACACGTTTGAAGAAGGAGATGGGCATAGACACTACTGCTCAAGTCCGAGGGACCCGACCTCTCGTTGGAGACGTAAGTTACAAGACTAGCGACTGCATGCCATCTTTCGTCCATGTGTTTCACACAGATCACCAGTAAAGTCATGGATGTATGACATGATGTAATGCATGAATTGATTTATTGACTGAATGATTGATTGATTGATAAGTTGATTGATTGTTTTATTTATTTATTTATGGATGGATGGACGGACGGACGGACGGACGGACGGACGGACGGACGGACGGACGGACGGACGGACGGACGGACGGACGGACGGACGGACGGACGGACAGATGGATGGGTGAACGGATGGATGGGTGAACGGATGGATGGGTGAACGGACGAACGGACGGACGGATGGATGGGTGAACGGATGGATGGGTGAACGGATGGATGGGTCCATGGGTAGATAAAGGATAGGTGACTGGGTGAATGAAATAATGAATGAATGAACGAACGAACAGACGGACCTGCGAACTAACTGGTAGTTGCACGGGTGCTCCGATGCAAGGCATGACAAATTGATGGATACACAAATACCTGGACAATGTGTAAATGTTGTGCAACTCAATCATTGTCTATCCTGTCCAGGACGACGATGACCTGCCGATGACAGGGCTGCCGAACAAGCCCCGGATGGGGACGATGAGCAAGTTGACAGCGACTCTGGCGGCACGGTTCTTTCGTGCCCGGAGCAGGGCGACTGTCTGGCAGATGCTGCCTCTCGAGGAGACGCTTAGAGGCTCTCTCGACCAGATCCACTTCATCATCGGCTACGGCCTCCTTCGGCCCACACTCAGGTGCGAAATCCTCTTAGATCCTGTCAGGTTTCTTGTGGAACGCGGTGGCGTAGCTTGTAGAGCATGTGACTCTCAGTCGTCAGATTCTAATCCTACTGCTGCCGTTTTGAACCTATTTCGAGTTCATTCACTTAACGGTGCTCCAGATCATTCAGCTGTATGAATGAGTACATGGCTATAGGCGGTGGTTATTTGTTAAAGAATACTCTTCGCGCAGTATTTGCAGCGTGGCTGAATGCTCCACACCATGAAATCGAGATAGTTTTAATTTAAACTGATTTGCTAAGAGTGACGTAAGAAGGAATGGATACCGCGCTACACAAGAACTTACTTGCAGTAGACCCCCTAATAAAGGCCGCATCTCGGTAACGGCTACCTCTTGAAAACGATCACTCTATCACTCTCTTTGATTTGTCCGCTGAAACCCGCGTTGGGGTAATTCTGTAAAGTGTCCACTGCTCTACTCTATAATTCGACCTGTTCCGACAGAAAATAGCTCCCACCAAACACCCTCGGCATCTGCTCGTGTTCATTTAAAATGAAATACTATCAGTCGCTATTCTAGCAGACCATCGCAGCAAATTAATTGCTATCGAATGCCCAAAAACACATCATGTTTATAATTGCAACACTGATCACCTTTGCAGATTGTAATATTGTGCATGTACATGTGTACATCGTTTGCCTGTGTATCGGACCATCCTCTCTAATCACGTCACCTCTTTAATCAGGTCACTTTGTGTCAGTCACTTGGGTGACTGCATTAGAGGGGTTCCACTACTGTTCTTAGGATTAAGAAGTTAGGTTCTACGATACTTATTGAAGACCAATGAGCGGTATAATTGGCTAGATTTTATCTATGCATACTTATCCATTTTAATACATTACATTGTCTTCACCATAACAATTACATTGTGTCATTTGTACAGCGTCAAAGAATATCACTAAGCGCTTTATCAATTAAGCATTAAACAAACACTAATCCTTCAGGCAAACATAAATAGAGACAAAGGTACACCCTTGACACCCGGAATAATCACAAAAGAAGCATAGTTTAGCATACTTGCCGTGTGCATTGTTCCTCCTCGGCCATGCGTGATCTACAAAAAAAGTCACGTGACGGTTTCTAACGCGAAATGTCGTGACGTAAACACATATTGCGCAATTTGCTTCAGAATGTCGTGACGTAATCACTTAATGCGTACATCGTTTCAGGGATGAGATATACTGCCAGATTTGCAAGCAGCTCGTGGACAACCCATTCACGTTGAGCCTGCCGAGAGGGTGGTTTATGCTTCAGATGGTCGCTGGCTGTTTTCCCCCTTCGGATCGGGTAAATGGTCGTCTTATTATTTTGCAAAGAAAGGATACAATTGATTGTGTATCCTAATAGTTTAAATGATCATCAATACGTGTCGTGGAATATGCAATTTTGGGCGATCCAAAAGGGCTTCCACAGCCAATAGCACACATAGACACGCATGCATATAAGGACACGTACACGCACGTACGCGCGCACACACACACACACGCACGCAAACACACGCACGCACACACGCACTCACAATCAATAGTTCGTCAATACTGTTTATTGTATATCTCTTTAAGGCCAAATGTCTTCAAGTATATTTAGTGATATACTGAAAAATAACAATAAAGCAAATTGCCAAAAAAAAACGAAATTAGTCAGCTACCATTAAATTGTTTTATAGCAAAGTTTAACTAAATAATTAACCAACTAACTATTATTGTTAATCGAACCAAATAAATTCGAATCCCAGATTTTCGTGTGACGCCATGTCTCTTTTTACGTAGATTGCGAAGTACATCATCAAGTTTGTTGATGATGGTCCTCCCATGTACGCTTCTAATGTGCGCAAGCTCCTGAGACGGATCATAGCTAGTGGAGAACGCTGCCAACCCCCGGCCCACATCGAGATAGAGGTGGGTGAAGTTTCTGTCAACTCAATCCTGTTGTCCGGAATCACTACGTCTGATATGATTACATGTACGGAAGATAAGTATACGACTTGCAATTGATGTTAGCTCGACGGTCGAGCTGACAGCCGATATATGTAGCCGACAAAATACATCAGCATATTACTGATGCACGTTGTCGAGTGGCTAAGGAATCAGACTTTCACAATGCTAAAGTTTTTATTTCGGTTTCAAATGCCTTCGGAATAGTTAATATTTACCTGACGGCACTTTTTATGTTGTATACTGCTCTTTGTAACTTTATCTCGTTATAAAAACGCGTAGTATTTAAACTGTAATAATTATTATTTATGTATCTGTGCATTAATCCCAAACAGTGGTGCCACCTAACGGCAACTGGTGGTTCCAAGTGAACAGAGCTTGTGAACATTCATAAGGTGGCTACTCTCGTCTTGACGAGCTCACTGAGGCGACATTATCGATGTAATGTATGTGTTTGATTCGCCAGGCGGCGCTACACGGCAAGCCGCTGGATGTGTCGGTGACGCTGATGGATGGCAAGACTCAGATAGTGGCGGTTGACGCGGCGTCGACGTCCAGGGAAGTCTGCGAGAAGATCTGTCGTGCCATATCCCTCAAGGACCGCTTCGGATTCGGCATCTACGTATCCATGCAAAATAAGGTATCGTGTGACAGATGTGTTTATTAAATGTTCAAGTGATCTATATATTATTACGCTACCGTTTAAGTGTTGTACGTGCATCTCCTACGAGGCGCCGATGTCCACACGTCTCTGTAAATATTTATTCGCTTCCTTCGACCATTAACCATTGATTTACCGATTGCCGATGTATTTCAGAAAATACAAAGACAGCTATCCATAGTTGTTTACTTGCGTGTTTTGATACGCATGTTTTTATGTAGGGCATCTTCTACTTGTTTCTGACAATTGAGTAGTAATATTATATTCACCAGATGGCGCCAGTGTGAGCGAGTATTGTGTTGCTCCATAGGTGAGTTGAAGCTAATTATTAACTAAATGCCATAATGTTCTATCATCTCGCTGTACAAGCATCGTTAATGTTAATGCAAGTTGTTTAAGCCAAGCCCTTCGTTAAAAGATAATACCGTTTATTTTTCACCAAACAGATCGCGTCGTTGGGTAATGGGCGTGATCACGTGATGAACTCGATTTCACAATGCGAGCAAATTTACCGCGATCAAGACGAAGACGAGGCGAGCGCACCCTGGCAGCTATTCTTTCGGAAGGAGATCTTCACACCGTGGGAGAATACAGTCAAAGATCCGGTGGCTACCAACTTAATATACGCCCAGGTCGTTCGTGGAATCATGATGGGAGAGTACGCGTGTGAATCGGTGAGGAAACGTGATGAACGTTACGTGAAAGTAGTGTTTTTATTGTACCATATTTGTTCAATATCCTTTGTTTAATCGACTCACTGCGAACAATTGCATATGTGGAATTGTTCGAATTGGAAGTTGGGTTATTTAGTTGACAGTACCGTAACCCCGAATCACCCTCTTAAGCCAGGGTTGGTAATACTAATAGTAGGAAGTTTACTCAATCAGGTGTACGAGTTCCTGCTTTGGTTTTGCAAAAATGGTCTTAACAATGCCTGCACGCCCAAACTAAAAGAACAATTCCAGAAACTTGTAGTTAGCCTCGCCTGTCCCTTTTTAAACGATGTATATTCTTTGAACGTTTTGTATATAATTTGAACGTTTGCATTCTCGAATTGCGATCACTTATTAGATGAACTTTGGCAGGCACACACCTTCAACATATTCTATCTAGTACAGTGCGGTCTATATTTGGGATGGTCGCAAAACGTTCACAAAGCCCAAACATAGTTAAACATTGCATAGGAAGGATTTGTCTTCGTCACCATGCATCACAAGGAAAATATTCAGTGACGTCACACAGAGAATGACAGATATACTGCCGCAAAAATCGCAAATTTCACACGACGTATTGTTGAATGAAGACGGTTAAACGGAATACTAAACGCGTAACGGTTTTGGCCATTGCTAACGTATGAGATCTTAAGAACAAATGAGAGGCAGATTAAGTCGTTGTAACATGGAACGACCATCTTTGTTTGCGCCCCGGCGATGCAATCACAGTGTGCGTGTGTATCCAAAACTACCATGTGACCTGCAGGAGAACGACTTGGCCCTCCTCGTCGCTCGCCAGTGCTACATCGAGCACGGAGCCAACGTGAACGTGGTGGAACTGCGCTCCCTCGTGCCCGCCTACCTGCCAGCCTCAGAACGAGACGACGAGGACGCGTTGGACCGCTGGCTGGAGATCGTGCAGGCGGCCTACAAGCGGCTGTTCCGGCGCGACGACACCACTCCACCCAGTTCCTACCGCGTCTGTCTCGACATCGTCAAATATGCAAAAATCAGGTGAATTAATATTATTATGTATTATTAGCAACATACCAATGGCAGCTATTATCACCATTACAGTATTTTTTAACTTAAAGTCGTTCCCGTGACCATTTATTTTTAAGAGATACACTCACACTGCATCCATTACAGTATTTTGAACTTAAACTTGTTCCCATGAACATTTAATTTTAAGAGTTACATTTACGTTGCATCCAAACGTGTGTATTACTAATTGTATAGATATTAATAGGCTAACTTTAGGGGCAAGGTGGAAATATCTCCTCCTACATGTCACCTATTTCCCTTCATTCGCTTCCGTGGACTATTGGCCTCTGGTATACCAACTGGCGATGCTTTTTTTAATCGTAAATATAGATATACTTCGATTCTAATATATTTCTGTCGTATCCTATTTGGTAAACATTTGTGAACCTTAGACGGCCTTTCACTCTCTCGTGATGCTTCCATTCTAACGTACTTAATTTTTTGCCTACTTAATGAACCTTTGTCTGCCACAGATGACCTATCGCCTTCTAAAGATGTCTCGATTCTAACAAACGTCGTTTGTGTCCTATTTGTTAAACAGTTGTTTGCCTCAGCTAACCACTCGTACATTGATTTTAATATACTTCGTCTGTTGTCTTGTTGTTGCTGTTGTTGTTGTTGCTGCTGCTGCTGTTGTTGTTCTCATCTTTTTTCACCAGAATATCGGGGTAATGCTGGCCTCGTTACTGATTTTCTGTTTCGGTTTTCTTACCCCTTCACTGCTCGCGCAAGACTGTCTCCACCAACCGTCTCCACTCCTTTTTATCGTTCGCTCCCGTCCTCCACTCCTCTTCCAAAACCTCCACATTTCTTTACACAAAACTCCTATCTTAGTATTGGTCGTCTCCTTTTACCTTCTACTTTTTGTCTGCTACAGGTGGCCTCTCGCCTTCTCGAGGTACTTCGACGTCGCCAAGTTGGACGGCCCGGCGTGGGACGACGAGATGTTCAGCCTCGCTATCAACTCGAGCGGCGTCTATGTTGTTGGAGAGAGCAAACAGATGCTGCACAAGATGGCGTTTCACGAGATCGCGCAAGTTCTCGGAGATAGGCACGTGACATGTATCATACAACTACTATTTCTCTCTATCACGGGAAATATGGTGTGTGCCTATCAGTCAGGCATTTCCGGAATACTCTCAGCTCAAGCCCGCCCCTTACTGTTTCCCATGTATGGTGCCATTATGAAAACATTTTGCATGAACCCCCGAAACCGCATGACGGTCCGTCCTCTGATTTGTTTCATAAGGTATAGTTTATCTTAATGGTATCAATTGGCATGTAGTATGTTCTTGGTGTATATCGGTGTATATATCCGAGTTCTATTCACCAACGAAGTGTAGTTTAAATAACATTATTTTTGTGCATTAATATTGATTGTGTTTCCCGTTACAGCGGTCAAAACAGTGTGTTTCGTCACGTGATCACCTTCGAACATCTGAACGGCACCATGTTGACATTTGAGACTGTCGACTCTGACGACATCCGTCAACTCGTTCACTTCATGACGCAAGGAATTCTGCAGCGTTCAACTTTCGCTCTGGCGACTCAGAACTACAGAGGTAGATAATTGTTTACACGTTTTACAAATTTATGCCGCTGCAAGTTGGGAATATGTGAGCATTACCATACATAGTATGTTTTTAATTGTATTTTGCTGATTTTAGCATCTTCCACAATCCATGTAAATATCAGCCTACTTTGTTGAATTTATTGAAAGGTATGCCATGATACTTTTATTGTCCCAGTAGGCCTACTGTTTTGTTTTTGACAAATATAAAAAAGTTACAAGTTTACGAAAATAAAACAAAAACTGGCTACAACAATAGCTATGTTACGGTTTATTGAACTGGGTATAGTTATATTTTACAGTCACGTGTATGATATGATGTTTTGAAGTAGTTCCTTCTGATTAGAGATGCACGATCAGCGGAAACTCCGACCAGTTAACGAATATTTGTAAATGTTTATTTGCCTCCTATTTTTGACGAGTTTGGTTAGGTATAGTTCCCTATTTTAGTTGAACAATTCTATGTTGGTTCGACTCGCCGTAGGCCGAGACTCAAGTGAGATCGACCTGGAAGATGGGGACCTCCTGAAGCTCTCCGTAGCCGCAGGTGCCGGCGCCTTCAGGGCCGAGTTGTGTGTGGCGACGAACCAGTCGACAGGACACACTGGACAGGTCAACTCCGGCCATCTACATATACTGGCCACCCTCACTGCACCGTCGTCCGACTACCTGGTACGTGTCTGGTCATTGAAAGTTGCGTGGAACAGTTTAACAAATGAAATTACTCACCTGCCACACTTCACAGAAAATAATGGTAAAAGTTAATATTTTAATAAAGAAGTGAAGTTTATAATAATTATAATTATAATCTTTATTGATACATAATGTTAAGTATAGCACAGATGTAGCAGTAATATGAAACATGTATACATTACGTAACAAATGGAACGAAGCAACACATTGCTTGTGTTCCTTATTCATGTCATATATGCAATGAAAAATATGATTCGTGTCAAAAAAAAAAAAAAAAAAAAAAAAATCTTCATAATAAACTAATTAATTATTTAATAATGCATTATACGAGTACCGTAAGACTGAACACCAGGTACATCTTAACATGACAACATTATACGAGTACCGTAACACTGAACACCAGGTACATCTTAACATGACAACATTACACGAGTACCGTAACACTGAACACCAGGTACATCTTAACACGACAACATTATACGAGTACCTAACACTGAACACCGGGTACATCTTAACATGACAAAATTATATTAAAGCAGCATTTAGCATGTTTGCTAGAATTAGACGCTTGGTCCTTTGTTTGAACATATGAAGAGATGTACAATATTGTAAATAGTTATTTGTAATAAATGTATTCCAGATTTTAGGACCAACATAAGCCAAAGACAGTTGTCTACAATTAGTCTTGCAGTATGGTATTTTATATGTTACTTCCTGCCTTGTATTATATTTATGTGTGGATATTTGCAGGACAAATACATCATGATATATATCTGGCAACATACCCCTATTATGCTTGTACATTAGAATACAGCATAAATATTTATTTACGTCATAAATATTCATAATTTGATAAGATGTAAATAAAGGCTGCGTATGATCAATAAATCCTACATGACTTATTACACGCAAAACTCGTTTTTGGAGTAAATGAAGTGAAGTTTATGTCTTGTATTGCTGTTCAATTACTTCTGTTGTTGCTCTCAAATTTTCAGTTTTATTTTTTGATAGAACTGTTTATGCAGACTTCCCGTCTCAGCCGTGGTCTTCGTCTTTTCCTGTTGTCTTGGTGTCTCTGCGCCTCTGTTCTGTTCCGACGAAAGGCCCATGTCCATTCTTATTCTCTCTCTGTCTGTCTGTCTGTCTGTCTGTCTGTCTGTCTCTCTCTCTCTCTCTCTCTCTCTCTCTCTCTCTCTCTCTCTCTCTCTCTCTCTCTCTCTCTCTCTCTCTCTCTCTCTCTCTCTCTCTCTCTCTCTCTCTCTCTCTCTCTCTCTCTCTCTCTCTCTCTCTCTCTCTCTCTCTCTCTCTCTCTCTCTCCCCTCTCTCCCCCTCTCTCTCTCTCCCCCTCTTCATCCTCTAAGTAAAAGCTATGTTTACAAGGTGAAGTCATTTGATAAAATCAAATATTTCGTTCCAGCGACTTCTCCGTGCCTCAAGCAGGCACCGAATTACCAACACGGCGCCATCTAGCGAATACCGCTCAGACACGCTCTACAGCTCGCGCAGCGGCGACTCGCGGAATTCGATGAGCAGTGGCCATTTTGAAAACGGACGAGAGCGCCGTCTGACGTCAAGGAGCAGCAGCGGTTCCGGCCGGCCGTGGTCGTCGCGGTCGTGGTCGAGAGAGAATTCGTTTCCGGCTGACGGAACAGAATGATACCCTTTACCGATGCGGGGAACTTTGCGGGGCTTCATTCCGAATCGTTTAAGATGGTTACCGTTATCTGGGAAGGGTGGGCCAGTAAAGTGTTGCGCCTTCCACCACGATGCTTGAACTTGTCACGACGACGACCTGCACGCGAACGCTTCCTGCACACGCTAAAAACAGTTTCTGCTCTGTACGCGAGGCAAATGCTTGACTTACTCAAGGTCGTGGGACTGTGGCGCCACCTGGCGAATCTGCATTGAACTGTTTTTTATTGACTGAATTATTTATTTGTGTAGTCACAATTTGTTACAGTGACATTTGATTATGACAACATAAATGAGGTTATTAGTATAGCGTGCATATTTTAACGTTCTTTGTTCTCCATTCTGGTTCATATGTATTGTATTGCTGGGCAACTCTCTGTTTTACTCTCGTATTTTCATCGTTCACTGTCTTTGTAAAATATATCTTTACGCAGACCTCAGACGTACACACACACACACACACATATATATATATATATATATATATATATATATATATATATATACGTCTGAGGTCTATACGTATGTTTTAGACATGCACTGATTGTCAGGAAAGCTTCATTTGTCTCGTTCTGAACCATTCAGAAATGTGATTGCAAACAATGTATTTAATTACCATGGTGAAATATATTTAAGCATGATTGCTTGGATTAGAAACACGGCAATACGTTTGTTTTCGTGGGCATAGCATCAGTATATACTTTCTTCCGCTTGTATTGTTATGCCTTTATATCCACTCGCATTTGTTCAATCATGTTTAGAATTGCCACCTTTCGCAACTTCCGGTGTTTGACACATCTTAATTCTTTCTTTGGAGTTTAATGCCCACATGCTTCACGTAAAAACAAGAAACTGCATTTAAATAATGTACAAGGATGCATATAATTTCTCGTGCGTAGCATGTACAAGGGTACATACATTGATGTATATTGGTGATATTTAAAATTTGTTTTATTTCCTGTTTGATTGGCTGGTGAGAATATGTGAATAGTCGATTCAAAGTTAGGCAGTCTTAACGTGTGCCTATTGATGAATGATTTGTGGTTTATGAACTACTGAATGAATGACTGTGTCTTTGAATGACTGTTACTGTGGTGAAAGGCGTGTACATAATGAACTTATGGCGTGCGCAGTCTCCGTGAAGTAATGACGTGCCCGCAGCGTTTACATTGTCAATTGTATATTCTTTACAATATAAGAGGTCTTCCCAAAATCGGCCATTTTAAAATGCCAACATTTCCGTGACACTATTTCCAAAATAAGAACACTAAAATAATTAGGTAATATAAATGCTAACCACTTATATAATTGGTGTGTACAGTGTCCGTCTCATCAAAAATCAACTGGATTCCTAAACTGATTGTTTTGAAAGTCAGTAGCTACTTGTATAGGGTATAACCATGCTTATTGTACGTCATCAAGTAGCGTTATAGATTATTAAATAATAATAATAATCAACATTGATTTAAACATATTTGTAAAACTAGCTGCTACGATTCATTTGCATTTAAACAGCTGTTGGGAAACTGAACTTTTTGTCGTTTGCAATGCATCGCGCACATAATGTCAGTTCACTTGTCTATGTTACAATTTGATAACTGTTATTGTCATAAACTATCATTGGCGTATCTAACATCTGGCAAAGGGGGTGGGGCAAACGTAATTTCTCACTGCAGTTGTCCGTACTTAAATGTCATGGCGCAACAAATCATATATAAGAGGATTAAGAAACTATAGTGTGGCCCTACCCCCAAATACGCCGCAGTAAAGTATATATTCTAACATGTTGATCGCTTAAATGTTAGTATATTGCCAGTGGAAACAGTTGGGGAGCTACTGATACCAAGCGAATTACTTTCGAGTAAAATAAAAAACGGACACGTATTTTTATTATACAATGTGGCTTCGCTCGTAACAATTTCCTGGCATATTGTTGCATTATATTCAATAAAATTTGCCAATACGTTTGCACACTCCTACCAACTTCTTCTTTCAGTGTTGGTGTTTGTTCATGGTTATTGACAAGCATACCGCAGCCTTTTTTATGTTCAACTGGTCGAGGTGGTCCAAAACACGTACAATGTTTCGTACTGGTTCAAACCACGACCAACACCCTCAATTGTTTTGTTATCTTTGATTAATGAATAAGTGTTTGAGATAACGTGCGTTTTGTTATACAAATGGTCATAATGTTATACTGCTCTATAACCACGATACTCCATGTATGCTAGCTGCCAATAATCTGGATGTACAAAACCGCCATATTGGTTCGATCGTGAAATATTTCCCGAGCCGCATTTGTTCTATTATCACTTTCACAACATTGAACGTATGCATGGCTATTTAGATCAAGACATACGAAACAATATTAGCATATAGGACTATTACTGTTGAAATTTGCATAGTTTTTAATGCATTGTTATTTGTTAACTGCATTGTTCCACATCAGTCTTTGAGGTTCTAATAGGATGTGTGTCAGTGGCGTCAGTAGTAGTATAGATCTGTACTACTACTGGCGTCATTAGTTGGGAAATTATCATTGCTGGTGTCGAGTAGTAGCATTTTGGGTGACTGGGCTTGACTGAGGAAAAAGAGGTCGACCCAGAACCAGGTGGCTAGACGAAATTTAAAAAAGAAATGGCCCTGACGCTGAAACAACTCGGCCAGTCAACACCATGCAGGCGAGAATGGAGGAGGCTATTGTACCGAGACGCCAAAAGTTGAACCGACTTGACAGCACAAGGTGACAGTATTCCTCCACTTGAGCGGCCACCCATTCTGCAAAGAAACGCTCGCCGTACAAGAGGGGTGACCGTTCTATAGATGTACCTATTCAGCCTACTACCTTCCATGCACAACATGCATTTGTTTATATGGATGCATGGATACGCAAAGCCTGTTTAACAGATACAGAGCCATTTTAATCGTAATGTAACCGAAATCTTAACATGTCCGCGCCCAATCAAAACTGCTTGACCCGCATGTATGAAATGCACCATAGGAAGTCATGTAGCGTAGAAGGCGGTTTTCGTTGGAGAGGAATAAAATGGCATGAGAAACCGGCCGCTGGTCGCGTTAGACAGGTAGTCGCTCAGGAGGAGTTGGTTTAATGATAAAGGAGTTAATAAGGGGGACGCTCTTGGGTACTACTGTATTTACATAGATAAAACATTTTAATGGGAGATTTCATTAACTGTATATGTTTTATTATGTTAATTATAGTATACACCAATTATTACCAAAATGATTAAACAATCAAGTAGGGCGTACATGCTACAACACCCAAAACAAAAATACTTGGATATACGCTAGATGTGTAGATAATAATGTCCACTAGAGGGAGCAATGGTGCTTTAATTTTTAGTATGGTGGCTCCACCTTGGGTGTCATAAAACTAATCTTAATTAATTAATTCGTGAACCAGGTGGCGACGAGCAGTATACCAAAGCTAAGCCACGCGTCCATTTTTTTGAAACTGCATCTAGCTGGGTTTGCTGTTCAACAGCGCGCTATATGGGAAATGTTTTCTGATTTGCTTAGCTTTTATTATTTCATTTTATGTTCTTCTTTATTTTTGCAGGCTGTATAGATGTTTTACATTTTATACAGTAATAAGTAGGAAAGTCAGACATAGCCCCATAACTATTTATTGGTATTCCCGAAGGGGTGTGTGGCATGGCAGGTCTCCCCTTCGGTGTAGAACTTCCCCAAGTCCTCAAGGGGCATGTTTTGAAAGCCTCAAGGGAGGTGCACTCGCAAATAAAACACTACAGGCCGAATACCAACACATAAATTGTCTAGAATTTGTAGGTCATATGAACATATAGAAGATTTTCCTTTTATCATTATAGTAGCAAACTTTTTTGGGTAGTTGCTTGCCTCCAGAACATGTGGTAGCAGCTGTTTGTTTGAATGTTTTGTTTACAATTTGAACATCTGCCAGGCACAACATTAAACTGTGAACAATGATTCAGGCTTATTAAATGCAACTTGGCAAGCAGTATACCTTCATTGTTTTTATTCTAGTTTTACATTATATTTTAAAATGAGGAAGAAACAGCTTCGCTTTGAGAAATGTTGGTATTAACCTGATCTAAGATTAATGTTGTTTGTTAAATGAAAGACGCCCACAGTTATCAAATAACGACAAATAAACAGCACTTGTTTATAAAATATTTACTCATTAAGAGAATTTAAATTACACAAATGCATGTACAAACATAACTGCAACAATAAAATATCAATGGTCAGACAACGTGATTGAGTTTTAATAGAGTGCATCTATGTATGTAAATAAAACGACGATGTGATTAGCGTGTATAATCTACACCACCTACAGAGGACATTTCTCTGGCTTCCAGGAGTCGACCTATCATAAAACGCAATGGTGGAAAATATGAAAAATTGGCAAATTCAAGGCAGATCACACGGTTCGATGAGTGATAGATAATCGGGTTTCCTTTACACACTTCTCATCCTTATTTACAAAGTCTTATATTACAACAGTTTCAACAGGGTGACTGTTTATATATATACACATGCATGTGACGTCTCCTTTCTCTATACATAATTCACTTGGGCATTTGAGTTGATTTTCTCGCGCGGCGGGGTACTGAGTTTATTGTTTGTGTCACCGTAGAGACTCCGTAAGTGACTGACGCTCCAGGTAAACCTCCCCGATGACTGCGTCGGTGACGCGTCCATATCCGACGTACTCGTCCGTTCCATTTCCATGGCTTCACTCTCACTAGAGGAAGCCACCGCTGGCTCACACTCGAGGCTGTTCCCGTGTACCACGGCCTCCGACACCAGGGTGCTGTTGACGCGATTTGACACAGACACAAGGGAATAGTCGAAACTACTCTGCTGACAGTTTTCCACTAACGGGCGGTCGTTAACAAGGAGGTGTTTAGTCGGATGCACGGGTGGAACCCACCGCCGCTTACAGTTCCCTTCCTCCTGTGGACTCGAGGGAATGGCGTAGGAATACTTCGGCTGCGTCGGTGATAAATCATCCGGTTCCGCGCACTGGTAACATGGCTGGCTGTATTGTTCTGCCATTTCCTGGTGCCATCGTTTCGATCGCATCGAGCGGATGCCGCTGCGTCTCGACTGTCGAAGCTGTGGGTTAGTATTCTCCTTCATCACGGGGGGCGGAGTTGGCGCCTTTGTGCTGTAAGTTTCCTCGTCACTGCTACTCTGAGGAGGGGGTACGTGCCGGAATTTTAGCACACTGTGAAAGTGTTCCGACGAATCGCTCTTGCTGCGTAGTATATCAGACTGTGACCCGCCATTTTTCATGTCACTAAGTTCGGCGAGGCGAGTGTCGGACAACCGCTGCGCACGATGTCGTTCCGCTTGACGTCGCCGCGCACTCAACCGACTCTGTTTGCGACTCAGTTCCTCTTTCTTCGCGTCGAGCACACGCTCAAACTCCGCGCTGGAGCACGTTTTCTTCGACTCCACGATGCCTGCAGAGCTACACCCATTCTTCGCAGCTGCCTCCTTGAGTGCTTCTGCACGGAAGCACGCCTCCTCATAGTTGGGCAGAGGCTTCTTCGGGGATTGTGTCGCAGGCGTTGGCGTTTTTGCAACGTCCCTACTTCCTAGGTCACCGTTGGACATGACCTTTGGGCAGGGGGTCGTGTTGAGCTGCGCCGCGTACCGCTGTAACGATTCCTCGTACATCCTCTTGGCACGCGCACTGTTCACCGTTTGCTCCAGAATCTCATCCTCCGAAATATCCAGTATCATTTCACGATCGGACGACGGTTGCCGTGGAAACGAGCTGCTTCGCCTGCGGTTGCTGTGGCGATGTGGCAATGTTTGTGGCTCGCAACGTATCTGTTGCGCCATCTGCTGCTCAACCTGTGAATCACTCGAGGAGCGCTCAACGGATGGTGACACTCGAAGATGCGACAACAACGTCTTGTTCCCAGCAGCCATTTCTGGGCGGACGTCATCAAGCAACTTGTTTCCACTACTCGACTGTTGATACGACGTCCCTGTGCTTCTGCGATACATTGAATTGAGCGACTGACCCATCTGAGGCTCCACAGGTGGCGCCACTGCTATAATATCATTCTCTTCAAAGCTGCGCTGGATGCGATACAGATTTGCGGCTGCGGGAAACACGTCCGCCCCCTTCCCCGTCATACCCTTCAGGGGGTGTTTGCGTAGAATGCCCTGGGTTGACGCTACAGTTTGCGCTGGTGGTCGCTGTGGTACAACTGACTTCTCGACCTCACTAGGGAAGTCGCAACTCTGGAGCGAACACGGCTGGTGATCCAACGATCCTCGTTTTGTGACCCGACCTGAATTTGGCATCACAGAGTAACTGGGGTGCGACAGATCGTGCGATCGTTGACGCTGCTTCGCATGCGACATCGACGACACCGCGCTCATGACAAGAGCGACAGATTTGAGCTCCTCGTTAATGGGGACTGGCTCCGGCAAACTGTGACTGACAACGACGACAGACTTTGATGGAGTCACCGTCACTGGTGACACGGTTTTCTTTGTCTTCTTGTCAGATGTAACCATATGCTGGAAGTCGCTAAAACTATGGCTTGCTGGCAGAAGTCCATAATCATGCCCTGCTGGAGCCCCTAGTGACGTGTCATCCTTACCGACATCGACACACCTTTTCACAACGTCGACGTCGCTTGACGGTTCACTGGAGCGATGAATCAGGTGTCCATTGATGTACATACTCGCGCCACTGTTTGACCTCCGCAGCTCTCCCATGTCACTATGGTTCCCTTGCAACACGATGAAGTCATCGCAAGATATGTCGCTGTAATCATCGAAACTCCTTGTCGTTTTATCGTTCGACTCATGCTTTGGCATATTCGCCACGGTTTTTGCCACCAGGGGTTTCTGTGCTGGCAATGGCGACGGCACAGCCGGCGTTGAATCGGAATGTTTTAACGGCAACAACTTCGGTAGACTGGTTTTGTCTTCTGACGATGAGGTCGTCGGGTTAGTCGAAAGCGAAGGCCCCATAGATCCATTCTTCCGCGACTTCCGTTTCGGAGCAACGGGAGTCGGCATTATGCTGCTGAGAAGCGCCGAATCGAAACTCTTGCTCAGCGTGTTCGAATTGTCCGACATTGTCGCCGTTCCAGCGCCCTCTACCTGTGAGAGACTGTGGCGGAAACTGGACGACGGAATGCGTTGGGCTGCGGACGCTGCTGTTAAGATTGTGCTTTCATTCTCAAGTGCGTCTTCGCTGTAGAGTTGTGTGTCGCTGTTTGTGAGGCCGGAATCGCGACTGAGGTTTGTGGGAGAGAGGTGTTTCTGGTTCATCTGTGGACTTGTCTCGCCATCCATGCCATAGAGGTCACGCTCCAGACTGTCCAGGGACGAGTCATTGTGGCGATTCAGGTCTGAAAACACAAAAAATACATAATAACAAATACAACATAAGTCATTAAAAAGTTAGGTAAACAAAAACAAGCAGGGAGTTGACAACTAGGGTAAGATAAAGGTAAGTTCTTCTACAGTGCCTTAGAACAGCCTACAATGTTTACACTTTACTCCATGACACACCTGTTCAATCAAACACAATCTCAACTTCTCTGGGAAGCATTCAGCCACACTGCAATTGCTGTGTGAAGACTATTTGTAGTTCACACAAATATCCAGGTATTAATTCATATAGTGTGCGTGAACTGGAGCGATGAGGAGTGAACTAACTTGTCCAATGTCTGAAACGGCAGCATGAGAATCTCGATCGGGAATCTCTCGATTGAGCACTAGGCTACAATCAAACTATCAACGCATGATGCTAGTGGATTTGATGATGCTACACGTGTTGTTCTGTTTTTCCCTGAAAATCCGGGATGAAACTGACCTCGTTGCTGGTCTTCAATTGCTTTTTCATTTTATATACCCCTTACTACACTGTTGATAATATATATATAACTATCGATAGTTGATAGTATACTGAACTATTGTTAATAATCATAGTTGGCAGAAAACTCCCCTATGCTGTCTGTAATGGTAGGCATGCTTTTTCCACTTTATTTTTAAATTTTACTTATTTATGAAACATCAACTAATGATAATTAATAATTTATTAATGACAATTCATGTACACACACAAATTATGGACATTAACAAACAACGTGCATGAAACAATCCAGGAACAAAAACAATGATTGTAAACTCACTCAGATGGCAAGGACGTTCGTGGATAGCCAACATGCTGTGCATACTGTCGGAGTCGGTGCTCGACTCTGTGACATGGGACGGACACATGCCGCTCAAGTCACCAACCTCCTCTGCTGCGACGCCATCCACAGCCGGACACTCGAATATCTCGACACAATGATCAATGAGAAATTCGATGAATCGAGGCATGTTCTCCCTCGCGTCTGCATGACTGCTCTTGTCCATGTTCGTTGTTGCGGTATCGCCGTGTTGCCATAGCAATGACTGACCAATGCACACAGCCAGGTTGAACGATGTCATGCAGTTCTCGTCGGAGTTGTCGCTGATCCGATGCAGCAGAAACATGACGCATGTCAGCAGTCTGCGGTGTGCTGATGGCAGCTGCGTCAGCAATCTACAAGCGCAAAGTCAGAGATATATATATATTTTATTGTCAGCATTTTTTTCAAAAACATGGCAGGAAAGTGGCACAATTAAAGTGTCAAGACAACTTTTTTATGCACTTTCTTGCACAGCGAATATGTTTTGTATATTTTATTTGAACATTTATTTTGTTTGATTTGTTTGAAAAAATGCCCTTGATTTGATTGGGATGCTTATTTATGAACTGAATATAACTTAAATACAGTTATTTTGACTTTGTTTGTATGTTTCGGTTTAAATTTATGAAGTGTTAAATAAAAATACATTCTACTGAATTTCACAAATATATAAACAAATATGGAATAATAATGTATTATTAAATCTGGGGTATACCTTAACAGAAGAGAATTTTTTTTTCTTTTTTCTTTATGGCCACAACCTTTTACTGTTATTACATTGTGTAAAGGGCAGTGTTTGACTTTCAAGTATTACAGACACAAGTTGGATGGAATGAATAGTTAGGACACGTACTGTCGGATGGCCTGCACTCGGTCCTTGACCTTCGAACAGTCCATTGTGGCAATCCACTTGTGATAAAGTGAACACATGAACACACAGTCTGGCGTACTCCGCAAGAAATCCTGCAACAAACATAACATGTACTTTAGCATTTCTCACTATTGCATTCCCTTAGCGTCCAATATTATCAGGATCATAAACATCATTTTTTCTAATATTTAACACATTTTTAGCATTCGATAGGAATTAATTTGCTGTGAAGATCTGTTGTAGCTGATATTTTGTTTTAAGAAAACATTGGGTTATGCTGAGAGAGTTTGTTGGCTGTTACGGATTAGTTCACGTGCCTCAATAACAAAATCAGATGGTGATAGGGACCATTTTCAAAGGTTGGCTTTTGCGAACAAGTTCCTGCTTTGAGGGGTACTGTATAAGATTATAATGGGTGGTTGCATAAGGCTGCAGAACCTATATACGTTAAGCACTGCATAAGGGGAAGGTGTGGTCGATACCACATACTGCAGGTGAATAAATATTTCAGTGGTGCCACCTAGTGAGTGAAACATACATTAATGCAAATTGGCACTGATAGCCATTTCAGATCACAAAAATCATAACTCCCATAGCGTGTACTGGTGAGGAAGGGTTGGAGCCAATATTAACGGCATAACACTTTCTTCTTACTTTGCTAATTTATGACGCCTTCCCTAAATCCTGACAGGAAACACCACAAGCCTCAGTACCTTGAGAACGGAGGCTGTGACAAGAACTGGGATTTCTCCAAGTGACAGAGACGACCCCGAGTCAAGCTGCTCCCTCAGTTCACGAACCGTCTTCTGATTGGCACACTTGCGGAAGATCCCGGTGGTGGTGGGGCCGTGCGTCATAAGGTACTGCAGCAACTCCTAGAGGGCAGCACATGTCATTAATAACAACAACTGGTGATACATGTAACAGTTGTCATCAAACTGCGAAATTGGGCAGCGAATTGAAAGAAGGAAAACAAAAAGTTGTACTGCGTGGTACCTCACTGACATCCATATAACAGAAAAGAATATCTTGAGGGAGGCTGTATGTTCCACTGTCCACAATCATCCAGGGCTGGTAATTATTGGCAGGAAGTTCACTATATATGTTGTACTCTGTCCCAGTTTGTGGTCAGGAGAATGGGAACCATCCTACGCAAAGGTATTTGCTGGTAAATGCCAATACCTACAGTTTTAGTTGGATATATAAAATACTAGTTACAGCACAAGATATATATGATTAATAATTAATAATAATAACTAATACTGAAGAGTAAAATGCCGAAACAACAATAAAACTACAGATATGTTGCTGTATCCATAACAATTGGCAGTCGTACATCTACATAATTCAACCTCATACACATATAACGTTTCTGGCATTAAATAAATCATGTAACCTAACCTGTCGCAGTAGGTGTGCCCTTGTTATTAAAGAAATATTGCCCAAATAACCACTTAGACCCATGCCAAGACACGCGAGTCAATAAATCAAACCACCGCCTACTCTAACCCACTGCAAACAGGCTGTAAACTGTAAACATGTCAGCCTGTTTTCGAGTATCAAACCCTACTAGTTTTATGCCATAACTAAGATTATACCACGACTGTCAGTTCCTTGTTTTTAAAATATAATCTTCTTAACACTAGAATAAATATGTTGAAGGTTTACTGCACACCAAATAGCATTTAACTAGCATAAGACTGTTCACAATTTAAATGTTCCTCCCATAAAAGAAAAAAAGCTGTAAACAAAACATTACACTGTAAAAAAAAATTTATATTCAAATTGTAAACAACTGTTAGTCGCACTTATCGTGGAGGCCCATGTCCCAACCCAGAACTATCTTTGAAGTTTGGTGCTTCCCACACACCTGACCGCAAAGTGGGACATAGTACAGCCGATTCAGTTAACTGTGTGCTAATAATTATCACCCCTGGATGAATTCGTACCATGATTGGCTTTGGGGTTTCGGGGTTCTTGCAGATCTCAACTAGCGGTCGACCGAAGAGTCGTCCCTCCTCGGGGAACTGCGGCAGGATGTCAAGGCCATTGTCGGGCGTCTGCATAGGTGAAAGGTCATGCAGCTTCTTGCGAATGAAGCTGAAGAGCGGAGACTTCTTCCGTTTCATCACATTCCTTGTTCCATCCTCTGTAAGCATGTTGTCAAACATGAGTCAAAATAATCAGAATTCTTTTTTATGTGTTTCAAATTCAATTTTTTTCACATAATAATTTCAGTGCATTTTCATATGACTACCACTAGATGGGTACACAGTAGTGCTGCACAGTGATGTCACTGGTGTACCCCCCAGTTGCAGTCTGGGTGGCCCTTCAGTTATAGCTACAGTGTTGCCATCTAGCTTAGTTGTCTGAAGAAGTTTAATGTGAAATATTTAAACAACAACTGGAACCACACTGGATATCTGATAAACCTCTTCACTTAGATGAGTAAAAAGAACTGGTGAAACTAACATTCATGTAAGAGAAGGTAATTTTTCAGAGCCTATTGTTGTGGTCGATGGCGTTATTGTGACCAGCAAGAGTTGCTGCTGCGATCTTCATATGACGACAATGAACATGACTCCAAAAGGATTGTTCTGTTTGATATTGAAGAAATGACTGAAAGGGTCAAGAAAGCTCTGTTGAGCTTAGACAGTCGCTCTAAAAGGTATTTAAATCCACACGAATATAAAGCTACGGTGTCCATTCTGCCAAGTTTGCGTAACTTTGGTAAGAATTCTGGTTGTGGCTAAATTGTTTATTCCAACTGTTAGAAATATTTTTTTCCCAACACCAAACCTTGCGTGAAAAGGGTCATCAACAGAATCCACACCATCATAATGTTATTATGTTAACGTTAGTCAAAGTTCAGAGGTCGTGCACCTACCCATGCTCATTTTCTTTGGTGTCTTCCTCATGTCCCTGAGGATGAACTGACACAGTAGTGACGTGTCACTATCGTCGAGATGGTTCGGCAAATTTTCACTGTCGCTCTTCAGGTGTGCCTCTCGAATCTTACTCATTTGTATCGAGAACGGCAATTCGTGACCTGTAGAAATGTCACAATGTCATCAATCAGACAATGATATTTACAGTGAAAATGTAAAGGCTAATTCTTAACTTGACTTCTCTGGGAAGCATTCAGTTATGCTGCAGTTACTGCATGAAGACTTCACATTCACATTTATTCACCACTACCTACAGACAGACCAGGTACTTATTTATACAGCTAATTGAACTAAGGCAATGTGGTGTGAACAAAATTTCCCAAACTTTGAAATGTTACCTAGGAGATTTGAAATCAAGTTCTCAATCTGCTGTTCTAAATACCACGCTACCATACCCTATCAATTATGATGACTGTGATTATATAAAAAAAAAAGATGACGATAAAAGATAACTTATGATTCCATAAGCCAGTGAACCTCTGCCTTACATGTACTGAGATTTAGGTTCAATATTTGGTGTCAGTCTCTATTATCTATGTTATAAAACAGTTCATTCTCTGTTTGTTTGTGCACCCACATCTCCATCAGTTTTGCATGTATCGTATTGAAATTTTGCATGTGATCTACTGGGCCCATTGTAATTTAGACATTTTCGAAATTCATCCGGGGGTGGAGAACTTGGGGGGCTCATTATTTCAAAAGGCTGTGTGTGGAGTTCGAGCCGTGGAATTGAATGTTTTTCTATATCATCGTAAAGATAATTATACCATCTACAAATAGGTCGCTGGATGTATGCAGAAATTTTGTATATGTTTTAAGTTATTGACGTTTGAAAATCCTCAGCACCTAACTGACCTGGGTCTACCTGTCGCTGGTTATATAAGCAATTCGCCACGTCAGCCCTGTGAGAGTGTGCTACTTCTGGCAAACAACACACTGCAACAATTCGGTAGAGTTCCAGCCACAAAATTTAATGTTTTTTTATATAATTGTACAGGTAATTATTCCATATACAAATGTGTCACTGGGTGTATGCAGACAAATGAATTAGTTTTTGTGTTATTAACATTACAAAATCCCGGATGCGTAACCAGCTGCCTTTTTACTGGCTACCTCAGTTACACGGGTGAGTGCGTGCAATTTCTGACAAAAAGTTGTTATTAACATTTAATAATGTGTGTAGGCTGAACACATTTTGGATGGGTTTGGGGTGTTTAGAACTCAAATGTTGGGAATTTGAGGTTTGGTCTATTTTCAGTGTTCATAATTATGTCAACAATACTTCTTTTTATATTTCAGTGGAAATGATTTGAGGATGTATATATATGACTGCTGTTTCCCCCCCCCCCCCGGGCAATGCCAGATAACTCAGCTACCGGGTAGTAAGGATATAAAAAGAATCCATCCATGTACTGCTATTGACCCATATATGGAGTGAACGACAACATTGCTTTCATATACACTGCCTGCTCAGTGCCTCTCGCACGCCTGACCAAGAAACAACTCTGGTTACTGGGAACAAGATCCAGTGGGCTAGAGACAGAGACCACCACTCTGTGATTCCACGACAGGTTACACATTTACCCCCCGCGTTGGAACTTTTACTTCCCCTGGCGTAGACACCACACAGAATGGACCTACAGCTTATAGTTTCTCTTTCGACTGACTCAGACGAGGTGAAAGAAACTGCTCAAGAATCACCATGGCAACAACACTTACCGATGAGAGGATAGAATGAGTCATCCTTGGCAGACCTCACCCACAGTTTGTAGTCAGTGAAGTTTCCATCCTGGAGAAGACAAAAATCAACATTAATACCTCACACCATTCAAAATAACTCCCTTCATCTTTAGTATTTCACACCAACAAAGTCTGCTGTTCAGAGTCAAAACCTTTATCAGTAGTAAATTGTTTAATAACACGTTACATTTATGGTAACTCAACTTAATCAACATATCTCATCTAACTGATTTTAAGTTAGCTTAACTTATTACATGTTAACTCATGCTAACCCATGTTAACTCATTTAACCCATTTAAACTCATTTAAACTGATACTGACTAATGTAACATTGCCAGCACCTTTAAACATGGTTTCAGTAGACGTTTCAGAAGGCTGGCACATCATGATATATGCATGACAGCCATGACCCGCTGACGCTGACAAGCCAAAAAGTAGAACCAGCCTGCAAGTGTGTCACCAAGAATGCTATGAAATGGCAATGATCAATTATCATCTGATAACAACCTACAATGAATCACACCCTGTGGCTAGGGAGGCATTATGTGGTTCACTAAACAAAGATGTTTTGTGGCAGGATAGCATGATGTATTCTGTCTCTGGTGTTGCCTTGACAACAGGCAAGAGAGAGGCGTAACCATGGAGACAGCCTGACAACGAAAATTTTGGTAACAGACAGATGGGCTTTTTTAATGTCCTATTCACCCTATCTATGGGTCATTGAATGGGTTGAAGAGATGGGTGGAATAAACAGCAACAACATGCCATGTTTTAGGGTTATAAACTGCTAACTACTTTGCTCTCAGTTTCAAAAAGAGCATGTAGTATTTAAATGCCTATTTGTGCAGTCTGAGTAAATAATCACTAAGATTTGTTTAATCAAACAACAAATGAAATACTCAAAGATTATCTGACAAACATTGTTATGTCATACTCATTGTTGTTTCTAAGTGTAATTTAATCGATTGTTTTCAAAATATAAGTTAACTATGTGTATATGTAGGCATGCTAACTATGGTGGATATGGTTAACTTTTTCTGATTTTCATAAACTTGGAAGCAAGCGATATTTTGCAGGTGACATACATGATTTCATACCCAGACAGTTGTATAACATTACACTTGGCACTCAGACATTAAAGAAGGAAAGACAAAGTTCAATCAATTGTTTGGACGCGTTAACCACAAGTCAAGCAGGTAGGATTAACACAGGTATTAGGACCTGATACCCCCGATGTGATAACATCAATATTGGCCAGAGAACATGATAACCTCAACAAAGATGTGATTAGTGTCTTATCTGTAGTGGTCAGTGTTTTATCTTCTAGGTCAAGACAACAGTGTCCTTTTGACATCCAACTTCTATATAGTAGGATCTTAATTGTAACAGTAATTCTTGAATTCCTTTAGTGCTTTCACGGGAAACATGGCTTATACAATAAGTGTTAGACATTACCCGTGTCAATGCGATAAAAATAAACTTTTGACAGATATCTAAGACAGGGTTAACTTTGACAAGGAACTGATGCTTGTGACTGGATGAGAAACATTTCGTGCTAATCTCTCATTAAAGTAGTAAGCATAAAACTAACTGTTTTAATTTTGATGAGAAATAAGATACATTTTAAGAACAATCTAATTTGTAATGGGGCATCTAGCAGAGATATGTCCTACAACTAGACTGTTTATAAAAAAAGTTTATGTAGATTTGAGTTTAATCCATGAAAACACTGTATTATATTAAATGATTTTTGTAAGATTCAAACAAAAACATGTCCTCACCGTTATGTGGAAGAGGTCAATGCACTGTCTGACGACATCCCGAGCTTCTGCGCTGTTGGCAACCTCAAGATCATGACTCTGAAGCCGCAATGTAAGTGAGATTAAACATGAGAGATGGGAGACAATGTGACATTTCACACTCTCTACTAAGTACACCCCATAAGCCCTGACACTCCTTAAGCCTTGCTAAGCTTACCTTCTCACCCTCAGGTGATAGAAGGCACTGCCAGTATTCCCTGCCTGGCACAGACAATGGAACCAGCAGGCAGGGTGTAAGGCAATACCCTTAGCCTCTCACCACCCTCCACCCCCACACCTGCACCCTGTTCACACTCTCACACATACATTGGCCTTTGAATACAACCTGTGACACACCGTTCTGGTGAATGGCATCAAACGCATTCTTGCGGTGTGACCCCGCTGATACGGCTCTATTTCAAGTGTCTTCATTGTTAGTGAATTACTCAACACTATGATGTATTCAATATGCAAAGCAGAATTTATATCTTTGCTCATAGTGCAGAGCTCCTAAACATGCTCCAAGTCGCACGATTCCGCCACGCCTTATAAGTTAAATCGCCCACACAGAACATCTTGAAGCTGAGCAACAGTGGCGATTCTATTGTGCTGTTGGTGTTTATCCTGTTGGGAAGGCAGTAAGCAAGTGTGACCCACCTACAATGAGTAGGCAGCTATTAGCTAATAAAGCAAGGCAATGTATTACAATCAACGCCGGAATGGAACAATTACTCGACTGTTGAACATCTTGCATACCTCGTGTGATTAATAAATCACCGTTCAACTACGCGTCACAGAATGATACCAAATGAATGTGTCATTTCTTCAGCGGTATACTTGTCAACAAAACCTAATTTTGGCACCTGATGTCAACAACAATTCACACTTCAAGTGTGACAAAATGACATGGTAATAAAGTAAAACCCAAACAGATTCTGAAGAACATAGGATGCAATTATTAGTCAACATCCACAAAATGAAGTATCTTGTATTTTGTTAATCTTGAAGTTGTTTATACCAAATAGCTACATAAATCTTGTATGAGCAGATTCAAAGCTGTCACCAATTTCACACTTTTTGAAATTTACTATTTTAAAATTTTTACTTTCTTAATCCTCTTTGTGTGGGTTTACACATAAGGCCGATTACTATTTTTTCCCAGTTTTAATTAGTAGTTTAACCCACATCGTTTCCATGGCCAAATCTGAAAATCCTTACCAACTGCTGCCATCAGCAACTGTGATTAACAAGTTATTTCCAAACCAATGTTCTTAATGACGTAGCTGAAAGAAATACTTACAACATTGTGTCCCCCCTCCTTGTTCATCACTCGGATGACGACTGATTTCGTCTCCTCTTTCTCTTTCTCTTGTCGAATTTGTCTGCAAGCACGCAGAGACATTAGGGATGGTGTCACACATCCGCAAAGTAAAAACAACATAATGCGCTCCACCGTCAATATGTAGTTTGAGACTTGCAATTTTACGATCCAAAATTGCTATCAGCATCCATGAAAGATACGTAAACAAAATATTTGATTTGTAAACAGCTGTTATTGATGGCATTGTTGTGGAGACATGTGTCCCTATATGCAAACACCTTTGAAGTTGGATTGCTCTCACACTCCTGACCACACATTTAGATGGTGTACTATGGATTCAGTGAACTTCCTGCTAATAATTACCACCCATGGCTGATTTTGTGTATTAGAACAGACATCTTTGCATTAATTATATCTACAAAATAGGTGTTCAGATAACGCAAAGAGAGAGAATGAAAACAGATGGAAAGACAGAAGGAAAGGATTGAAATGATACCAAGTAGACTGATGATGGATAGATGGGGAAAGGTCATGCGACCAAGGCTGGAGATTAGTCATACATTGACCACAACACTTACATGCTTGGACATGTGCATTGCTGACTGCACTGACTGCTTCACAGACTAGTTAACACGACTACTTGAGTCACTCAATTAGATAGTCACTGATCAACTGACTCACAACTGACTCATTTGCTCACTCAATGATTAATTAATTTAATCTCTCAATGACTGAAGGAGTCATTCATTGACATACATTCATTCATTCATTGACACTCTCTTGTGAACACAGACATGTATGCACACATACATTCATTGACACTCTCTTGTGAACACAGACATGCATGCACACATACATTCATTCATTCATTGACACTCTCTTGTGAACACAGACATGCATGCACACATACATTCATTCATTCATTGACACTCTCTTGTGAACACAGACATGCATGCACACATACATTCATTCATTCATTCATTGACACTCTCTTGTGAACACAGACATGCATGCACACATACATTCATTCATTCATTGACACTCTCTTTTGTGAACACACACATGCATGCACACATACATTCATTCATTCATTGACACTCCTGTGAACACACACATGCATGCACACATACATTCATTCATTCATTGACACTCTCCTGTGAACACACACATGCATACACACACATGTGAATTCACACGCACCAAACATCAAATACAATGACACAGGTAACAGGTATAATGAATGAATGGTGGACTTTCTTATTAACCAAACAAACAGACGGACAGAGAGACACAGTAAGACAGACAGACAGACAGGCAGACAGGCAGGCAGGCAGGCAGGCAGGCAGGCAGGCAGGCAGGCAGGCAGGCAGGCAGGCAGGCAGGCAGACACACACACACACACACACACATACACACTGACAGTGCCTACCAACTTATATCGCTTCCATTCCTACTCACAGCTCGAAGTCCACAACTATACAGGCAAGAACTAGGAATGTCCTCTTTTATTGTGAGACAGGAACCAAAGTAGACAGGAAAAGCAGATTGGTCTATTCTCCGACCATTGATTATACAGGTTATTACAACATAAGTACCGTTCTTCCACCGCCATGGGCGCTGAATGTGGAAATGTCATTACATGCTGCAAAATTACGTCCACATAAATGACCAGGAGGTATTCAAAACAAATGATTAATGAGCATCATCAAAACCTGCTCTACTTTTTTATTCAAGTCTTGATCAGACGCAGAAGAACCACACCGACGACGTAATCAACTGAATTGGTTGCGATGGAAATTACGATAGGACGAAAGAATGGTAATTTGACAACCGACGTCAGAGCCACGACTCGATAACAAATTTACAAAAATAAGCAATTGCTTGTGCTGACTTCCATAACCGCAGTTCAGCTACAATATGAATCAGATGTTATTTGACAAATTGCATTTGGGGGAAATAGCATCTGGGGGTCCCCCCTCTCTATTTCATGACGTTTGTCTTGGAGTAGAATTAGTTCAGCTACAGTTTTAGTTATGTCTGGATTTGCATCAGTGAACAGCCTACAAATGTATGCGTGTTGCTGTGCATTAAAAATCGAGAAGGAAAACATTAACATCGCATTGCATGCAGAATCTGACCTGAAAGGAACTTTTTTTAACTGAAACTGAATATTATGTACAGCGAGAGTTGCAATCAAAGAGTGATAAAAATCTACAACCATGAGCTGAATCAGAGACAGTGTACAAAGGATATACAGGGTACGTACACACTGATGCATGCCTCATTTTGTGTGCATAGCTTAAGTTTGTATGCATAGCTGGGTCAAAGTTCAAACTGAGACATAGATACCAAAACACAGTCATAAAATGACCGGATGGAGGTTTGGAATAGGGTCATGGCTATATCAATTGGAATAAAGAATATTCCATATTTCTATGAGTAGCTCACTACAGCAAATTAAATTCAACAATTTGGTGAATTCAAATTAAACAAGGAGATGTTGGATAAAGAATGCTTGATCATGTAGAAAAACAAAAGAACAAACTTGTTCACTCACTTCGTGAAGATGACAATTAGATGGTTATATGTGGCATTAAACAGGGATCAAAATTAAAACAAGGAAAGAGAGAGAAGTGTAGAAGTCAAGAAGAGAAGATGGGAAATTGATTAGGCATGTGTTCAGAAAAAATGAAGACAGCCTCTTCTCGCAGCACTAACATGGATGTCCAAAGGAAAGTGGGTCACCCAAAGACACCCTGTGGAAAGAAGGGTAGCCGTAGACAGGACAAAGTGGGGATTAGGCACTTGTAAAATCAACCATGCTCTGTACGTGTCAGTCAAGGCACTGTGGGTAAACAGAACAGAGTAACGCAAATTAAACATCAATAAAAAAACAATCTTTCATCGAGATAAAGTAAGATTGATGATGAGATGTCACTGATGACTACTACAAATTGACTCACTCTTGCAGTTTAGTCAGCCATTCAGTCTTCTTTTCAGCGGTTCTGAATGTGGCGACAACGTTGACGGTGGGCCAGCCCATCACGAAGGAATTGTCCGGGGTCCTGGTTGTCTCTGCTACGTCATCAATACAGGATGCCGTCCACATGTCACATACATGAACACGCTGCTTCAGCCGAAACACATTGCTCGACCTGGAACAGAGGAACATGGTGTAATGTCAAGTGTCAACATACGTTGCTCTTGTGTCATTGCAGTCAACATACATTGCTCTTGTGTCATTGCAGTCAACATACGTTGCTCTTGTGTCATTGCAGTCAACATACGTTGCTCTTGTGTCATTGCAGTCAACATACGTTGCTCTTGTGTCATTGCAGTCAACATACGTTGCTCTTGTATCATTGCAGTCAGCATACGTTGCTCTTGTATCATTGCAGTCAACATACATTGCTCTTGTGTCATTGCAGTCAACATACGTTGCTCTTGTGTCATTGCAGTCAACATACGTTGCTCTTGTGTCATTGCAGTCAACATACGTTGCTCTTGTATCATTGCAGTCAGCATACGTTGTTCTTGTGTCATTGCAGTCAACATACCTTGCTCTGGCATCATTGCAGTCAACATACGTTGCTCTTGCATCATTGTAGTCAATATACGTTGCTCTTGCATCATTGCAGTCAACATACGTTGCTCTTGTATCATTGCAGTCAACATACGCTGCTCTTGCATCATTGCAGTCAACATACGCTGCTCTTGCATCATTGCAGTCAACATACGCTGCTCTTGCATCATTGCAGACAACATACGTTGCTCTTGTATCATTGCAGTCAACATACGTTGCTCTTGTGTCATCGCAGTCAACAAACGTTGCTCTTGTGTCATCGCAGTCAACATACGTTGCTCTTGTGTCATTGCAGTCAACAAACGTTGCTCTTGTTTCATTGCAGTCAACATACGTTGCTCTTGTATCATTGCAGCCAACATACGTTGCTCTTGTATCGTTGCAGTCAACATACGTTGCTCTTGTATCATTGCAGTCAACATATACGTTGCTCTTGTATCATTGCAGTCAACATACGTTGCTCTTGTATCATTGCAGTCAACATATGCTGCTCTTGTGTCATTGCAGACAACATACGTTGCTCTTGTGTCATTGCAGTTAACATACGTTGCTCTTGTACAATTGCAGTCAACATACGTTGCTCTAGTATCATTGCAGTCAACACACGTTGCTCTTGTGTCATTGCAGTCAACATACGTTGCTCTTGTATCATTGCAGTCAACATACGCTGCTCTTGTGTCATTGCAGACAACATACGTTGCTCTTGTGTCATTGCAGTCAACATACGTTGCTCTTGTACAATTGCAGTCAACATACGTTGCTCTAGTATCATTGCAGTCAACATACGTTGCTCTTGTGTCATTGCAGTCAACCTACGTTGCTCTTATATCATTGCAGTCAACATACGTTGCTCGTGTCATTGCAGTCAACACATACGTTGCTCTTGTACCATTGCAGTCAACATACGTTGCTCTAGTATCATTGCAGTAAACATACATTGCTCTTGTATCATTGCAGTCAACATACATTGCTCTTGTATCATTGCAGTTAACATAGATTGCTCTTGTATCATTGCAGTTAACATAGATTGCTCTTGTATCATTGCAGTAAACATATAGTGCTCTTGTATCATTGCAGTAAACATACATTGCTCTTGTATCATTGCAGTAAACATACATTGCTCTTGTATCATTGCAGTAAACATACATTGCTCTTGTATCATTGCAGTCAACATACTGCTTGATTTTAACCACAGTATGCTATGTTTCACCAAAAATTAACCCAGTCCGGTAAAAAATAATTCTATAGTTTGTTCATTGATTTCACTAAACTTTTTATTGTTTCATAATTGAATCATGTAATTGACAGTTTTATCATCACAGTACAAATCAGGCTTTTACCACAACCCCTTTCGTATGCTCTGCACGAATAGATCTGTGAACGATGCCTTTTACATAGTGTAAAAACCTGACTTTCAACATTAGGTAATGCATACCCAGGTGCAGATTTAAGCCAGGTGTATGTCACTTGCAGGTGTGCCTGTACAACTGAGTGACATACCTTTTTTGTCATTATTCACCAGTTTTTTTGCAAGACTTATGCCTATCACTTAATCCAAACACCTACTCCCTGGGGCTCCAACTATGATTTGGATGACAACATTAAAACGTTAAACCGACATACTAAACCAGGGGCATAAAGAACCACAACGTGTGCCTTGCCTGACCACCCACTGTGCTAGAGTAAAAGCTCAACTTGGCATGGCATACTGTAAGAGCCCTCTAGTACAATAGCGCCTCATAAGAACATCAAGTAATACCATCAAACAAATAGGTTCGCCAGGTACTGTTTCCATTTCTCAGCCATTAACATTTATTTATATATTATTTTTATTACTTGACTAAACATGTTGAAGTGTTTAATACGCCCAAAACAGTGTAAACAATTTGAAAGCAGCGCTCACAATTGTAAAAATACAAATTGTGAACAAAACATAAAAATTTTAAACTGCTGCTATGGGCACTTAATGCAGAGACATAAGTCCACAGCCGCAAATAACTTTGAAGTACCTATGTTCCCACACACCAAATGACAACTGATTCCACAAACTTCTTGTTAATAATTAGGTGATTCCCGGTAACAGAACGGACATCATACCTTTAAAGTTGCATTCCAAGACTGTCCATCGTTTCAATACAAATTTCCAATGAATCAACATGGCCCATACACTACACATAATTTTTCCTCAACACCATATAAACTTGTTTAAATGTGCAATTTTAAAATAAAACTGCGGAAAAGATAAAAAATTACATCCGTGTGCCACATGGTTATTATCCCGCTGACAACATCTGGGGACAAGTAATTGCAGTAGCAAGCATGGGCAAATAAGGAAATATAGTTTAAATTGTACATACCCTTTCTCAAAAACAGTAAAAAAAGTACTTTTAACTCAGAATGCAACTTTGATGATTAATGAATAAACCTTAATTTCAACAACAATAAAAGTAGTGAATTATTAAAATCATAGAACTACAGCTTTATGTTCACCTCGGTAATACAGCCACCTCACGATTAAGGTCACCATAGAACAGTTTCAAATGTTTTCCACATACAGTAAAGTATAGGATATTAGTGGTGCTAATCTCACTATTCAGGTCACTTTTGTCCAGTGCCAAAGGTGACCTTAACAGTGAGTTCTGCTGTACACAATTTTAACATTCCGTGGGGATACGAGAAACAACAAATGACTTACTTCTGCTTGGCGACAAGAAGGAGATCACTGAAGAGGAACAGGTAGCGGTCTTGGGCCTGGACACTCTGAAACAGATACCAGTCGTCAGTGACTCCGGTCAATGCTGGTCATCTTATGGTCAAGAGATATCAGCATTTGGTCCACTGCCAGGGTAAGCCGAAAGCAATGATGCATTTGCCAAACACACGACAAGCCATTTGTTGGCCGGGGAGATTATAGGTGACCAGATTATGCACTGGCTGGACTTGTAAATCAATTGTGACCGCTGTACAGTGGGTTCATTCATGTTAAGTTATTGTCATATACTCGTAGTAAACAAATGTAGGAAATGTTGAAATGTAACGTTATCATGTTCCCCTCCAGTACCAAATGTGGCTGCATCGACGCTCGTTTTGAGACACAGGCAAAAAGTGAAGCCAATGGTCGACTGGTTGATTTTGCAGCTAAGAAACTATCTATCGTATAAATAGATTTTACTGCAAATTGTCTGTAAGTACTCAAAATACGCTTTTGAAGTAGAATGATCACAAACAAAATAACTATTCAAGAAGATATCAAAAAGTCCATTATGCAAATATCATGAACTTGAAAGGTACCAGTATATAAACTGTCTTTATATATTTAGAAAATATCAAAAAAATCAGTAATGTATTCAGAGTTTTAAAAACTGCTGAGAAAATTGGTTGTAGACTGTTCTGAACATGTGGAGAAAAGTGTACAGAAAAAAGTTTGGAAAATTGTCAGAACTTAGTTTGTAAATTGTTAGAAAGGACATCTTTTTGATGACATCTTTTGTCCACTCCTGCCACCCACAGAAAGCACGTCAAAGATGCCCGTCAAAGATCTGGTATGATTTATCAGAAAACAGCGGGACGGCAATCACTGGTCACTCTGTCCCTGATACCAGATTCCTGCACTGGGTCCAGAAACGGGCTGGTTAGAGGTGATCTTGAAGACCCAACAAATGCCTCACTGTTCACCACCATACACACTCTAACACACAGACAAAGGCCCTGTTGTGGGGAACAACAAAACAAATGTCTTCCACCACACCTCCCCTCTTGCCATCACATATCCTGTATCATTGGGTAATCATTCCTACTGTAGATATCACAGAAACGATTGCTAAAGACCGCCTTTTTTACACAGACAAGTGGTAGAAAATAGCTGGGTGCGTGTCACACCACCAAGGGGTATTGCCCTATTCAGGAGGCCAGCATTGCGCAGATGGAAATGGCAGTTTGCAGGGGTAGGATTACAGGTCTTATGTATTCACAATCTGTGTTCTATTGTGGGAGGGGTGATTGGTGTGGGTAGTGACTGCCATGGTGTCATACATGTGGGTAATCTAGATATCCATCTCAACTCCACCCGTACAGGAGCGGTCTGACTTCTAGGCCACTTTTCAGTATACTTTAAAAAAGTTTGTCGGATTTTTCCACTAAAAATAAGCTGGATTACTAAGTGTTAATATCACATGAGATCTGAGATTATGTGTGATATATTTCTACAGTTATCCTATCTTTGACAGCAGTATATAGACATATGTTTTAAACATCTGGCCACACTGAGGAGGGTTACCCCTCTAAATGAACTTGCCCAATGAATAATTGGGGTAAACTAGAATGACATGGCTACTGACACCCCTTTTGAAGTATTACTGAGCATTAATTTTGGTTGTGAAGTATTTATAATTATTAAATACTTTAGCTCCAATATATGTACCAGATTTAAACATTGCATTACCTGTATCTCCATTATATATATATATATATATCTCATGATTTGTACTCAAATAGTTAACATAAAATATGTGTGAAAGGGGGAAGGAGATGTCGAAGAACTGGGCTTACAACATAACCCTTATCAAGATCAATACTTGGCAGTCTCTATGTCTGTCAACATTGCCATCTGTACAATGTCTAGATATATATCCATATGTGCCAGATTTCAACTGCATAAAATCAACACCAAGAACGCTTACAAAAATGTGGTTAAAGCCCTTATGATAAACCTTCGTTGCTATTCTTTGTCCTTATTTTATTGGGCCGACAAACACGACTCAAGGTGAACTGTTTTGCACTGATAACAAACTTTCTCAACAGACCCATTAAGACAACAATGGAATAAGCACCAGTGAACGAACAATATTTTCAGTTAAATATGGTTCTTAATGTGATCTTAATATTGTCCATTCTCATAGATGCGGCCAGTATTCAAATGGTCCTTGCCAGAAGAAAACAATTAATTTCAAATACACCCTCAAGTGCCCATGCAAATGTCCGAATGTCCACATATTTGTAAACACTGACCCATATCAAAGATAAGGCCATATCACAATGATCTTGTGCATGTGATGTCAACAATTGATCTGCGGTCAATAGATATATGTTCATGAAGCTAGATAAAATCTTGTCATGTATCTGAACTTTTGCATATCTATCATTTCGCCACACCCAAGTATACAACAGCAAATTCCAAAACACTGTAAATCTCTCTATACGTACAGGGATTAGTTAATCTTGTAATATCAGCAGTAACTACCACAAGGCAACCACACAAGGCGTTAAAACTTGAATAATATTATATTATTTAGTTATTTGCAAGAACATAGCTAATTTGCTATCGTAAAATACACATTTTGAAAGGTTCTAAAACCGGGTTCATTAATAACATTTAAAAAACATTTTACTTATATCTTTATCGGTATCTTCTACCAATTAATTTTATACAATTTAACTACAGTAGCGAACATAAATAGCTCCTAACTGCCATTTTAACAAAAAGGACTGTTTTCCTCTGGGCTGTTTCTCACAAACATGCCATCTGGGATTACTATCCCTTACAACAGTGTCATGCGAAATGGTTTCCACAAAATAAACTACCATGAATTCCACGACCTGGTATGTACACCCAGGAATCTCCCTGAATGTCTCTTATACAATAACTTGCATGCCTCAGTCAGAGACCATTCAATAGGTGAAGACTTTCTCATGACACACTGCAATGAATGCTGTTGCCATTCTTGTTCGATCCCACAGCAAATGAATGTCCATATATCGCGGTGTATTTACAGGTACGGCCACATTTCGGAGTCACTGAATCACTTATATAAAGCATGTGCAGAGCATAATGGTGCTACAAATCATTGCGCCACGGTCAAGATTCTGGTCTCTCAGTAAATTGCATGAATGGACACTGCTAAGGAAGGGCACTTTTGAACTGCTTAGACACAACCCTAATGTCCAGTAATTCTTACAATATATAAGGCAAATGACCTTTCAGATCCAACAGCAAGGAAGTAATGCACATCAGTGCTATCCTCAAGGGTCCATGGCCACAATACCTGTGGTATTTAGATAAAGTGTAAATAATTTGTATCTAATTCTGTTTTTCAATTATATTATCTCATTTCTGAAAGTGAAGACGCCAAACCCTAATATCCCCATTCATGTGAGAATGTCAACTTTTGTTATTTATTATTATTATTATTATTATATAGTATAATTACACACATATATTTCTATCTACAATGATGTCTTTATAATGTCATTATTATCAACCATTTTTTTATTGAAGCTTAGTTTACATTAAAATGAATCTGTCTAGTTATAACAATTCTATATGTATTATATATAAATGTATAAAATATATTTAATAGTGTTAAAACTAGTTAATATATATAACCATAATTTATAACATAAATTGTGGTGTTTCAGTCACAGCAAGTTGTACATTGCATTGCTTAAATAATGAACTTTTTATAAATGTCATCACAAATTTTCTTCAAACAGGCCGAGTAGGGTATTCTGCCGCTGAGCCTGTGGTTTTTTATCACTGCCTGTCACTTTCAATGAGTCTTTTAATAGTTAGAGGCCAATCAAGCAGTCAAGTGCTACATTGGGTACGAATGGCTAGCCTAGTTGGCGTTGTAAGGGGAGCATGCGATGGGTGTAACATGTGACTAAAACACAGGCAAACTCGGTCGTCTGACCCAAGAGAAAAGCAAATATTTCACTTCCTCTTTTGCGGTCAACGAATCAGAATGTCAGAAGTTATGTGTTGGTACATTAAAGTTGATGCTTGGTGAAGCAAAGTTTTTATATTTGATCGAGAAATTGTCATATTTATTTACATTTTATCTGTGCACCGGACTTGAAGCTTAAACAAATTTATGAAATGGATGATCACATTCATATGTTCATAGAATCCCAGAATACAATTTGATGAGTTTTAAGAAAGTTTAGTGCATGTATTACACATTAACATGTGTGGTTTTCATACAAAACTGCTTTGAATATTCCGCATTGTCAAACAAATTGTAGCCTGAGCCCACAGCAGGTAGAGTTGGGTAATGCAGACAAGACTACAGGTCTATAGCCACCATTATACAAATCAACATTTCTTTAGAAACTTTCAAAGTGGCCAGATAAAATCAACTCCAGTGAGAAAAATAACTGGACAGCAACAAGTGGGCATTGTACTGGTTTTCAACTGCATATATATATATGCAGCCAAATTATAGAAATCGGAGGCCTCAATTGTCCGTAAAGTTGTGCGTGAATTACACACTTGTTCGTTATCCTTGGCCTTACAGGTCTAGTTACACAAGAGCATGCATAGGAAAACAGTAAAAATGGAGGCAAAGGAATCAAATTCTCACAGGTATGGCCTAAAGAGGAATGGCTAAAATTCCCAGGTGTACAATGTAAACATAAACACACAAATATGTACGGTAATAAAAAGTGTGACCTTGACAGAGTTCTTCGGTCCTTTACCTTCCGAGTTCTTAGTTCCTTTACCTTCTGTCACGTCCGCACAAGGGTTGTTTGTTTATGACCTTTTTTGTCATAATTATATTGTTTTCCATGATTTATTTTGGAAACACATCATTTTGCTTTCAGCTGTATAATATGCAACAGGCGTATATCTTTGTTACCGTAGCAATTCGGCGTGAATATATCTCCTATATTTTGCTATGTCAATGAGATTTACGTTCACCTAAGACATACATAGATAGAGAGTAGTAACTGAGGGTAAAACAGTAATGATGTGGTCACTACAGTTAAGGGTAAGAAACAAATGCAAAACCATGTTACTGCAAAATGGTTGACTACCACCATTTGCAAATTAAACCACATTAAACATTGAAATAAACATATAAAGTGACATACGTTTGTGAGTTGCACCGGACCTTCAAGAATATACATCCTAGCTGTGGGACAACCGCTGCTGCGACGACTGTTGGTGCTGCCATCTACTGACGACGGCAGACCCGAACTGGAAAAGGACATACATGTTAGATGTGAAACAATACAAAGATATTTAATGGTACAAAGTCTGATAGAGTGTTACCATACAATTATGTGAAATAAATTTGAATCTATAACAAAATAATGGTGAAATTATATTTTTTTTAAACTGTGGTTCCATAAAAGTGCATGTGGACAACGTGGCTGAATGCTTTCCAGAGAAGTTGAAATGGTGTTCGACTGAAAAGATCATGGGGTGAGATGTGTAAAGCATTATGGGCAGTCCTAAGGACTAGATACCACACTATATACGAACTTACGTTTATTTTTAAACACAGTAGATCCAGTTTATAGCACGGATTATGATTTCTTGACACAAACCAATTAGTCACTGCACTTTTGACATAAATAACCAAGTGTCAATCAGGTTATTATGCAAATTATACAATATCGCACATTATTAACCCTAACAATTTTGCAACAACCTAATAAGCTGCCCTGGGAGTCTGGGCACACCCATGTGCCTAATCCATCAACTCAGATTACAGGTGTAATTAAGTAATTAGTTCAAACTAAAGGTACAATATCACAGTATCAAGTTGAAACGTGTTTATGCATGCAACACTAAAGTCCCTGTCTACAATTAATTATCATCGTGAAAATAACATTAAACATTAAATGAACAAACTAATTGCTTTTATAATAAATTGATGTGAAATAGTACTACTTTCCCATATAAATGTGTTTTAAGCTTTTAATTAACTACAATTTTTATTAAATTTGATTGTTATTGTTTATGAATAAACATTGTAAACATGAGTAAATTAAAAATATAATGGTTAACATGGTTAACATAGGTGTTTTAACATGGTTCTTTAAAAAAAACATTTGGGCAGAAAATATGTTTGCATATTTTATGTTATATTGTTTTGCACAATAACACCTTCAATTGTACCTTTAATGCAATGGGACGCCAGTTGTTTAAACTCAGATGTATTACCTTTACAGGAAACACACAATTTTTTTCTTCCCTCTACCGGTTCTAATGTATTAAGTCCTATGAATATTAAAAAGTTAGATACACTCTATGAATGGCCATTCCGCATAATTGTGTGGGAAAGTTACCTGGAGAAGCTGCGTTGTTTGGAGCGTCGGAGGATCAATGCCCCAGGGGCTGATTTTCTCCGCCCCAGGGATCCGGGCTTCTGGAATATAAAAAAGTCAAATGATACAATATGTAACACTCAGGCATGGATTGCCTGTCTACTAGGACATGGGTTTTGTAAAACCAAGACTCTCCTTTGTATGCTAGGAAGGTTTATTAATATTTTATTTATTATGTGATGGAATGTCTTAGAGTAATCACCTACATTTCATACCTTATTGCCACTGCATTGAGCCAACGAGACCGTGTGCCTAGACTAACTTAGAAGACTATGGGTCCTGCACAGTTGCTAGCCTTACGTCAACTACAGTGGCTGGCTGCCAAGAGAAATATTGGCCCCTCTGCCAACCGAGTCAAGACGAGAACCAACAAACAGCGACCACAGACAAACATGACACCTTCTCACAGCTACAGTAACCGCAAAGCCGACTCGAATCATCATAACGTTACATGACTTTCGGGAGTGGAAAAGCAAACATGGAGGAGGTTTTTAAGGAAGACGGATAAGTTCAAAACAGTAAAAATTAGAAAAAATTTCAGGGTCTAGATTTCAGACAAAAATTATACAAAAAGCCAGCAATCTTGTGTCTCTGTGTAGTGCACCGAGTACTGTGCTTCGAACTGACAATATTGACGACTCGCAGTCATTTAGTGGTGTGCTGAAGATACCCTTTGATGCAGGCTGGGGACCGTTTCACTAAGGTAATGGGCACATCAGGAAAATCCACCGTTAAACAGAATCTGATTTTAACTTTAAAGAGCAATTTAAAAATACCACCGCTGTGTCACGAAGGACACTATTGATGTGACACAACAGCAAGTGTCCCGGCGGTGCACCCTGGTAACAACAGTTTTCATTACACAAGATCACTGTAAAGGTGCAAAATGTATGATAAAGAGCAAAACCAGCTTATGAGCTCTTAAGACTGTTTATAAAACGGTACCAAGGTCACATCCTTGCTAGGCGAGATACAAGACACGTCAGTCGGACTTATTCTGTACCAATATAGTCACGGCTTGTCATCAGACAATCGTCTGGAGACAACTACATTTTGTAGCAGTGTCCTGGGGCATGGACAATGTCCAGTCTGTCCTGTATAGTTTGTCAGAGGGTGGGGCCACGTTTCATGTTACCTCGATGGCCTTGTATTAAAAACTAGGCAAATGTGAACATGATTCAGCAGGATCGTGGAACATTGTCGCATTCTTGTTAACACAATAATTAACTCATCTCGAATGGTTCTCTGGTCTGATATAAGGTTGGCGATGTTATATGTCTTCCAGTCTACCATATGGCCTTGAACATGCACTTGGGGATTGTCGCATACGTTCGCAGAGTCACAAAATATGTAACATTACATATGGGTGGAGGTCGCCACGTATCGTGGTGAAAGTACAACTGCAGTGTCACCCCTAGCAAGTGAATCATGTTAATGCAATTGATGCTAACAGCAATTTTGGGTCATAAAAATCGTCCTAAGCCACGTATTGGTGGGAAGGTGGGGATTTGAACCAATACTAAACACATAACTTTGTTGGATTTTGCAAGCTTACAATATATCATTTCTTATGATTAGTAAATATGGCCATTGGAGATATCAAATAGTCATTGTGTGCAACACCACCTACCAGTATATCCACTCGTCATATTGGCAATGAAAAATTCAGATTTCACTATGTATTTCCAGGAGATTATATTCAGCACTATAACGTAAACAAAATTAGTGTACCCTGTTATTATAAAAAAAAATTCAAGTCATATGGCTAGAGTTTATTTCGTGTTTCTCTGCAATATGCAAGTATAATTTCCACAACCTACGTTTGTGATTTTACAGCAGCGAGACAATGGGCTGACAAACTAACTGAACCGAGAAATAAGGACCAAAAGAAAGCATCCTTGACCTCCATTTCACACTAAACCTCGTCTCAGTCGAATCTCATGCTCCAGAGTCAAACACAAATGATTTGGCCTTAGTGTTATGTTCTCACTTTAGGGCTATGAAGGATTCTATTTCTGTCTGGCTCAGCTTGTGTCTGGGGCAATGTATTCAACCATTCATGGCCCACTCAATGTGTGATATATTGTGTGTGTCCTAATGCATGCTTATGGATGCATGCATGCGTTTGATATTCGCACATCACAACCACAGACAGCATGCTAACATAACACTAACTATCAAACTATACTAGTTAGATTACTGTACCACAAACACCACCATCAGTAATTCATAACCATAAGAAATATAACTGATCACAACGGAAACATCACTATACCATCAAACTGCCACTAAGCCACACCATGGCACCACACAACTACCATGACACATCAGTGACATAACCACAACCACAATACATTATTCTCCACACCAGTACCACCACTTAGCCACATAGCTACACCATTACATTTACCATACCACCACCATCACCACCACCACCATCACCACTACCACTATCATTACCACCACCACCACCACCACTACCACCATCATTACCACCACCACCACCACTACCACCATCATTACCACCACCACCAACAACACCACCATCACCACTGGAACCACAACCATTACTACATACACCACCACCATCACCACCACCAACACCACCACCACCACCACCATTACCACTACCATTACCACCACCACTATCACCACCACCACCACCACCACCACCATCATTACCACCACCACGAACACCACCGCCACCACCATCAGCACCAACACGAACACCACCGCCACTGCCACCACCATCATCACTGCCACCGCCACCACCATCACCACCAGTACCAGCACCACCACACAACACTCACACAATCCAGATATAATAACGATGACAACAGTAACACGAACAGACACACGATAATGACAAAACACCAGTCACAGATCACATATGTTCAACTTTAACAGACAGAGATGGCCATAAGAGACCCGGCTGATGTCCATAAACATGTCTGACCTCCATCCACTGACATGGGATACCAGAAACACAACACACGTGTTTACAATGGCAAGAAAGCCAGAAACAACACACAGAATGAACCATCACTTTCAGAACATCCTCAATAGACCTCGGTCACCAAAGCAAACAATCAACCGCTGTCTAGAGTCACCAAGTGTGTGATTAGTACATCAGAAATTGAACCGGTTCTTTCTCGCGAGTATCTTCTTACCACCTACTACACAAGATGATTACAAATATCTAACCTCATATAATTAGATTGTCAAATACAAAATTAAAACGGCACTTCCCATGGTTTGTCTAGAATAGGTTGTCTACATATGAACAGGTATTTAACCTGTGGCATTTCAATGATTAAAAAGTCTGATGTGTAAAATGAGATTCAAAGAATTTCAACCCTGGGAATCACCATAAATCTAATCACATTAACAGTACCGGTACATTGTGTTCTAAACTAGTCCAAACAAACGTGTTACAAAAGACACAAAACTTGTTCTATTGGAGCTCAAATGTTCACTTATGAAACAGTTGTCATTTCTATATTTTTTCTCAATTTAGCATGGTATATCACAATTTGCATTGATAGTTCACCAGATACCTAACAAAATGTCAAGCCCCCATGTTTGTGCACAGGGAATATATTACAAAAGATGTTTGTAATGTCACATACTGTAGATATTTATACTGCTACGGGTACTGACAAAAGTGCACTCCATCGATAAAACATCTTGTCAACTTTTATAGCAGCAATACGGTGACAAAGACACTATGAAAAGTTATGCAGAGTGAACATGCAAACAACTACAATGCACTAAATTATGTCACTTTATGCTCCCTGCTTGCATACTTCAGTGTGATTCAGTGCTGTTTGTTGAATACGTACAGTTTAATAAAACGTCATCATTTCGCAGGACGTATGTAAAGAACTTTAAGGAATGTGGACTGATAAAGGAACACGCATATTTAGTGAGTGGTCATCCTAAATTAAGGTTTTATGCAGGTGCTGTTGTGGTAAACGCCACAAACTAACAAAAACTTTAGTGATAATGAATATAAAATAAACAAATTGAATAAAATTGATACAATGAATAATATTGAAAATTTATTAAATGAAAAAGTTAAATAAATAAATTAAAATGGTAGTAAATAAAATTAGTAAAATTAAAAATATATATAATGAAAGTATAATTAATGCAATGAATATATAAATTAAATTAAATTTAAGTTATTCCGGCATGAAGTCAACATTCCTGTGAAACAAATGCATCAGTCATGTCAAGTTTTGTTTTTGTCAACTAAGAAACTAGCAGGTAAGCTGACTTGAATACACAAAATGTGCCAGGGTGAATAAACCCCAAGATAAATAAAACATCAAATGAAATGTTAGAATACCAGATTATTTGAATAATTAATACATCAAAGGAAACAAACCACCAGAACTAATTAATCTTGGAAGAAAATGAAGTGATCAAAAGAAATGTCAAACATGAGAAAACAAACAGCTCTTACTTGGGTGTTGAAGTCTTCATCCACATACAACTGAAGGTTATCGTTGGGGAACATTTCTTGGACATGATTCAGCGATCGATTGTCGCTGCAGTCATCATTGCCATCTGGTGCTGTGCCCTTCTGTAGCCGTGTCATATTGTCTGAATTCTGCTCAGGATTCACCATCTGCAGCAGGAGGGATTGCTCGTCAAATATCATGCACAAAATCTGTATTATTTATTTTGAAAACATCTAAGTGTAATCGAGCTAGGACATATGTATGTGTGTGGGTGCGTGCGTGGGAATGTTAATGTTTTACTCCTATATGGTGTGGTTCTCAGGCACCAAACTTTCAGAGAATAAGCTGACGTCTCGGAAGAAAAGTAGCAACTTTTTTAATTTCCTCTTGGTTAAGGGTTTTGGTTGGTTTCAGGGTTCGTACTGCTGGCCCTACAGCAAAACACCCAGCTCTATTCATAAGACAAACACTGCCAAATCCTCCTATTGTTCTGCATGGTGACAGACGGAGATATCTATGGTAGGGGTGGGATACCCTAGGCTTTCTCCCTCGGTGGGAGATATCCAGGGTATAAGAGATTCTTATTCCCGTACACTCTTCTCTTGTGTTCTTTCTTTCCCCATCTCTATCTTTCCTCCTTCCTGATCTTTTCACATCCGTCCCCACGCAGTCCTCCCACCTCAGCTGTGGCCTTCCCATTTTCTGCTTCCTTTATGTTTTTCCACCTCTGCTCTTTTTGTAAGTTTTCCTGCATCTATGCACTGGCCTGCCCATCTCGTCCGGCTTCTCATCGATCTTCCCAAGAGGCTACATTGCATCCCAAAACCCCATTCCTCAGGTCATTACGTTCATCCTTGATATAAGACTTAACAACTAGTTACGTGTTCTCACCAAGCACATGTTCTAACAAGGGCATGTCCAGCGTGCATCCAGTCACGGCACCAACATGTCCAGCGTGTATCCAGTCACGGCACCAACATGTCCGTCTGACAGCGAACTCCTAAATTAAACGACCTGACACAAAATTCGTGCCCTCTTTTGGAAGGGCACCGAGGAGTGCCGCAGTCATTGGCCTGAACAGTTGGAGTCGACACAAAACATTTCTACATGTCCAATTGAATCGGTTATTGATGACTTCAGAGTTAAACATCAGTCACGCGCCCAGTTCAAGTATATATATCTCCCTATAGGGTGTGTCAGAAGGTCTCATGACAATGATAGGGTGTACATGTGTTAGCACTTCCTACTGTGGTATACAATTTAAGTTTACCCTAACAAATTAGTTACCCATAAAATATAAGTGTTTATACTAAAATTTGAGTTACCAATAAAAAATATAAGTGTATATCCTATCATTTATACTAAAATGTGAGCACAAAATCACAATAAAGTCAATGTTTTATATTACCCGGTAGGTTACCGCATATACATCAAGCTTTCCCACAACTTACTTTGACTGACAATTTTGAACAATAATATTGACTTCACAACCCAAAAACAACAATAATTTAACGGAATTATTTTCACAATTCACACCCTATCTATCTTTCAGTGTTTGTCGTCAGACTTCCCCAAAATTAATCAATTAAATATTAATTTATTATTAAATATCACAAAGAAAAACAAGTCATAGTGTGACATGTGATGACAGATTAATTTGTAATACGTAAATAAACACTATACTTGTAATACCTTCCATATATATTATTACCTTTGACATAATTTCATTCTGCATAACATAGTGCAATGTTTTTCACATTCATGGTAACTTAATTTTATGCCTTTAAAGTCACAGAATACAAAGACTGTTGGGAAAAAGTAAAGTTGAAAGAAGCAACTATAGACTGGTTGGAGTCAGGCTATCGTGGATGTCACCAGAAGTCACATGACCTGACGAACACCATGACTGCGAAAATTACTTGGACCCTCCAGATTTTTCTTCTTCAACCTTGTTGCTGATATATGCAGTGTTATGGTTTATGAGAAGAAATATGTAACATATTATTGAGACTATTGCTATATACATATATTCCGTGACAGCACTGGCTGTGACTTTCTACAGTTAACTTTCAAACTGTATATTCTCTACAGCAAACCCTCGTGTGAATATTTGCCTCTGAATACAATAGACCTTTGTGTGGCCAACCTACGAGAACAATACAGAAACCACAGAAAATTCACAAATGTCACGTTCCACGTCACCACAACCAATAATTACAATAACAGAAAGAACTGTTATTAATATAAGATATAATCCTTTCTCGATAACTTGCTTATCATGACAACAGTGTAGTGGTTTCCTCTTTGTCAACTGATTCTGTTACCAGTTCTGGCAAGCCATAATTAGTGGTTGTCCAACACTGGGGCCACTTGTCCAGTCCCAGCCACCGGGCACACTGTGACTGTGTAACTGTAGGACTAAGTCACTCATATTCCAGGCACATTTTCTGATATGGGAACATAGACATTGAATAGGCAACAATGTTGAAAAAAGCCCCGTTTTGTACCCCACTCGAAATTGATTTCCAGATTGATTTAGGACAATTCATATTGTAACCAGAGGACTTTCAATCTGATGGGGCGATACATATCAACTGAAATAGTATTGCAGCAATATTATGACAGATATTATACAACTGATTGCGTAAAGTTCATAATGTATTCGTTTCTGTGAAGAGAAAATGTGTCACGAAATATAATGTTTCGTACATTTATTCACGTGCCACTACTTCTATTATACAACCAACAGCATTTTGTTGACGATTCTGTCGTAGAGTTTTTTGAGAATGGGACCCCCACTCAGTGAGTCCACGATAGGTTTTTTCAATTCCCTGCGTGTGATTTGTTACTTGCCCTGGCGTAGACACCAGATGAAGGGACCAACGGCTTATGGTGTCTCTTCCGAAAGAAACAAGCAATATGATGTAAATGAACTTAATACATAAATGGACATCCAAGAACCGGATTATGCAATTAGCTATTCCAGTTGAGGATGTTTTATCCAAAATGACAGGTAAGGATCTACCTGTGTCCAACTAGTACAGACCCTGTAGTGTCCAGTTACCAAATGCAGGTCAATTGGCTGTAATAGTGGACCAGTGGCCTGACATTAAGTCATAATGACATGCCTCTGGCTCTCCACCTGTCCAAGTCAGTAACTCTCATAAAACAAGTTGACAGTCCAGCACTGTTTATTGTCACCCAGCCATTGCAGATGCAATACTTCATACCACAATTGGGCAATTCGCAACTCTCAAATAGATGTACATTCCAAATGGCTCACTTTTGGGGTTGACAAAGTAGTGACGCGGTGGTGACATACAGGGTGTAGAGTAATGAATGCTCACTGTATCTTTGCAACGAAACCAGATTCATGTGCAAATGCAATGTATAATTGCAATGAAATCAGATTTACAATAATGCACTTCTAATAGATTCATGTGTTCCATAACATTTTGAGGTGAATATCTAAAAGTTGGTCTTTGCTTTAGTGATCAATGAACTTAATTTTGTAAGTTTTATGTATGGTTAAATCATACATAAATCAGTGGTAATGCTTCGGACTCTCGACTGAGAGAACCCGGGTTCAAATCCTATGCAGCGGTGTCAAACTTTGTTTACTCTACACTGCTTCAGTTCACTCAGCTGTATGATTGAGCATCTGGCTATAGACAGCGGTGGATATTTGTGTACGAATAGTCTTCGCGAATTAATTGCAGTGTGGCTGAATGCTTCCCAGAGAAGTCGAGATGGTGTTCGATTGAACAGGTCTGCCAGGGAGTAAAGGGTAAAGCGCTTTGAGCAGTCCTGAGGACTGGCTACTGCGTTATATAACAACCTACCTTTTTAAATAGATAATTTTGAATGATATTTCTAATGTACCTTTACATGAAGAACAGCATTTCAAAACAGCAGCCTGGTTTTCATTACAAACAAACGTGTGTATACATGCCTGCATGCATCATGTATGTACACATGCAACGTATATACGCATTATTTACACAAACACATACGTGCATTAAGCTCAATCTACATAAAATAACAATAATTTGTGTATTTTTTTTAACATAACACTGAAAATCACCGCAAGAAATGAACAACAAACATGTTCAATAAATACACATCATAGGTAAATTTGATTAGTAAATTAAACTAAAACTTAACCACTAACCTCGTCAGTTCTTAATTGACTACACAAATCCCGTCCAGCCACGTACGTGGTTCCTAATGCACAACCACAACTTGTTTGACAGAATAGTTCGAATTTTTTCCAACACAAAAACCAGCAATCGACCAACGATCCGATGAATCATCAACCTTAGGACATCTAGGGCATCAAAACTGCGACTGTGCCAGTTTTTTGTTTTGACTCGGCATGCTGTATGTACCGAATACACCACGACAACGCAGTCACAAACTACAGGCTCCAGGAGAGCAGGCAGATGGGAGGCAGGTTGCATAGGATGGTGGAATTTCATGAAAACATGTTTATCTGGTGCTCAGCAGGAAGCAGGAGTCGATGAACTCTGAATACTCAGCTACAAATTTCAAGCACCGATGCCCCCCCTTCCACCCATTACCTGCCAGACACAACACACTGGGGAGAGGGATGTTTCTCGCAGCCAGTCTAATTACCCTGCCCTCTTTATTCAGCTCATGAGTCAAACTGACCAGGATTTAACGGAGGAGTTGATATACCACCAACAAATTTCGTTCAGAAAATCAAGTTTGCATTTGCAAATTATATATATTTTTTTGATGTTTATAATTTAGCAAATTCTTAAACGCTTCATTTTCTTATAAAAACGTCAAAGTAAATTATGTTTGATAATAATAACTAATTAATATTTTAATGGGCAACGAACACACCGGATTAGTGTATTTAAGGCATTTTGTATGGTATGATATCTACCTCTGCCTACAACATAACTTAATGTAATATTGACGGACTAACAAAATGTTAAGATATAACATTTAATTTCCAAAACTTTTCTGTCAAAGAATCTCTTTAACATACAAATTTTTTCCAGCTAGGTGAATTCGTAGTTCATATTAATAAATAGATATCACTTTTATAGTATTTCTTATAGAATTGTTAATTTTAAGGTTAAAAAAACACTGCAGTGGATCATAAATTCACAAATATCCTCAACTTTGTATAAGAAAGCAAAATGTCTTAGCTGCGTAGAAACAAAGCCTTACTTGTCTAATTCTGCGAATCTCGGTCATCAAACGGCTGTGCTCAGTCGCAGACACACAGGCGGCGCCCTCTGCCAGCAGTTCATCCACATACGTCTCATAGTTGGCGAATCGTTTTATCTGCAAGCAGACAGACGTTTGTGAATACAATAGGCAGCCATAAAAGGAAATGTTGCTCTTGGAAACAGTGGTAGAAGACCTTGTTTCAAAGCAGTTTTCAGTTTTCAAGAAGATAATGTACATATATATATTGCAATACTTTAATTTCCTATAACTCAAATACTCGTCATAACTTGAATGGTACCAAGTTCCAACAACTTGTATTTACTCATGTAAGTAAACTTTATATTATTTTCAAGAAGATCCCGTGTATTTCTGCTGTGGAAGCATGTATGACTCAATCGGTGTCTCCCAAATACAAGAACAGTTAGTAAATTACAAAAATTGAAATCAATGTGGACTACCTCTTAAAACATGAGTATATATTTAGAGAATATATATCTGTGTGATTCTACATTCAACTGCATTCAAACAAGTTGAATTCAAACAAGTTGAATGCAACATGATTTGTGAAATAATGCAGCGTGGTAACTGCTTCTAGTAGTCCGCTGGACACATTGAATGAGGTCCGCACACAAATAGCACCTATTGTAAACACCACCAACTATATACAGCATCACACAATACGCAGGTTCTCAATCAACTTTCTTAACAGTTTGGTTAAGGCCTCACTTCTCTGTGCCTACTGATACAGAAAGAATGCTCTCACTGGGCGAAAAAAACATGTCCTTTTGTATTATAAACATGAAGAAAGTAATGAAATGGCAGGCCGCTGTAGTTCTCTGGCAGTCATTCTTATCGAACACATGTACTTTTTGCAAGAGATTTTTTGTCAAAGCATATATGCTGATTATGGGTCCCTGTTACAACTTGATGCAGAGGTTATACAGTATCAACAACTTGATGCAGAGGTTATACAGTATCAACAACTTGATGCAGAGGTTATACAGTATCAACAACATGTGTGTTTTATACTCATGACAAGTCATGTGATGTCTCCATCAGGAAATTGCAAATTATATAACTCTTTGATGTTGTGTGTGCGTGCGTGCGTGCGTGCGTGCGTGCATGCGTGCGTGCGTGCGTGCGTGCGTGCGTGTGTATGCGTGTTTATTTACAGTGGACTCTTTCTAAGGATAACCTTAATGTAACAAACATCTACTTAAAAAGAACAATTTTAATACATCTGTTCTGGTTTTTACTGTTGTTATATACCCTCAGATATAAAGAACATCTGATATTTGGAACAACTGGACTAATTCCTAACGAATTCCTTATAGGAAGCATCCACTATTTATAATATATACACAGTCACACACACACACACATATTTTAACCATTAAAACCTCCTTGTTCGGGGTTATTTTGGCCCCTGGATAAAAAGCTGTTTGTTTTCCATGTATATTCTTATAGCCTACTCCCACCAGCTAAAATAGTATCAACAAGACTGTCAATCCCAATTTCGTGTCAAGTGTTTTCTCGATTTGCCAGTCCATCTACGTTCCCCACACAAAAGCAGCGACACCGATATTTACCGAGCTGCCTTTGTAAGAATCTAACCTTTACGCCTGCATAAACACGGTCACTTTCAAAGTATGTTTTCTCATACAAAGTGTACACTCCTTTCAGGCACGTAATTGTTGTCTGGCACGCTAAAAGATGTCATGTTAAACAAGTCAAGTTGTTGAGCATATGTCAGATACGATGAATGTAGAGATGCGCGTTAAATGTCAACGGCGTAAAAGTACATAAAATAGAGATGTTATTGACAAAGAAGAGTCAATCTCATATATCCCTCCTCAAACCACAAGAATGACTGACTGCCCGTGGAAAATACCGAAAAAATGTGGCGGCACCATTTATTATGGCGTCAACACTGAAATAAGCTAGCAGTGTGAATATGTTTACAACAATCCTGAATAATAGTTTCAAAGGGCGGGGTATATATAAATACACAAATACTGACCTCATTATTCATTTGCTAAATGGTGTTTTTGTTGTGGACAACATTCTTGTAAAATCCTATTAATTCATGTTAAATCACATTGAATCATGATAAATAATGCTAAACCATGTTAAATCATGTTATGTTAAATCGTGTATAACTATGTTAAATCATGTTATGTTAAATCGTGTATAACTATGTTAAATCATCTTAAATTAGGTTTAAGTTGTTAAACATTGTTAAATATTATTAAATACTGTTAAATACTTAAACAATCTTTTTGATGAGATACTAACTGCCATTCTTTGTGTAAAGTTTACATTTGGGGAAGTAAAATCTCCCAGAGGGAGGGAGTAGTGTGTAACTAGGAAGGATTCATACTCAGACTGGTGTTCTCTAACTCACCCATGAATCATGTGCAGTAAACATACCCCACAGAGAGAGAGACCCACTTAACTGCACTAAGATATATGCCTTCATGTAAGTACACAAGGGTAAGTTAAGACAATGACAAGAATCCTGACATTTGTACTACAAAGGGGTGCACCCACCCCATGGGGGGGGACATGAGGTAACAATCAGAGCTACCTGTAAGCCCCGAGGATGACCTGATCAACTGGACTATTCCTCAAGGCAGCCCATGTTTGACAGACCCATGACAGGACAAGATATGGCAAACCTTGGAGCAAACATTGTAGTACAGAAGGTAAATGACTAGAGGATTAGAAGACTTAACTTGTTTTGAAACACCAGTGCTAATCCTTATGGGTTCTGATATAGAATAACATGTAATTTCCAGATTTCATCATAGGAATAAATTGTTGCCTTTACATAGACAGGATAATCGTGAGATGACCAAGTTTGATGACGATAACAAAGCACACACAATCAACATATATTAATTAACTTTCAAAATGTATCAAAACTAAATCAATTAATTAATGACAAAGCATTTTCATTACTTACCATAACACACGTTATAATTTATTTTACATATTTACCGTGTTACCACAGGTAAACAAAAGATATTTGTATACAGTAACTGACCATAATTATCAGAAACTATGCCAAACCATTCTGACACCAACGAATGCGAAAGACAAACAAGGGAATATACATCTACACCATGGGTTAGTATTGTGACCATTGAAGAAATAGACAGATTGATGGACAGGTGCCAAACTGTTAAGTGATACACTAGCTGGATTAATTCTTGAATGGTCACTACACCAAGCTGTTGCCTTACTACCTGGAGTGGACAGTGGCCAAGTAAAAGGTGCCATATGAGAGCAGCTTTCATACCCCAACACACAAGTACACTTGCCCAACACACTCGGATGGTTTAAACAAACAGCTCTGAGTGGGACGATTTTATACGCACCACCGGACTCACAGAACATCCTGTCTAATTCTGTACATCGCCACCAGGTGGTTTAAAAGTTAAACAACCATGCTGCCCGGTTCGAATATCCACAACAATGTCAATGTGCATTAGTTTATGTTCTACTCAATAGGTGGTGCCACTATGTCAATTTATTTTTCTCACAATGCAAACTTAATGACTACCTCTATTTGCTGAAAGACATGTCTACATTGGTTGGATGTGCTTGCTGGTGTATATATACTGCATAGACGCAATAATTACATTATTTTATTTTTGCTTCAATTACAAAAAAATGACAAAACACGTTATTATATGTATACATTAATTTCTACCTTATGAAGGTTTTTAACAGCTCCTTGTATGAGCACACAAATAATATGTTTGTTTGAGTGCCGACGGTAGACACATCCTATGTAAATGTCAGTTGTGAGCAATCAAGTTTATGTTACTGAGAATACTGTAACACAAGTAGTGTAAAGGATTACTACCTCACACATGGCACGACTCTATCTCAATCTAGTACAATTGGGTGCTTGTGCTTCGACAAACAAGATGAACTCGTTTAAACGCACCAATTGTGAATAATGCTTTGTGTATTTATTACAAAAGATTATTTCCTAATTTAAGTCATTCAAGTAAACACAGACGATTACCAAAGGAGCATCAAAGTAAGATTTTCAAAGTCAAGATATTCATATCTAAAGGAAACATTAACAAAACTAGCTTACCTCCACCCCACCCTTGGAGCAACAAGCCCAGGGCTACAGTTATCATTATAGCAGTAGAGACCCACCTAACTAAGAGACACAGACTCCATGCAAGTGCACAAGGGTAACTTCAGACAATGACAGGAATCCTGACATTTGTACTAAAAGGGGCGCACTCACCCGCCCCACGGGGGACACAGAGCAACAATCAGAGCTACCCTGTAAGCCCCAAGGATGACCTGAACACCTGGGGTATTCCTCAATGCACTGCATGTTTTACTGTTTTACGTTTTAAAACGTGTTCGGGCAGTGGTATCCCCATTGGAGGTGAGTGGTTTACCACTCAATTCTCTAGGTGGGAGAACAACCCTCAAGAAAAGCACAGCCTATTGCAAACATATAAATAAATAGTTCAAAATTAACATGTATAATATCTAACTAATTTGTAAACACCAAGTGCCCCCTCCCCATTACTGGCTTCACTGAGCCCACATGTGTTCTTAGTCCTCAGTTGTCAAATAAAGCTCTACCAACTAACAATTGACTCCCACTGATTGTGTAACAGTGTGACAAGGTGTTGACTTGCCAGCCTAGTCCTACAATACCCCAGCCCATTGCTAGTTTGCCCCCCCCCCCCCCCCATGGATTGCAATACATGCACTCTGACTCCTGACAGAACAAAGATCCCAGGGCAGGGTGCTACTGTGGAACAGAAGGTTGTATTTTCTAGCACAATCTCTGTCTAGCATTCTGATGAATTGTGTCATGATGTCATGATTTTCTATGGGGAATGACAATGCAAGATTCTCCTGGAATTGGTTAAGTTAATTACAATGAGCTCCTCATGATCAATTGTAATTAAGTTAACAACATTTCTTGACCTAAAATACACAAACTACAGAACATCATATGTACCATCCTGCTTCAGTTACTGCACAGTGACTCTCCATTCATATATAACCACTGCTGTCTTTAGCCAGGTACTCAATAATAGAGCTCATTGAACTAAAGCAATGTGACCAAATTTGCCCAAGCTTCAAAACAGCGGCAAAATGTTTCGACCACAGATTCTATCAATTGAGTCTAACTTTCTAACAACACTACCGCATCACACATTATTTGCACTATCTAATTTTTATAATGTTTCTTTGTTTACGTTTATACAACAGGTACCTGGTATGTCTGCCACAACTACCCCGAAAGGACTAGATGTGGAGTATACCACTGCAGACGCAAACATTCCTGATAAACACCAAGTGACATCTTACTGATGTCACTTGCATAAGTCAGCCCCTTAGTAGGCCTAGTTGATGCCATTGCTATACTGATAGTATTGATCACCAACCCCAGAACTGCTGCAATGAACCCTAGCAGGGCTGAGAGGGTCACAAGCTGTATCTCTGATAACCACCACAAGTACGATAATAGTAAAAACTGATAACTTATTGACACCTATGTCTAACTACTATAAGTTCCCTGATGCTATCTTAATGGTTATTAGGATTATTTTAATCTACAGTGTGTTGCTGCAGCCAAGTGATTCCGCACGTGTGGAGCCATATATGATGCAGTTCTTCCATGTATCAATATTCATGTTTGCCAGCATAGAAGACAACCAAGACACTGAGATTATGAAATTAAAGATGAATGTCAACATTGATCAATTCATCCTTTTGATCTATGTCATAAATGAAGTAATCAATCACGAATCACAAGACACAGCATTGCTTAGACAGATGGCTATGGAATGACAGCTGAGCCAAGCACAGTTCTGACACCTCTCTGTTCCTGCTTCAATAAACACACACAAAAACACCAATTACACTGGACATACCTGGCTAAGAGACTGTTCACATGGTAGCCAGAGATCCACAGATAGGGCAAGATGTTAATCACTATGACCAAGTGTGGTTAACTCAGCCAAAAGTGGCACAGTGTAGTCGAACTGATCCAAAGTTCTGGCCATCTACATATGACACCCCACATCACTTCAGGGTGGCTCATTCAACTGCCTTACCCTGTCCTTGGCTGCCAGTGCGCATGCCTCCTACAGGAGCCATAGCAGTGGACACGGTCCAGTAAACAGCACAGGTATAAAGCCTGCTCGCTAGAGCGCAACCACACCAAGCACAGGGGTCACATTAACCTATTTGGCACGACCTCTGACCTGAGCACGCAGGTGCCGAAATACAGTCAACAACAATCACTCCCTATTCACCACCTCCACTAACCACCTGCATGGAAACACCTCCACTGCCCTCTCCCCTCTCCCCAGATCCCTTTCCCATTTCCCCTCTAACTTCCCACAGGTACAAAGTCTCCCCCCACAACACTTGCACCAAGAACCGTTTCTGCAATCGGAGACTTTTGAGAGGAGAAATGAAGGGTATCATTAAGAGGAACGATGGGTCATACATCCTGTTTAGAATACTATAGATGCCACAAGAACCACATGAATGGGTGAGACAGGCAATGGCCATATCAATCTTAACTTGTGATTGCCCTACAATGCGGTTATGGTCTCTCCAGTGGGTCTTCTTTGCTGCTGTCGCCCTAAGGGCAGCAATGAGGGTACCGCACCACTATGTGATCTATGCCAGGGTAAACTTGACACATGGGGTAAACGACATATATATGTTCTGCGGTTGCTATGTATTTACCACTTTGACGTCCGCGATGAAAACAACATGAGTACGTGTGATTGATACCATACGACCAATGCCTAGATTCAACCAATGCCTAGATTCAACCAATGCCTAGATTCAACCAATGCCTAGATTCAACCAATGCCTAGATTCCACAGTTACTTCTTCCTATACCAAATACTCCCCAATAAAATTGAATGGACAAAAATAGAAAATGACATAATCTGATGAGTTAGACATACAGGAGTTTAAAAAAAACAATCTGATAATACCTCTGAAGAATCTTTTTTATTGTTTAGAATTTTTAAGCAAGTCACTCTGATGAAGACTGTGTGATACAGTCAAAATATTCTAAGCCCAAAACAAGTTTCTTGATTGTAAATACTATTTGTTATGTTTCTTAATTTTTTTAACAGTACTTCTTTATTTTATAATCTACTATTTAAGCATTCACCTGATGGTTCTTTCCATAAACTTCCAAAGGTTTCTGGATAATCTCCCTGTTACGCTATTTGTGTATAACAATTTGAACTTTACAGTTACATCGCCTTGCATATATATGCATTGTATTTCAACGTCAAATATTACTGAAACAAGCCAAGAAACCAGAATTTTGAAATATTCAACAAATTTTGAAACAGCAATCTTTCTCACTATTTCTACTTCATGTATACTTGTTTTAACAGGACATTTTCTACTTGCCCCCACAGGACCTTGGTACAGTCATAAATGAATGCAATGTCTACTTGTTCCTGTGACATTGAGACCACAGTGACCAGCCACTAATGTGGGGGTAATTGGGGGATTGCTCCTAATGGGATGGGTATGCATAATGAGCTTGTGTTACCCTATAGAACCCTCTGTGATGGCTTGTGCCATAGGTGTGCCAGACTTGGTAATGGAGAGGGGGATTGTGGGGGGAACAATGGGGGAATTGGGGGGGTTCCCAAAGGCTCACTCCTGTGTATGTACATTGTGTAATGCCAATGTTTACCCCTCCAAAGGCTTGTTGCTAGGGAAACATCAATAGAAGGATGGACAGAATACTGGAAGGATGAATGAAACAAACAAAAAGACAACAACAAATGGAAGGCAAGGATAAAAGGTTGAAGGGAGAATTGGGAAAGGGAATGGGAGAGAACGAGGAAGCGAATAAGAGGAAGGAAATTAGGGAGAAGGAGGAGTTTATGTTTTAATTGAATTCACAATTATTGTAGAAAAGGATACAGCAGAAGTTTAGCACTTATGGAGTGCTTTCCCATTTAAAAACAGTAAACTGGGAGAAAGGATGAGTAGATTGAGAGAGGGTGGAGGGATTGAGAAATATGGTCAATAAAAATAAATAGAGGGAATATCACTACACATGAGTAATAACTTGGTTGAACAAAAATTCGATGTAGAAAAAACTTTTCTTTTTGCAACACTGAGCTACCATAATTGAGATCAGTCAATGGGATGCGATATCTTCTCGCAAAAAGTTGTTATGGATGTAAGTTATCAAACTTGATCGTCATTTGTCACTAGAAAAGCAATCAGTTTCATGCAAAAAGTAGGCATGTTCCAAACGTAAAAAAGACATGAACTCCAAAAAACTGTAAGAAGCTTGTCACAAGTTACAGTAAAGTAACTGAAGTACCTAGCCACACTGACCAAAGCGCTATCCCCTAGTGCAAATAAGTCACACTTGTTTCCTTTGGAGAAAACAGAAACATCTACTATATAACATTCCATTTTTTAAAGAAAAACATAAAAACTGGCAATTAACATTTCTAAGGAAGTGAGCAACATTCTGTGATCATTCACCTGTATCGTGTTATTCGTTTTTTTACCTAGCGGGAAGCTTAGAAAGTAATAAAAGTGCGGTTGACCACACAAAAGACCCTACTTGATATATAGCCTTGAAAAGATGTGGTGTCATTTCATTGAGACAAGTGCAATGCACCTTGTGTACTGACCAATCCTAAACACTGATGTCTTATCAAAGCTTACTCCTCATACAGTATCGCTGTGTAATTAATTGTGATACACCTGTGATAATGCTGATTACAATCATTGCAAGATTAATATCTTGTGACATTAAAGTGTGGAGAAGACACGATAAGAACAGAAATGTAACTGCCTTTAGGAAGATACGCATTCTAAGTAGATGTCAATATTTTTCACATTTTAATGGAATGTATAGTAACATTATTTTTGCTGACTATCTAAACTACTTTTTGATGAAACATTGCAATACTGAAGTGTTACTATCTATGGCATAATTTTGGTTGGTTAAATAGTAATATTCAATTATCCATATAAAATGTTTTACTATTGTGTTTTTCAGATCTTAACATTTTCTACATGCGATGGTGATGACATAATGTTCACCATTGATCATTTTACTGTACTTACTCAGGACTTAACGATGACCAATAAAACTTCCCATTTGAAGGTGGAGGGAACAAGTAATGGAAGAAGACGAGGGAAAAGAAAGAAACAAATCATATAGATAGACAAACACAAGAATATAGAAAAATAAAATAACAAATATTAAAAACAAATATATATTAAACTAAAAAATTATAGTTAACTAAAACAACCAACAAAAATCAGATATATTGAAGAAGACAATTTGCCACATGGCGGAGTACATAAGAAAGATGTAGGCGTTCTCTTTGTTGGTATGTATGTATTAACCTGTAACGCAATACTCCACTTGTTCATCTCTGAATGCTTCACTGACTCTGGGTGCTATTTGATATCTCTATCCACCCACTGTTGTATAACCACTTCCTATATATTATTACGCTAACCTAGGATCACTGTAAGTACATCTTCTCCCCGGTGCCGAGGCCTACTTGCCTCTTTGTCCGTTCACATCCTTAGACCATTGACCTTTGACCTACCAACTGGCGACATATTTAAGAAACAATGAAAGTTATTTAGACTTATTTATTTACATGTTTTCTATAAGCTCTGATTTTTCTAGAAGGCCTACCTGAGAGAATTGAGTGGTGATCAATTATCCAAATGGCGCCACCGTAAACAAGTGTTTTTTGCTCCACGTAAGGGTGGATGCAGGCAAACTTGCAGAGAGCAGAGGCGGAACAACACCAAATACGCAGGAGAAGGGGATGGCAACAGCTGAGGTGGGAGGACTGTGTGAAGACGGACATGAGATGAGCGGGTGAGGATGAAAGATGGAGAGAAGAGGATGCTGACAGGAAGCTATGGAGAGAAAGAACAGGACGAGTGGTTCAACAATATTACACCTGACCTCAGCCATGTCCAGGGAACAGGGAGGACGATCAGTCAACTAGTATAGTATATGGTTGTTGTAACATAACGAAGACAAGATGGTGGTTACCAGAAGAGGAAGAACCCAGAGATGATGGATGGATGACAAAAGGAGTGGACAAACCTGGGAAGGAATGAGAACTTGTAAAACATTTGCGATGAGTGAGTAATGTATTCTACACAGACGAGACAGTGTTTGAGACAGTGATCAATCACGCTACTTTCTCAGTCTTCTGCAACTCATTTATCCAGACCATTTGAATTACACAAGGTTGTTGATACAGTTAATACAGTTGATACAGCTGATACAGCTAATACAGTTGATACAGCTGATACAGCTAATACAGCTGATACAGCTGATACAGCTAATACAGCTCACTGTTTGTGATATGTCAGTCAGACGTGATGTACATTTCAATGCATGGGAAGTGGATGGGTGTCTAGGTGGGTGGGCACAGGCCATATGGATGGACACAGGTCATATGGATGGGCACAGTCCATCCGTATATGGATGGAGAGAGCCTGTATTGATGGGCACTGTGCATTGGGGGGGCACTGGTGGGTGGGTTCTGCCCAAACGGATGGGCACTAGGTGAGTACTTTGACATTTAGATAGGTGGATATTGACAGGACTGTAGAAAATGGTTTACCATTGAGATATATGTGCAAATGACTTGATTATTTTCTTATTTATATAAGAGACACTTGTATTTTGTAGTAGGGATGATGCACTGGAAAACTTTCAAAACAGCAGATCAAAAGCTAGTCTTTAGAAACAACTAATTTGGTTACTTATGAGAACTTTTTCATTTTCTACGTATATGAGTCATCATCATCGTCGTTTAGAGGCGGTGTTTCCAGACTCTGCTGGGTTTGCCTTTCTTCCAATTGCCCTCTTCCACTTGACACGGTCCCGTGCATCCCGATGGTCGATACCCATCAGTTTCAAGTCTGCAGACACGGAGTTCTGCCAGGTCTTCCTTGGTCTGCCGACTGGAGCTGTCCCGGTAGTTTTTGTATACCATGAAATTAATTGTAACCAAATTTATATCACTAATATCATATCAGTGATGTTGCCGTGATTATGATCTCACATTCTCATTGGACATTGATAGTATCTGGTCCACTCCTAGACATCCAAGTCATCCATTATGTCCCTCCCACCTGATGAAGTGCCACCCACGCAATGCTCAAACAGTATCATTACAACTGTAGATCACGATTGCCGAGTTGCTGTATCATTTAACAAAGATACAAATGTTCATATTTCACACAGTCAAGCATACAAACCAAGACAACATTATTTCAAAAGCTAAATTAATCAAATGTCTCTTGGTTGTTGGACAGAAATATATATTTAATATATTTGTATTTTTAAATTGCAAACAAACAACAATTTGGCACATTTATTCTAATTCTATTCAATTGTCCCTCTTAATAACAACCTGTTGTTTGCATAAAACTCTGAAAAAACTGTTGTGAAAGATATCCATATTGCAACTACCGGTATACACCACTTATTTAGGTCCTGTTACACTAACAAATTGTTAGAAAAGTTGGTTATTACCTGATTATTTGATGAAAAAATCACCATCCGCATAACAAACTCTGCAGTGCCTGGCATCCAGGTAGATAATTATTAACAACGAACAACAGTTATTAACGTAAATGCATCTATTTATATAACTTTGTCTAGCAGTCACGCCCAATCTCATCAAACATAAACATACAGCGATGTATCTAGCAGCGAGATCTGGTGATATTTCTTTAGTCCAGTAATATCCGACTATAATATTTAAGAACATTATAGTAATAAATGAGGAACAGACATAATTTTTAAAGAATAGTATATTAATACATTTTATGAGGAATGGACTGGGTTGGTTTAAGCAGATAAATAAAAATAATATCAAAAGTTGTTTTATAAAGTTACAACACTGCTCTACATGCTATTTCTTCAAATTACATGTAATGGCAACTTTAAAATAGTTCTAAATAACCAGTTATTACGGAGCTACAGAACCGCAAGGCAGCACAATAGAGAAATTACGGAGAATTTTCTGAATGACTTGCTAACTGCCCTATGTTCCACCGTGCACTCTATAACCCCTCCAGGAGTCACAGACCACCCGGACATTATAGAATGACACCTAAGAAGAAATATTCTACATTTGCATATGAATATGCATTTAAGCCGGAACTAAGCCTGCGCGCGTCCATGGAATTCTCAAACGTACCTCCGCAAGGAAGATCTCCGTTGGCGATACATTGCTACTCTGGTTGTGAATGCCTGGCACCTTAAACTGTAACCATCTACTTATCAAAAAGTGCAGGGATCAAAGAGTGTAGTGGGCAGATAAGCAGTGGGTCAGCTAGTCTCTGGACAAGTTCCCACATATTTGTTAATGCTATCAAGGTGGTCATTTATTCACTGGCCAACATGCTACAGATGATAAGATACCTGGCCATGACAATAAAACTATGCACAAGGTTGGCAACTGGCCATTTGTGGGTCGGTTCAGCAGTAAAGACTGGTCAGAAATGGCTAAAACTTTACCCCACAACCATAATTAGGCTGCCTGGGTTATCTTTAAAGGGGGACAACATGTGGCATAATGATGACAGTGGTGTGAGAGCATCTCCCAACAGGCATGGACAATTACTCCCTATTCTGTGTTGCTTAGTCCATTAATTAGAGTGTCCAGGGCATGTCTAACTGTGTACACTAAGATGTAGAGATGATACTCTATCCTTTCCCTTCTGATTATCCTTTCCCTCAACCGTGCGGTTGTTAGATCCAGGAGAATTGCAAATTCCCTGTTAAAAATGGTTAATCACAAAATGGTTATGAGAAAATATGCTTATCTTGTTCTGATCATTGTACATGTGATCACTGTACATGTGATCATTGTACATGTGATCATTGTATTTGTGATCATTGTACATGTGATCATTGTGCATACATGATTATTGTAAATGTGACCATTGTACCTGTGTTAATGTGTATGTGAACATTGTACATGAAATCATTGAATGTGATCACTGTGAATGTGACCATTGTACATGTGACCATTGTACATGTGACTATTGTACATGTGACCATTGTACCTGTGTCAATGTGTATGTGAACATTGTACATTAAATCACTGAATGTGATCACTGTGAATGTGACCATTGTACATGTGACCATTGTACATGTGACCATTGTGTTTGTAATCATTGTACATGTGATAAGTGTACATGCAATCATTGTACATGATGATCACCAAATGTGATCACTGTATACGATCACTATACATGTGATCACTGTGCAATGCAAACCCTTACATAAACTTGGTACAGTGGAATATCACTATTTCGGTCATCCTTGGGACTGGACAAAAGTGGCCTGATTAGTGAGGTGGCTGTATTACCAAGGTGATTGTAAAGCAAGGTTCAACTGTAGTTATTTTATGACCCTGTGTTACACAAACTGCTGGTAGAGTCCCCAAAAGAATACTGTCAGTCATTCTATCTCAAACCCTACCACGGAAGTCATTCATAATGTCATGCCTCATTTATTCCATTCTTTCTAAGCTTCTACTCCACTCACGAAAAGATCTGGGCTTTGGGAATTTTCCCACATACAAAAATAACACAACAAACTGGCCTCCCATTATTATGTTTGTTATTTTTATCATTCCGTGGTTGCACAATCAGTGACTATTCCAATAACAAGAACTACCAGAGATAAGTATAACAATTACTGTACGTTCATATTAAATGTACGCTTCATCAGCAGCTAAAAAGACTTGTAGGAGACTAATCGTGCAGAAAATCTATCAGAACAATGCAGCCAAGATAATGAACGATAAGGAATGGCACACCAGACCCGTTTGGAAAACTCCAAACAAAGCTAAATTTGCGGTTGTGTGAAACTTATGATAAACTCTATCTGCACCAAGATAACAGTTTCTCAGCCCCAATGTATTCAACCTACAGGTATCTTTGTTTCAGATGTCTACAGATTTTATAAACAATAACCGTTTTCAAAGAGGATGGTTGTTATACCTGCAACTCGCAAAGACTGGAAACTGATTTAAAGTTCTACCTTCTTCTACAATCCACAAGATCACTTTTGACCGACCACGCAAGTTTCATAGATGCCTTTTGGTGATAAGCTTGTTGACAAGCAAACAATGAGTTTCTAAACAGAATGGAAGATTCCTTGAGAGTAACAACCACAAAGGTAGTTTGTGGTGCTTATGGACGGATGGTGTACAAAACTGTACATACAGATATACAGACATACAACAGAGATTCTACCTCTACTATTGCCCGGAATTAGTATACCACTACATATCTAGATTTGAACTGATATCATTTTATTTCTAATTAACATTTTTATTAAAATCTAACAGCATTTAATTTCCTAACATTATTACGTAAGATTCATAATTAATATTTCTATTAGGGCTTCGTCTAACGTTAATGTGACTTTTGTTTTTAAAAAAACTACCAAATATACGCATGCATGTGGCGTGTGCGTATGAGCACGTGTGCATGTGTGTGTGCATGCAGGTGTGTAGACTATGTTTGCACCCATGTATGCGTATGTATTCATGTGTATCTCATATACTGAATTTATTTATTTTATTTATTTATGTTTACTTATTTGTATGTATTTATTTATAATTATTTGTTTCAAGAAAACAGATCATCATGACTGGTCAAAGTCAAGACCTTCTATTTGGAACAAGTAGATAGACATCACGAAAGACACAAGACTATGTCCAGTTTCTGGTTTACATTGACCAGCACTGGCCAAAGTCACCTTATTGAATAGGGCCTACCTGACCCCAGAATCATAGCTATGCCCACTGGTCAAGCATGGACAGTGACTGTGGTCAGTGACTCCAGTGATCTCACCCACACTAAATCAATGTTGTAGTGGCCTGTCATTATACTTCCCTGACAAACAGCAGAAATATACAGGAACCACCTATTAAAATCTCATCACTTATTCTGTCCAAACAACAAAGTTCTTAGTGCACGATAAACCATTGAAATTCAACAACATTGTGAATTTCAATGTCATTTCATCATTTTATCCCATTGTGCCCTCAAATCATTTTAATATTTCAACATTTTGAAGTACTTTATTCTAAATTTTGTATACTATGATGTATATTCTGTTTCTCACAAAGCCGATCAACCAATCTCTGTCAAGCACAGTTCTGACCTGTCCTGTCCTGTCCTGTCCTGTCCTGTCAGCTCCTCTCCTGTAATCATGCATGTCTATCCTATTCTATCCTATCTTGTCATGTTGTCCTGTTGTGTTCTGTCCTATTATGTCCTATGCTGTCCTATTCTGTCCTATTCTGTCCTATTCTGTCCTATTCTGTCCTGTTCTATCTTGTTCTGTCCTGTCCTATCTAGCACTAGAAGAAACGTGGATACACACCATGGGAAAACTACAGCAACCCACTGAATGACAACATCTTATTGTAAACGTGTTAATTTTTGGATTAGTTACTCTAACTGAAATGAAATGAAGTTTATTTGGTTACTTGGTTACAGTGATATTACAAATATGAAGGTAAATATGGTTTCACCAAGTAACTCGGGAGATTCTCTAGAAACCTCTGGGGCATTATTTTGAGAACCACCTGTAATTAGGTAATGTAATAATTGTACCTTTTTTAGAATTGCCACAAACAAAAATTACAACATGGCGTCGCAATCCAACATAAACTGACACAATCTAGCATTGTGAGGCAAAGTGATAACTGGATGGTACAGTGGGCATTGGAAAATACTTGTCAACTGAGTATCTGTGATAAAATGGAAGTATGAAGACATATAACATGAATGACATTATATAGTATAAATAGACAGTACAACGCATAGACACAGTGTCTGCAATTCATAAAAAGGCTTTAAGTGCCAGGTTTAAGGTAATGATATATATTTGATAAGCTGCCTGTTGATTTATTCCAAGATATCCTGCAGATTCAAAGCCATATGTAATTATGAGTTCATGTTTGTATAAACATTTTAGGTAAGATTGTATAAATACAAGCAATTCAGTCATCACAATTTAAGACAGTCTCATTATTAAAAAATTTGCCAAATTATAAAACTATCCATCCAGTCATTTTTTTAACTACTAACCCAGTTGCCACAGAAAATTGGAAGAAAAACAATGACTTGAAACTGTATTATGACTTTGCCTCAGCATTCCATCCAAGAAACCTCCCTGACATCCGATCAGTGTATTAAATATTTCTTATGAAATGTGAATGGTTTATCCAACAAAGGTGCAATAAATATTGCTATGTAATCCATATAAGCCACTTCAACCTAAGCTGCCTGTTGATTTAATCCAAGATATCCTTCAGTTTCAAAGCCATGTGTAATCATGAGTTTAATAATGGGTGTTAATTAATATGAGTAGCTTATTTATTGCATAATTACACACTTGTCTGCATGTAAGAACCAGAAAATCACCATATATATAGTTTCCTTTGCATACTAAACTCCAGCCACGTAGGTTGTTAACTTAGTTTGTATGTCCTTTTGTATGTCTTATTGTCGACAATCTTAATAAGAGGATGTATTGACTAGAACAGTTAATGTTCCCACGATAATTCTGATATAAATTGCTACCATAATTATTAATGTTGTGACCCGAGGGTTAAACAATGTGGTGTTTTATTAACCCTCTGTGATATTTCCCTTCCAATCGCCCAATAATTTAACAGTTAAAATAGTAATTATATCACTATTCATAACTTTATTATAATTGCTGCTATTTCATGGCTACACCATATTGCAACAAAATGTAAATTTATACAACACAAGGAACATGCACACTGAAAAATAGCATCAGCTGGTATGTCTAATCATTATTATGTAAAACTAACTTTTTCACTCACAAATTTATTACAAGATATTAAACATTACATAGCACATAATTTTTTTAATAGATATTAAAAAGCATTAGCCACAGGCTAAGTTCAGCGCCTACACACCGAGTGTATCTTAAACAAATTAACTGCAGGTGTAATTTGTATGGCACCGAAAACGGATATGCCAGAAAACGTTCTGCACCCATCTCTACACAAACTCCAATTTGACGACGACCTCCGATCAACTGTCCTGCGAACATGCTGTGGTTACGCAAACAATGGGAACTCGATTACGCAGGCGAAACAATTACGCAGCTCTAGACTAAAATGTATCAGCTGCAGTTGAAAAACTCGGCCAGACGTAATGCGATAGGCGCAATGAATGCTCCGCCCAAAGCAGTAGTAGCCTAGATGACAAGATTGAACTCATCAAATAAAGGGCTTTTCAGTTGGCAACTTCCGTTAGATTGACACAAGTAACTAAACAGTGCTATGGACCCCCTGGTGCCTGCTACCACATCAAAGGTCCACCACTGTCCCATTCAGAGGGTTCATGATCAAATTAATGTGCAGAGTAATTATTCACCAAGGTGCATCCTGAACTGTGACATGTGGTGTCATTAGTCATGACAGGGATGACATGGAATACAGGATAGGTCTGTTGGGAAGCATCCCGGTGTCTCCCAAGTTAGGATCAAGCGAGTGTAATTTATTGGGGTCCAAACTAATTTTAAAACACAAATCCTGTTATTAAACCACTGATCATCCTGATTTTATTAAAACGTAACTAATCATGGGTAAAGGTCATCCTCCAGACTTACCAGTAATTATCCCTGAAACATCAAACTCATCCTTAAGAGACACTGAAAGCTATTGATTCTGTCTATATGGTATCTATGCCAAGGGTAGTAAGAGTCCCACAGGAAAACGGGGAAAAACCTGCCATGGACTCACTTTTCCAGAGAAGAAAAATTCTGAAAATTAACCACACTTTCGGGATAGCTCTAGACAAAGCTATCTGAGGTTGAGTGTCAGAAGGGACCAATGAGGAAAACCACTTGGTGCTGTATCGAATCTTGGGCAAGTTTGGTCATTCCACGTTGCTCCCGTTGACCCAGCTACACAGAAATGAGCACCTAGCTATAGACAGTGTTGGATATTTCTATATTTGTGTACGAATAATCTTGGTGCATTAATAAATAATTGCAGCATGGCTGAATGCTTCCCAGATAAATCAAGATGATGTTCGACAGAACAGGAAAAAGTATAAAGCGCTTTGAACAGTCCTAAGGACTGGATACCTTGCTACATACAAAAATTACCTTTCACTTTTCTATAAGTCATAAGTGCATCGTCCCTACCTCGTACTTGAAGTAGAACATCGGTCCTCCGTACATCTCCCAGTCCACCTCCTGCCTCACCCTCCTCTCTCCATCCACGTAATCCTCTTCCTCCTCTCCATCGTCTGTTATGCTCGGCGATTCCACCAAGGGGACATACGCGAGCTCGACGGACGACCGACCCTGACAGCTGCCCATTTATGACAGGGACACAACTATTGACACTGACGCCGGTAAGATGTCAGACATTGTCAGACATTCCAACAGCGACGTTAGCAACACAGGTTTTCTGACGGCGACATGATAGGTCATTCGTTGGTGATTTTAATGTCAATGGTCTTCTGACACACGTCTTCTGATGTTGACGTTCGTGACACAGGTTTTCTAAGAGTGATGTTAGTGACACAGGTCTTCGGTACTTCTAACAACAATGTGACGGACCTTTTGACGGTAACATTAATGACACCGGTCTTCCAACTGCGATATTAGTGTCACAGATCTTCTGATGGCGAAGTTAGTGACACAATTCATCCAATGGTGACATTAGTGACACCAACCAAGACTTACTAAGCACGACACTCCAACAGTCAGGATACTTTAGTTTATGGTGACGTCTGGTGCTATTTATTCACACATCACCGCCGCCTCCTACAGGATATGGCAAGGTTCCATTTCCTCACTCACCAGGACAATATTTGTAGTTGTAGAACAAAATGATGACTCAACTTAACCATCCTGGTAGACAGTTCCAGTGTAACAACCAACTACACTGATTATCCCTCACTACGCATACTAAATGAACATGGAACGGAACAACACTCCTGGCATACAACCACAGCAGGTTAATCCTTATTCCTGCTGTCAGTAATCCCACCACAGGCACACAGGCACACATGTAAAGACGTGCACCACCGACTACACACAAACAACACTGACAACTTTGATAATCATCCACTGAACATGATCATGAACTGTGATGTGAAAGCATTAATCACCAGAGTTTATGACAAGGACTGTGGATGTAGAAGGACATATCCATTTCACTCCCTGTCATCTGACTTGGCTCACTAGGTCACGCCTGGTTGAAACCGAACTGAACATAACATGTAAATGATCACCATCTGACACCGACATGTCAACTTGGCACCTAGTGACGCAACCTTCTGGTATTCTCTCACTGTAATAGACATTTGTTACAGTGTGTCACAGCTAGGGAGGTATTTACAGGACCTGTGCATGCAAATTTGTGAAAACTTTACACACACACACGCACGCACGCACACACGCACGCACACACCCACACACACACACACACACACACCCACACACCGGACGCAGTCAGCTATTACCGGTAGCAAGTCTCACCCACAGAAATGACCACAAAAATCCGTACCTGTAATTGTTGAAACCCACAAAACACTGCCATCCATTTATCATTGTGAGATAGTTCCGGTAGCGCTAGACAATGCCTACTGCAAATAGATACTTGAGTAATTACAAATAGTTGGCAGTTATTACAAAATGAACCATATATATGAGTAATGTCTTGAGAAATTATACTGGGGTGGATTTTGATAATGTAATATTTATAATCTGTACTGGGTTAAAGCGTAATTATTATTCTGATTATCGTCATCATTGTTACCATTATTATTCATTATTATAATGAATAAATATTCTACATGATCATGTGTAATCAATGCTAGATCTAAACTAGAACTATTGTGTATAGCTTACAGCAGTTGAAATTTGGTTTCATTAGGTTGGAAAATAAGTTTCACGGAGTTTGCAGTTATTTCATTTAGCATTCATAAATCAATGTATAATACCCTAAATTATTTTTAATTTTCAGTTCAAAAGGCTTCTGACATTGAAACAGATGCAAGCAGTTGCTATTTTGCATTATGACTGCCTGGTGAATACAAAATTGTTGAGGTCTGCTAACATGTTATTGTAATTCAAAGTTTCATGTAGCAGTGGGGAATCTGAGGTGAAATTTAATCAGTTTCACGTAGTCTCAATGTTTTGTGCTCACCCCTAAGGGAAAAATGTGTTAATTCCCTGAGTTATTTTAATTAATCAAACCACATCTTTTAGTTTTACATGGTAACCCCTTACTATCTGCCTAACAAGGTTTTTCCGAAAATAGCTTGAATGACTAGCATTCTTTTCTTGGTGCATGTCATCCATACAATTTGTGAATATCTCAACAAATTCTAAAGCTAATTACAAAAATGTCACCCTATGAATGTGCAGTTAGCATGCAAATATGCAACGTTTGTGATAACAACTCAGAGTGGAAAGTTTTGGCCAATAGATGAATCTCATGAAAGTAGCCACAAAGACGATAATACCACAATACAGTGCACTCAATAAATATGATCAACACACCATGACGCAAATGAGCAACTATTGGCATTCGTAGCCTGTAGCCAATAGCAAGATATATCAGATCATAATCTGATCCCGAATGTGGTAAAATACAGAAACAAAGTCAAACATTTTTCTTACTCATTGCCAGTGAAAATGTCACGAGTGATACCAATCAGAATATACACCTGCGGTACACGATCAAAATTCAATATTTCAAACGGCATAACAAATGTAAAAAATATGGTTACAGATCATTCTTAACACTGGTAGGCAGTGATTAGAAATACTAACTTGAGTCAAAGTGTTACAATCATGTTATGGTCTTCCCAATTCATTAATCCATTAAACTAGTGAAGAGTTTTTGACCCCAAGATTACGAGAGGGATGTACATTCAGCTCATACCATAAGTGCTGTGTATGAATTGTTTATAAGGGAAGTTCATAAGGTAAACATTAGAATTTCTGCATAATTACCTGGCCTCAATTCAAAAAATATTTTTACTGAAAAATTATGTTTAAAAGATGTAGCATAAACATGTTGACAAAATAAATAAATACTTTATCAGCCAGATATATTAGTGATATTGTCCCCAAGTCAAACACAGATGTCTGGTCACATCCTAAATGCCTACATGCTTCAACCGACCACCTACGTCAGTGCCGCACATAACACACAAGACAAGCACATGTATTTGCAATGACAGTTATGGTTCACGTTTCCGATTATGATTGGCAGCCATGGTTTGGTGGACGCACAACAAGTCTAAATCACCAGGGCCGTGACACGTCTGCATACAAGTAAACCGGCGGGTATACATCAAAATAATGTGCAACGAGACTCCCGCTGATCGACATACAAGCAAGAAATGCAATCGGACATTTCAATAGGCCGGCGAAACAGCGAGAACGGACTTGCCCCATAGAATTATCTGAAGGTGAAACAGTCACTACTGGTAAAACACCACAGGGGGTTACACTGTACAAGAGGGGTCGTGTCAATAGCTGCCTGGGAACATATTAAAGGGGCTGTCCTACGAGTGATGGTTGTAACTTTTAAGAGATTATGAATTTTTTTTAACCTTATGAAGGTGAAATGGTAAGTATTGATAAAACACCACAGTTGTTGTATAAAAGGAGTCATGTCAAAAACTGCCTGAGAATATATCAAAAGGCCTGTCACACACACACGGACGCAGGCATGCACGCACGCACACATTTCACACACATTTCTAATTTTTTCGCCAAATACAGTGACTGAAAGACAGCAAATGTTATACTGCCATAGTTTCGCTTATCCTACATTCGCCGGCCCTTGTGAACTTGTCAAGAAGAGTTGTGACGACAACAAAGGTGGCGCCACATCATGGCACCTGGGTAATATCGGTTAAACGCCAATGTCGCTCTGTGAAGACAGACTTTCTAGAAAAACATCGCAAACGTGTAAGTTAATAACTTCTGATAATTACCTTTGTGTTTTTACTACATCACCAATTGGTAGACCACAGACTATGGACAAAGAAAGAGAGTGACCAGAGAAGGAGGCAGGTGGACCTCGGTACCTGGGAGGAGATACATTACACTGCCTCCCAGTCAGCGTATTGCTGTACAGGTTGGACTTAACCTTGGCTAGGATGAAGACACAAACAGCACCCCAATGGGCATGTTTTGTGTACATGTCATTTGACAGGCAGGTGAAGTTACATAAACACTACTGGACCACCAGTTACAAGCCTGTGGCACCTCTGCCCCCTTCGCAATCAATTTCAATCACTGTGTATTAACATTCCTGACCCATGTAAGTTGAAGTCAACAGACCCTTTGATGAAACCAGTTCAGCAAATCTCTGGGCTGCCCAAAAGTACCCAACAAGGTTAATTATGTGGGAGTTTGTAAATATATCAGAATACCTGTCTGAAACTGTTAACAGATCACCCGTCACAACTTATACTTGATGACCTTTGTCCTTTGTAAATTTTACTGTCTAACTGTTTTCATAATTTCATACAGCTCAAACTTCTGCATATTTCCCCTAAAAATAGAGAGAAATTAAAAGAATAAAGAATATTACATAATATTATATTAAGTATAATAAAGTAATTTTTAATATTGTAGTAAAGATTCTATCAAACTATCGGGTAAACTTTGTTTCCCCCAACAATTATTAATACCCTACACAAAAATGTGGGGAACTTCATGAAATCATGTATGAGAGTAATACATGTGTCAATAATAGTTCCCTGAAACAGTAAAAAGGCAATGCTAATGTTATGCATGTTACACTGCCACCGACATACTTTCATAGTTCATGGACCACAATAACTTTTACAACTGCATCTGTACTAAAATACAAATGTCAACACAGGAAACATTGCATGCATCAGCAAGTAATTTATCAGAATCATGTGCAAACTATCAAGGTTTACTTCCGTGTATTTCACGCCCGGTCCCATCATGTATAACCATGATTTTCAGCACAGCAAAAAGGGTACTAATACTACTAGATGATTGTCTTAAATGCTAATTCAATGCTAATAACAAGTATTGCCCTTTTTGCCTTTCCTCATATATAAATATATGGGAATTCCAAACAATCAGTGACGCTCAAAACAAAAGGCCGGTCCAATTCAACAGCAATTCTACTTCACTGGGAAGCATTCAGCCATATTGCAACTGCTACACACTGACTATTCATTCAAATAATTGACTCATTATTATTAAATATAGTCATGCCTTGCCATTTATAGCCATGCACTCATTTTTACAGCTAAGGCAAAGTGAAGTAAATGAAACTGCTCACTATTTGAAATGGTGGGTTCTTCTCAATTGTCAACCTGACAAACTAACCGTTGCACCAGTTCCTTAATTATTACTTACTTATTAACAAGCTGTTAGTAATATATATATGACACTTTGGCCATTTAACGATTGGTACTGTATATACATGGTTACTACTTATCAGTAACTTGTAATCATTGGCTTCATAAGGAGAGTAACATCTTAAAGGTACCACAAGTTATACAACTGTAAAAGGCAAAGAAAGGAAACATTTTAATATAGTGCAGTACTTATCAAGTTCTTGGGACTGCTCACAACACTACACTTAACTGCCTGGCAGATGAGTTCATTAAGACACTATCTTTATTCCTCTGTGAAGTTTTCATACAACTAATTTTTCCACCGGAATATATATATATATATTTGCTAAAACAAGAAAAATGAGAAGACCACAGCTTAGGTAGGACTGTGTGAAGTGGGATTTGAGAAGATTGAAGGAGGATGAAAGAAGGCGAGGAGGCTGCTGATGAAAGATGGCGAGGAGGCTGCTGATGAAAGATGGCGAGGAGGCTGCTGATGAAAGGTGGCGAGGAGGCTGCTGATAGAAAACAATGGCGAGAAAGAACAGAATGAGTTGTACAATATTATACCAGACCCACGCCCTTGTACAACAGGGAACAAGGAGGAACAACATGACACACACAGCCTTACCTCAAAGTCAATGTCAACATCGATGCCATCTCGCATGAACACCCAATAGTCGAGGTCCTCCCTCATCATGCACAAGTCCGTGTCGAAGAACGTATCGCGCTTGCTGCTCAGCATCTGTTTGAGCCCAGCATTTGACCGTCGCTTCATCTTGATATCCGGAGACCTCTTAAAGATTCCCGGTTCCTTCCAGGATCGTGTTCTCAGGAGCAGGTGAGGAGAGTTGACAGGTGTAACAGGCAAAGACGCAGTCTGCGAATCCGGAGTCGACTGTGTCACATCGCTGTCACTCCCCTGCTGGTCAGACGCCACAGAGTATTTCCGAGGGATGACCAGAGAGAGGACAGTATCATCTTCCGGAGATGGAGGCATGGCCACCATACTGACATCCTTCGTCACTGTGTCCAAACACGGCACGTTGCTGTCACTCATGCTCGTTTGTAAGCGACGCGGGTCTTTGCTGTGTGATTTTAGACGCTGCGTGAATGAAAGGAACACTGTCTTCTTCTTCTTGTTCATTGTTACTTCAACGAGTATTCCCACAAATGGATTCACATGAAAATTATTTTCATAATCTTTCTTGAATCACACACAATTTAATCCTGCAGTTCCACCACTGTAGAAATCCTCGCACTATGCAGGGCGGAACATTTCAGAGACACATTACAGTGTTATGGCAGTGGCACACAGACGCTGCCAAACAATCCAATCTCTTGCTGCCAACTGGTAGTCTACTTTTGAGATACGAGCCTGCGGTCCAAATCTCGCCATCTCAACTCATGAATGACGTCTTGTCGATTTTCAATGCTTAGTGACCCACGCGGCGATCCATTCATGGTGTGACTGTTTTGAAAACGCTGACCTCTCGCCATTCACCACTCTGGCACAATCAACAATGTTCTGTAGTTGAGAGTGTGTCCATAGACTTGAGCCTCACCATTCATTAAAGTCGTGAAGGCAATCGCACACCACCACATTCCTCGTACTTGATCGTGGTCAGATCTCACAAATCTCCTTTGTTTTTCGATGCGAAAATAACGCGACGGCTGCGATTCGCTGAATGAACACCTACCATGACAATTATAACCAGGATGATAATTATCACGATGTATCTGCAGATTTCCTGTTCACAACGTCCTCTGTGTCAATCAGTGCTTCGCTTGTCAACATAAGAACAACATCCCAAGCTGACATGAGGTACAAAGCATCAACACATAACACTGCCACCTGCTTCAAAGTTAAATTGTAATCACCGAACACTCATAAACTGGCCAGTTGTATATGCCCCAGTCCAGTCAGAGCATCATAAACCCAAATGATGTAACAACCATAAATGTATACTGCATCAGCACACACAATGTCCACTCTGTGTTGCTGTCTCCAGAACAGAAGTTAACACCTGAAAGTCCAAACTAACTCCAGCACGTTGTCAGCACAGTTATGAACTGCAATCTGCCGGCACATGGATTCATAACCGATCAAATGCTATCACAAAATCTGCAGCCTTCCTGGTTCCAGTTGAGTCACCACAGCAGATGTTTCAGCCACGCATGTCCATCTATGTCCGTGTGGGAGACTTGGTGCCACTGCTGACTGACCAGTGAATGACCAGTCCAGAAGGTGACCACAAGAACTTGAGAGAAGGAAAATTTATTTCCGACAGCAGTTGATATGAGAGTCCGTGACACAGGACCCATTCAGTGGAGCCTCAGTCTTTGCCACTAATCGCTTCAGACTATGCAGACAGGTACACAGCGTGTGGCGTAAAGTAAGTTAGTTTACACCAACCGCGGCCAAGTCCTACAGGCAAATCCGGGACAACTTGACAAGAGACCCTTCAATGGCAGCCAATTTCGTCATTGAAACTTATCAGAGCCCAGATTGTATCAGGGCCCCTAGACCCCAGTTGCTGAGCCTGCGGTGGCCCATCTTATCAGCCTTACTGTTGACACACATTGCTGATGCAACATATAGGAACCGGAAAAACACAACAGTAAATGCACTCGTCATGTATAAGCAACAATTTCAGAAGCAGAGTTTAACCAGAAATGATTGTATACATATAATCAAACAGGTTTTTAATTATTGTTAGTATGCATCACAGGATTTAATGAGTTAATACCCAGCAACGACAAACAATGGCAATATTTGTGTGATAATCAGCAGATTTCATTCAGAGGAAATACCTTCTGAATGCGTGATATGTAGCTAAAGGAGACGAAAGCAAGTTGAGTCAACACACGACATTCCCATATTTAGAATGACGTCTATGGTATATATACGGGCACTTGATTCTATAGATTACGACGGATTTTCCAATAATATCGCAGATTGTGAAACATTGAAACAACAGCTTTAACATAAACCCATTACGGGTTGCACAGGTGAATAGAAAGTTAATTAATCCTACATTAGTTCATTCAGTCTTTGTCCTGGCATAAGTCTACATTATTTCAGGGCAGGTTCAGTCAAGTTTCCAATAGCTGCTACTAATGGCAATTATGTTAAGCTGGGCGCACACACATGGCTAGCGTTTCTCCCGAAATTATTTTTATTTTCATACGTGGCTGACTTTTGTGTGTCATTTGTGGATAATTAATATGAAAACAATGTTGTCAAACCATTAGAAAAACATGGAAATAACTTCAAATTACACACAGAACTGCTACTTTTCGTTCATAACTTTTCATGTCAATTTATTTCCAGTGCACCCCTTTGAAGCACAACCAATATATTTGTCACACTGTCTGCTAGCATTGTTATGAGGCCATATTCAAAACAGCTCAATATGTCTGGGGCTAATGCAGAATACATCTGGGGCTAATGCAGGTGTGTTTTGGTAGTAAAGGTAAATTCTTAATACCTCTTATGGTGTGATATATCCAGTATTTTGGACCACTGAAAGTGCATGACTAAACTTTACTCCCTGGCAGACCTGTTAATTTGAACAACATCTCAACTTCTCGATCTGGGAAGCATTCAGCCATGCTCTAATTACTGCACAGACTATTCATACACAAATATCCACTACTGTATATAGCCAGGTACTCATTCATCCAGAAGAGCTTCAACACAGCAACAGGAGGATCCATTCGAACCTGGAATTTCTTGACTGAGAGTGTGATACTCTAACGACCATGCTACCTCACCCCACATCCACCCAGAGGTAGTGGGTTAATAGACCACCAGCTCAGTGAGTCTACAGTATAGCAATATACCTTAACCACCACCCTCAACATTGTGTATTTACTTCCCTAGCATGGACATAACACTACACAGAAGTGACCTATGGTGTTTAGTGTCTCACTGAAGACATAAACAAATGGTAATTCCTACTATTCCACAGGGGTAAATTCAGCAGGGTCCGTGGGGTCAGGTCAATGTTTGGGGTAATTAAATTGATCCATTTACAACTGGAACATATTGATTGATAATGACACTCTAGGTTTTGCCAAATGCACCTTCTTTTGCTTTGTCTAACACATTACAACCCATTCCTTCTGCAACTTTCTTTCTGGCCATTAAATTGTGACTAAACGAGTCAATTTACAACTGAAATTTATAGTAATTGGCTGCAAATCTGATGATGACAATAACCATAATTATAACGGAGTATTAAGTGTTCTATTAAAAATTAAATGGATCAGAAGGGGGCCACCCCATTCCCACACACCAGACCCCTCACCTCTCATTCCCACACCCATCCCAGAAAATAACAACACTGACCCCCCATACGCTAAGTTTGGGGGCCGCATGGAAGTATCTCCCCCCATGCAGAGACTCTCCGCTTGTTTGTAAGTTCATATGAACCCTTGGGCTGTTGATCTTTGATCTACCAATTGGCAATGTACAGGTATTTCATAAATAAAAATATGCTTTATTAGTTATTTACCTACATGAACCTGATATGCTTCACAGAAAGATGAAAAAAGTGTGAATTGAACGGTGAGAAACTCTAGAGAGGATGCCACTGTGGACCATGATCACTTTATCAGGAAATGATTTAATGAAAGAATAAAATTTAAATGCTGTAACGGTGATAAATGGTAATTGTTGTCCTTGGTTAGTTGGTCCACTGGTGGGTAGGTTAAGCTAACTAATAGTTGTAATTTCTCATAAATAATTTAAATTCTAAAAATAAAAACACTGACCTTGCCTTTGCCTTTTATTCCATTGAAAATGCATACAATCGCTGTTGTATTGCAGGCAAAAAACAAAAATTCAAGTGTTTGCCAGACGACAACAACAACAGGTATTACATAAATGCAACTGGTCTTTATCGGACGAATTCCACAATGAAGTGGTGTGGTGAAACGGGCAATTTTATCATCGACAAGCAATTTTATCGTCAACCTTATGACAACTTGGTGACATAACAATAGACAGAACAACCATGATTCATTACGCAGACGTAGAGATGTTGTCGCATTTGAACAATCACCCAGTAAGCAGAAATGCATGAAAGACAACAGATCTGGCCATTGTGTAAGTTCACATACCGTGGCAATTAGCAGCACTCATAAACACATGACAAGAAACATGCGTCTGTGTGTACAGCAAAGGAACAATTTGATGGACACCAGAAAAAGATGCATGCACGTTTATTGTCCTAAAAATGCCAGTCATGTTGAATTTCTTTTGTAATTGTTGATATCATGAAGCACATTTCTACTTACAGATATCATCTACTAATTAATATTAAACACATGTCAATATTATATATAGATCTATCATTGTTATTTGGATGATTTTGTTATAAAACTTAAAATTATAAAACACACAATATAGCTAACTGACTTAAATTAAACATATTTAATAAATTAACTACTAAAATGGAACAAGTATATAACATTTATGAGATAGCTGATGATCCTGTTACCCACATAATCTCACTGCTAGCATATGCATAATCAGAAAACATAAGTAAGCAGATAAAGAATAACAACACTAAAACAGTAAAGATTTAACAGTTACTGATAGTAAGCTCAGGCAGAATCCTCCAGCCCCATCACATAAACTAACCGAACATTAATAATAGGTAAACATGTAATTAATTGTCAAAATCCATTGCTGACCCAATCAACCACGTGTCCCAAACGTGCCAACATGCTTACACCTAATTAAGTTTTTGATAAGCTATGTGGTAATTCTGTGGTTTATGCTGTGCCCCCCACCCTGATTATATATATATATAGTTAGTGTAGTGTTGTTCCTCATTACCTAAGCAATAACAAAATAATTACCAGAAATGTTCTCTTCAAAGTACAAATAAACAACCGTAACGCATAAGCTTGCAAACAGTCCGTGCAGTGTATATATGTATAGACATTAATAAATGGTCCCTTTTGTACAGTTCTTTAAACCAAGGTGGTCCATTATCCGGAACCAACCATGTGGTAGTAACTATCAGCAGGAAGTTCACTGAATCAGTTTTTTGAATGTCGGAACTGAACCTCAAAAGGATTTGCAGTTCACCAACCCAGCCGGTTACTGCAATAATGCCCATAGAATGTAAATGTTTTGTTTACAATTTGAAGATTTCACAATTGAAATAATCAAACTGTGAACACTGTTTCGGTTTTATTAAACACAATTTGGTGGGTACTATATTTTCAACGCATTTATACTTATATTAAGAACATTATATTACAAACGAGCAACAGTCAGCCTTGACTTAACGAGTCAGTGACTGTGAGATAATGAACAAGATACAAATCTGTAACGATACTCAAAAAGCACAACAATTAGTAACAGTTCAGCTAATCCTCTAGGGATCTCTATGTTGTGTTGCTGCATTCCTTTATCTCTACCTATAGTCACAGACTGGTCACAACTATCTTTCATGTCAAAGGCACAATGCAGGTTTATTATATAACACAAAAGAAGCCAGATACAATTGCAATTACAGCAATTGTCATCAGAGATCAAAGCAAGCTATGTACCTGGGGTGTGATATGGGTTTACTTGGCTTCCAGCAGAGTTAGTTTGCTCAGGTATTTACTAACAGAGTTCTTCTGTTTGCTTAATTACAATGTCAAAGAGATCAGAGAAAACACACCAGGTGTCTCATTGTGGAGAAAACAATGAGCATGAATCAATAATTTGTTATACCCCTATACAGTCCAACAGTGGAAAAACTACTGCACCAACACCAGCATTCGAACTGAGGCTGAGATGGTTTGCAGATGGTTCAGCCTATGGCAGGTTTAGCCAATGCTAACAAATGATTCAGGATGGTTGCTTCAGCACACATTAGTGGAGTGCAGTGGCTAGAGCTTCTGACTCGATCGAGAGAACCTAGGTTTGAATCCTGTGCTGCCAGGGAAGCAGGTCTGCCAGGGAGTAAAGTGCAAAGCAATTTGAGCAGTCCTAAGGACTGGATACTGCGCTACATAAGAACTTACCTTTACTTTTTCACTTTAACAGCAAAAAGACAAATATATCGGCCATCACAGATCATACAACCACAGAGAAATGTGGCTGAGCGATAGAATGCCACACTGTCGGTCAAAGGAACTGGAGTCTGAATCCTACTGCTGATCGTCATTTCGAAACTTGGGCAATTCTGATCACACCACAATGTCTGTTTCTTTCAGAAGAGACACATGAGCCTTTGGTTCCTTGTACCTGGTGTCTATGCCAGAGGAAAAAACATGTTGACACATAAACGTGTAACCTGTAGCGGACTCGCTACCTGATGGCCCCTTAAAAATCACGATCTAAACGTGACAAGGTCAACATCATGGAAAAAACAAATGTCTTAGTCAGAACCACTCAATAAACTGGGAGCAAGTGAACACAGTACAGTCGAAAATTGCTCTATGGTCACCTTGGTAATACAGCCACCTCGCAATTAAGGTCACTCTGAGATAGCCCCAAATAATTTTTATAACAGTAAAGTATAGAAAATTTGTTCCACTAATTCAGTCACCTCTCTATTCAGATCGCTTAAGGAAATACGGACAAAAACAAAATACACATAATAAAAGGGGCAATTTAGATATGAAAACAGAAAAACAAGCAACCAGACTTAGGGAAATGAGTATGGTTATTATGGTATATGTGTATGATGACATTATTAAACCAGGATGTCACACGGACTGACAAAGCAAAAGAGGAAAAGGTTTCTACAACAGGTAATTCTAATATTGCATATGTTTAGAAGATACACATTAAAAACATGAATAAGGGTTCCTGATACCCCTCAAACATGATGCGTAATCTCCCCATATCCATCACCACCCTCTATCTGGGAGCTTTTTGCTCCAGTAACATCTCCTCCGATAGAGATCTCAATGAGCTCGTCACAGACATTCTTTGTGTTGCTAGTTTTGTTTCCAGGTAAAACACTTGCTTTTTGAGTGTCATCAAAAAAGTCCTGTGCTAAATGAATCGGCAAGTTGTGCTGATCAAGGACCATTGCAATGAACGGTCTACCTAATGAACAAGTGGTCCATTATGATTAACATATATATCACTGTGACAAATCCTGTGTATGCGCAAATATGTGTCCATGCATGAGTCTCTATGCGTGCAAGTGTGACTGTGTGCATGTGTGTGACTGGAGGTGCATTTGTGTGCAGGCACGTGATTGTATAATATTATGCGAGCATGAGTGTGCACTGTACATATACTATTACATGTATTTGTATCAGACTTTTTGACCACAATTCAAGCAGTTACCCAATGACATTCTATGCGGGAAACCGATTCTATTCCAAAACACAGACAATAAAGCAGTGTCAATTTCAATTTGCAAATCAGTATGCAGATCTATAACCATGCTTGATGATAGGGTTAGAGTTTAGGTTTATGTCTAAAATTGATGTAACTTTTAGCCTAAATGGTAACATATTACAACAGTGTTGTTCATAACCTGAGCCGTGGCCAATGTAATATAGCAAACCTGAAAGTATTTCATCTCTCACGATGCATCATCGGATGAAAGCACCTGTAACTATTCAAAGAGTACCACTTACCTATAGTCTTGTCCATGATGCTGCAACAATAATTCAAGCAATTTTGTGGGCTAACAGCAACTAAGATCCACAGATGCTAGACAACATCCACTCTGCAGTCCATACACAGCTACAATCACTGTCCATCTGGTTTCTAATGGTCATGCATGGCCAGAAGCTGCCACCTGCATTGTTTGACTAAGCACTATGTACACATATATATCTCTAGTTCTTGTGTACTCTGTCAGCCACTACAAGCGCATGTACCTAAGGCTATATATCACTTATTCCGTGTCATCAAAACCTGCAGCCCACAGCAAACTGCACTTCTCTTCTTCTCTCTGTCTTGCTAATTGGTAACTCAGTGAATCACAAAACACTTTATAGGTCAACTGTTTACTGAGCCAAAGGGCAGAGAATGTTGTCATACCCTCAAGGCTTTCATAGACACCCCACCCTGGCCAGGATTGCTCAAAGGGAGGCTGAGACACTGAAGGACTTGGCTGGTAATTTGCCTTGCATTCAATGGTGTGCGGCCACGCGTGACAATGTGCATTCACAGCACAGACAGGACATTTACAATTCACTTTATTAACTAATTTCTCATTAACAGGCTGACAACACTGGCAACATCATTAGCAGTCACATCTTAAAGTCCTGTTCACGCATGTGCATGCATGTGTATGCAAGCATGCATGCACGAGCAAGCATGGGGAGCATGGCTAGTGTAGTGGTTAGCACATCTGCCTGGTGTGCCAGCGCTCTGAGTTCGGACCGGGCAGGCATAATATTTGGTTAAAAACCTGCTCCTCAATATTGGGGACTGTGTATCCCTCGTGACTCGGAGGTCATGTTAATGTTGGTCCCGTCTCAATTTGGGACGTAAAAGAACCACTGAGGACGACAAGCACCCTGGCAGTGACCACCCTCAGTGCCAGCATATAAAGGTCGGTTTGGCAATAATATTCTGAAAAAGGATGACTAGTTGAATGAGACCTCATAAAACCATTACATTGTAACCACAATAATACAGACTTGTCAGTTAATAGAATATTGCCAAACATTGGAAACAACTAGGAAACTAGGAATACATACTTTCAAAATTGCTTTTCTGTAAGCCAGTCAAACACTTCAGGCATGCAGTCAAGCAATTACTCCCTGGTAGACCTTTGTGATCTGTAAGCAAACATTCACATAATTAATATCTAACGTGTTTAAACAATATATATTTGCATGTCATTTTATGGTTAAACTTATCTGTTGTTCTGTTTCTAAGTTCTACTGTTCCTTACCCTTATTTTGTAAGATAAAGTTCTTGTTTTAGTCGGTGATATTTTGCACATTTTCAGTCTGTAATAACTGACACATTCATGAACAAATACAGTTTGTGACATTTTGAAATTTAGTATGCAGCGGCAACTTTGTGAATTTTGAAAAACTCCACAAACTAAACAGTGTATTCTGCTTAATGACGGATTTTCCTTATAAGCTCCTGATCTTAGGAGACAGTCCCACGTTGCACAATTAACTGCTGTCATAGATGTGTTAGTTATATTATTGCTCTAACGTCCAGAAATTACTACTATATATAGGAAGCACACAGAGGTTGAATGCCAGGGAGAACCAAGACTTGTCCCTTTATGTCCAACACAATGGGGGTGAATACACAGAGCTCTACTAATTGAGGGTAGTTTAGAGAGCTCTATTTCCAGTCCTGAACCCAGGTTATGCAAGAGTACAGTTATACTGTTACAATGCACTGCTAGATGCAGAGGCACCTCTAACAGGGCCCAGTTGGAGCCAATCCCATAATGCATATCTTCGCCTATCAGAAGTTCAAGAAAAGAAAAGAAATACATGCTAATACTACGATATTGTGAGATTCAGTTCCTATACAAATCATACAATCATCAAGTGTATTGATGAATAGTTTCTTCCCAACCAATAAGAGTGGAATTCTCAACCTCCAAGCATTGCTTCATATAAATCACTGAATTCATTCCAGAGTAATCTCATCCAAACCCTTAAAAACTTAACCAACCGTGCAATCATGCACACTGGTGCGATGTGTCAATAGGACATTTTGCCAGTCAAATTACAGATACATACCTAAATAGATGCAGATCAATTTATCCCGTTACATATAGGCCTTAATCAAGCCATAACTCATGAAACTGGGCAATCTAAATGAAGTTGAATAAAACAGTTGTCAATTTGACTAATATTATAATTAAATTTTTTTTATTGACAAAACATATTTTCTGTCACCAGTTAAATATATGATTTCTAAAGTTTGTAACCCCTTAATATTCTTTTTTTTGCATACAACAGTTGATAAGCACAGTGAATAGTCAGGGTCTGTGCACGGAGTCTGTAAAAAGAAGGCCTTCTATTATAATGTTAATGCATCCGTCAGAATGTCAACTCGATCTACTGTATTAAAGCTTTATGCACACACATTTAAAAGTGTGAAATATGTCAGCCAAGATTGGTGGTTACTAAAAAACAAGATCATTAATGTTTTGATGTTCGTTATTTATAAGATTAAATAAATAACTTTGCTATAAAGGCCAAAACCTTGGGATATTTTTAAACAAGAGCCAGTGGAAACCTGCCGACACATTCATCATTCTGTATAGGCAAAGGTTTTATACGGGTAGTGTGAAGTAAGCCGTAAGTTTAGAAAGACACTAAAACAATCTCTAGAGGTGTCTCTAGAGGCATTTGAACCGGGGGGCTTTGGGGGCTCAGCCTCCCAATAATTCAGTTGGAGTGGTGGAGATAGGATTAGCCCCCCAAAATTTATGGAAGGTAGGTGGATTTTGGGGTGCAATTTGAGCTTTTGGGCCAGTCTCGAGGGGGTGTGCAAATTAATTTTTGGAGAACTCAAGGTGGGTGTTTTAGGCCAGCTTCAAGGGGGTACAAATCAAGGATTTGGAGAACCTTAATGATGTTTTTGGTGAGGGTCGTGGGAGGTGCACATCAAGGTTTTTGGTGAGCCTCATCCCCCATATTTTCCACCACCACCACACATGTGAAAGGCATCAGTTGTCACAATTACAGTACTTTGATCTTAAACTCATTCACAGTGGCACTATCTGGAGTGTTGCCCACTACTCAATTTGTCCAGTTTCCCTCTTTCTCCGTACACATAAGGAAGCAAGTGGACCTCTGCATCTGGGGGGAGATGCATCCCGACTGCCCCCAAAGTTAGCATATTAATATATATATTTAATAGCTCTTTGTAAAATTCTTAGTCTGTGGGCCATATTTCTGAGACAACCCCTACACTATGGGGTCAGGCAGCAGACACTGTGACTAATGTGTTACGTAACACCAGAGTAGGTGTAATACTAACAGTTAAATACAGGATCAAACAACTGCTCCCGAAATACCTCGTTAATATTTATGCAGGTAAAACAAATAAACCGTATTTTGTTTATATTGTGCAAACAGCAAGTGCTACAGATTCCTATTCTGTCACCTGCCATTAAATTCACAAATCAGTGCTCAGCTTTGTTATTATTTTATTCAGATTTTGGGGCAAGATCGAGTCAATGGCAATGAACAAATGTGAAAAACAACAACAGAGGATTTGTCACTTCAATTTTTATATATCTGAGGACCAGATACATATATTTGGCATAGGCGGAGACATAGGGGACACGTCCCCCCCCTCCACCCAGACCTTTTGAATCTGGCCTGCACTAGACTAGACTAGACTCTAGAGTGGCATGCTCCCCAGACATTTTTAATGTGCCGCCGTTACATGCCCCCCCCCAGATCTTTGTCAGATTTTGGGTGTCTCCCACTCACCCGGAATACTGGCAAATTTCCGGGAAAAAAATCAACAGTACCTCCACCCCCCAGCCCCCTTCTTCTGATATATCATGACTGACATGAGTCGAGTCGAGTCGAAACTGTGGAGACGCTGAAAAGGTGAAGTTACAGCGGCGCGGTAACGAAATTTGTTCAAAGTGACTTCGATTCCTTCGTCACCTCTAGCTCACCGTTTCCGAAACTAACACAACTTCTTGGACATGCATTTGACGTATTCTAGCAGCATGGTTGTTTAAATAAAATGGAATTATACGACGCATATTTGCCATTGTCTTTGGCGGGTATGTCTATCTGTAGTTCCACTGTGTGGCGCCACTGTCTACTTTCCCGCCAACCGCGTTGAACTTACAAATGACGGGCCATTCCAAGTATGTAATGCAGGTATATCTTCGGTGTGTATAAATCAACTACACCATCATCTAAACAGTTATCTTTTTAATGCTGACTACCCTCTTTAGCTCCTTAACGTAGCCATCCATCCGTTGACAACTTTAACATTGTAGGATACCTGCTGATTTTGAGATTGCCTAGAACCCTTGTTTTTTATAAATGTGCCTCGGAGCTCGGGTTTCAAGCGGAATTTTGCACGAAAGAAGTGTTCACAGTGTACCTTGAGAATATAAGATGCATGTATATTGACCCGGAACAATGTATCAAAAGGGCATTGTAGTTTTTTAAAGGCGCAACTTAAATTGTATGAAAGGCACCGCATTTGAAAGAAGAGTGCAAACACGTCAAGTAGATTGATAAGGCATGCAGGTCCGTAGGGTGGGGAGTGAGACGAGTGCGTACTCACCCCTCTAGTTGCGCATGGGGAAAGAGGTCCGTTTGAATGGACCCATTTGAGGGTTTTGTGAGCGTCAAGGAGGGGTGTACTTGGAGGCGCCAATGGAAGGGGGGTGCAGTGGGAGTTTTTGGGAGCCTCAAAGGGGTGCAGCTGGATGTGTCGAGGTGGGGGGGGGGGGGTGCTGTCGGATGTTTTGGGAACTTCATGTGTGGCGTGCGATTGGATGTCTCAAGAGGGACGCAGTTTGAGTTTTGGGGAGCCAAGGAGGAATACTGTTGGAGGTGTCAAGGGAGGTGCAGTTCGCTATTTAGGAAGCTTCAAAGAGGTATGCAGTTGGGGTGTCAGTGGTGCAGATGGAGCAGTGGCGTAACGAGGGTTGTTTGCCCCCCCCCTCCAACACATCTTTAACTGTTTCCTCTCCGAGCCAACTGGACCGGTCATGTTACCAAACAAAAACAAAATAGAAAATTAATGACATGTGTGTAATATACTTTGTTTGGTGTAGTATATTATTGCAAATAATTCTGAACATCATAAGTAAAGTTCATCTTGTTATTCAATATGAACTGTTAGCTGCTCAAGGTGATATCAGTGGAGACTCCCAAATGAACGCATTTACGAAGATAAATAAGTTTGTGCACCAAAGGGTAACTTTACACCAAGACTGGTGGAACTGCCAAAGTAGGTAAATATTTACATAGTTTTCATTTTGTTCTGGATGATAAAATATCTGTGGATCGATGGTTGATCAGCGTGTCTGCTGACTGATTCCACGAAATGTTGCAGGCCCTAGGTGGTGTCCGAGAGGGAAGCAATGTCATCAGCAAAGTCCACGTTTGACAAACGCTCCTCCTTAGCTACACACCCACCTTCCTCGAGACAAGAGCATCCCTGACCACTTCCTGCTGGATCCGGTCCAGAGTGTTACTCATGACACACGCGATTTTTTGCTTTCCCTCCCTCCCTCCCTCCCTCCCTCCCTCCCTCCCTCCCTCCCTCCCTCCCTCCCTCCCTCCCTCCCTCCCTTCCTCCCTCCCTCCCTCCATCCCTCCCTCCCACCCTCCCTCCCTCCCTCCATCCCTCCATCCCTCCATCCCTCCCTCCCTCCCTCCCTCCCTCCCTCCCTCCCACCCTCCCTCCCTCCCTCCCTCCCTCCATCCCTCCCACCCTCCATCCCTCCCTCCCACCCTCCCTCCCTCCCCTGGTACCATTTCTGTCCTGCACAGTTGAACGTACGAAGATCACATTTAACACATTTCATGCGACGTTTATACTTTTGGCCACCGCTGAATTGTGGACACTGGTTTGTGTTGTGCCTCAGTTGTAACTCGACAATTCGTGCCTGACAAAGTATAATTATTTTTATTTTTTATTTTACAGGCTTTGTAGAATCGTTTCGATCACGCACGGTTTATATTATGCAAAAACTACGGCTCCAACGTGTATGGCTACGCCCTTCTGATTGTATATATAATTGCACTATACACGTGTACAATGAAATTAATTAGATCGACTCGCGCTATAAGGTCGCATAACTTGAGTTCGCCAAGTCACCATAGACGACCATCATTACGCCTAGCTAGAATAGATGCGTCACTATAATAAAATTATACCTGTCAACCGTAGACACGGGAACAGGGGGGAGGGGCAGGGGAGCAGCTGACCCCTGACATTTCTCTGGGGCATACATTATGGTTCTGCCCCCCCCCCCCCCCCCCATTAAATGTGACCGTGAATATTTGTTTGTGGCGAGCGCCAACGGCGCCTTATGGCGGGTGGAAAAATAAATGTTATGAGACGATTAATGTGTATTTTTTTCGACTGTGAAAGGTGGGTGCAATTGGAGGGTAGACATTTTTTCAACAGCCCCCCCCCCCCCCACACACACACACTACCATCTTCCGATATCACAGCCGAGCCAACAGAGCCAGCCACAAGGAAGATGTGAAGATATGTGACGCGAAATTTGTCAATGAATGGTGCTGAAGCTCCGTTAGCCCCCCCCCCCCCAATATGAATTTCGTTCCCGCATCACTGCTGTCAACCTTCTTGGATTTTCCGGGAGACTCCAAGATATTCCAAGTCTCCCGGATTTGATGTGAAACCTTCGCTCTCCCGCAATGTAAGAGCATCTCCATGACTGTAGTCTTTTAGGAGTAGCTTTAGTGTTTGATGAGCCTCGAGGAGTTGTAGCTGTAGGTCCCACTTGTGTGCTGTTGGAGGTTTTGGGTGAGTCTCAACAGCGGTGCAACTGGAGGTCATACGTTTTTATAAACTTGGAATTCTCCTGGATTTCGCACCTCAACATTGGCATGACTGTTTGGTCGTAACCACTTACCGTTGAGAAACTAAATTGCCATAATAGCTCCATCTGTGGAGTGGAAGAAATATAAATGCATATACCGACACTCTTGTGGATATCAAGGTTGATATATACCATATGTTGTATTGGTTGAATCAAGCGGATATTGAATTTTAGAAGCAGTTTGGATCACTTAAAACTCAAGTCGCACATCACGTACTGGTAGTCTGGGTGAGTGTTGGTTTGAATCAATTCGAAACGCACGTTTGTCCAGACTGCGAACACATGAGATCACCCCTTAACACGTTGGAAGGTCAGGAGCAATCTTTAATGACCCGCGTCACTCGCCTGTCACCGACACATGTCGTTTGTCGTTTGTCGTCTGCCACGCGCTCTCTAGTCATAAATGGTGGGAACCGCGATGTCGTCTGCTAGCGCGCAGTGTGAAAAAATACCCGATGCTGCCTTCACGACATGTCGAATGCTATCTACCTGTTTGAAAATGTTTTCTTGTCGCTGCATCTAGACAAGAGCTTGGCGACAAGTTGACGTTACTGTTGATATGGCATGCGCTGTATGGTCTATCAAAGATTGCTCCTAACTTAATAGGGTCCTATCTTATCTCCGCTAGCGTCTCACTTTTATAGCCAGTAACTTATCGTAAATATGCCTATTCTGGTTGTTCAGATTCAGACAATAGCTAATAATAAGACATACCTATCAGTCTGTATTAAAAGATATGTGTGGAATACTGAGTAGGCATGCTCTTTATATAATGTACATGCACGCACATACGAACGAAGCACGCACGTCACGTGAAGGACAACACTGCTACATTGTCCACGAACTGAGTTGATAAGTTAACATATTGAATGGTAAAGTCTTATCAGTATTAATTGATAAAACTTGCCACAATTAATAAAGTAACCCTTTGCCTGACCACGAAGCTGCGGAGTGAAATCATTATTCTAAAACGCATATTTTATTACATAGGGACTACCTACTATAATGTAGGCAAACTTGAAATCTCAGAGTTTGGTTCCTCCCATTTTCACAAGTCGAAAAAAACGAGATCAGTTGATGATGATAATAATAATAATGATAATGGAATGACTTCTTTAGCGCCAATATCCTCGGAAAATTCGAGCTCAGTGGCGCAACGAATCCAAAGGATTAAGCGTTCTCATTGTCGTGTACAGAGAAAAAGTCGCCAACAGATGGATGGAATTGCCAAGAAGCTAAGGAAGATATGCAGCATTAAAAAGAGGCGAAATTAAATTATGCTATACAGTTACAAAAAACGTGGGAAATTATGACTGCACTTAGAACATTGGCCTTTAATCTATAAATTGACGAAGAATTTCAGAACACACAACGATCTTTATTTCATGCTATCTAATTAGCCGACGTGGTTTTGCCAGACAAAACTTTTTAGGGTCTTTCATTTGCCTTAGATAATTGAGTTATGATCTTTATTTTGTTGAAACAAAACTAGCTGCCAAACCACGGCAACTAGAGGACCCTGTTCAGCAGCGACTGCAGTGCCAGGAAGGGAGAGGGTTCAATTGACAGTTCCTTATGGGAGTTACATATACGTGCCAACTCTCCCGGAATTTCCGGTAGTCTACTAGATTTTAGGTCTCCAGGAGGAAATGCAAATATCCCGGATTTTCGCTGAATATCTCCAACATCACCCCCATCCCGTCTTCAAAACAGAGCGACACACGGGATACGTGGTGAGACGTGTTGAACCTCTGAATTTCCGACAAAACATATCTAATAGCACCCCCACCCCCATATCGAGTTGTCGGGACGGCGAACCGCTGAAGTTCCGGCGAAAAATCTCCAACAGCACCGCCCATCTTCCGATGTCAGAATTCGAGACAGCACGATGAGATAGCGCGACGCGGGAAGCGTGCTTAACCCTTGATGAATCTCCCGGATTAAAAAAATTGGCATGTTTACAGTTATATACTCTAATTAATGTCACATGTTTTCACTGGCGTCGGAACGTGGTGAACATAAGGGGGCTGACTGAGGACCTCCAAAAACCTCAACTTGCTCACGCCCCGAGGCTCGCCAATAAATCCAAATTTGGGCTCTCAAAAAACCTCCAATTGCACCACCCTCAGGCTCACAAAAATACCTTCAGGTTCTAAATATTGGGCAGGATTCGAACACGGGTCCTCTCGATTGAGAGTCCGATGCTCTATCTACTGCGCCACTGCGTTCACGCTTACATTTACTGACTTACAACATGTTTGCTGCTGCTGACGAGCCACCCTCCAGAGGGCGCCACTGTGGCATCACGTTCTCAATACCTGGAAATGTTTAGCATTCCAAAAAATGACGACTGCGGAAATTAATTAGTCGGCGGAAACGTGTTTAAGATTAAGCTTGTGTAATGGTGATAATTGCCACGCTTGGTTTATTGCTCCTTGCGTGGGTGTAGGCTAGTGTGATTACAACATAGCTCGCAGCGACACTCGGGGAAGTGATTCTGCACGTTTGACCATGGTGACGAATGTAGGCTAACTAATGACATGAAAACATCTCGAAGTATCGTAGGCCTAATAATCTGTCAATGCTTCCGGATGGTCGACAGTCCTTAGCCTCGAGCTAGGGCGTTGATTATAGTGTACATTCACGAGGACCGGTATCGTTTTATGCGATAATTCTACTAAACAAGTAAAATGCGCGTCACTTGACGGGATGCCTTGGTAGATGACAGTCTTGATAGTAATATTTACCAAATGTTAGAAAGCACATGGCATAGACCGGGAGCCCAGATCTTTTATTTATGTGAAAAGGGCCAACATGTTTGACCCCATATATTGGAGGAACCATCCCCCGACATCACAAAAATTAGATGCTGCCGGGTCTTGGGTGATATTGAGTCGTTATGCAAATATCGTTTGTAGATGTACGTATTTTGTAAGCTGATTATGATAGATGACAAACTCCGGCATATGGGAATCCAGTGCACGGGAAATCTTGAAGGGTGGCACTCTGTCCATTCGACGCACTCACAAATCGTATACGCAATGTCCGCGGTTGTATTGAGCTTGGAGCTGAATGTCAATGGGGACGCTGCATCTCCAACTAGAGGCATAACGGCTTTCAGACTCTCCGAGAGTGCCTCCAGAAGGTGGTCCGTCACTCTCACCCAACGCTGCATGGTCTTGTCAGAACTGTGAGAAATGGTCGGTCTTCGATTGGGGGAAAACCGGCTAACCAACTAGAAATAGAGAATTCGACGTGACAATGTTGACATGGATGCCCTCGCCAACAGCTTAAACAACACCTGCAATGCGATCGCCGCGGACTCCCCTGCTGAGTTGGTCAATGTGTCATCGGGGAAGACGGCGAAGAAGAGACAAAGGGATTTCTCCTTGGCATGGGGGAGAACACTTCGACTGAAATTTGAGGGGGAGTGTGTGGTCGATGGATCACGATTTCTTAAGAAAGTGGCAAGGACCAAGATGTTGAACTTCGTTGCAGAGAACGTAAAGGAATCAAAGACTATGGCGCGGAGGGTGGATGCAGCAGAGGGAGTCAGGGACGTATTTGGGGGAATTCTGGTTATCGCTGCCAAGACAAGTTAACCTGTATCACATGCTAAGCTACCCTATTAAGAGGTCCCCATTTCTCTCGCCCACACCGACGGGACTCCATCGAAGGCGGACAAAGCAGTACTTACAAATGTTCTTGAGACAATACAGGATGTCTTGCTCACCGATGCCACTCTCCCCCAATTGCGGCCATTGTGATTGATGGAGGCATCCTCCTCCATGAAACCATGCTTCAGCACAGCAAATGCGGTCATGGCCAGGTATCTCTTTGTGAAGGTGTGTTCCTATCGCGGTGAACAAATCCACTTGGTACTCGACAAGTACCTCTCACCATCGATCAAAGACCCAGAGCGGAAAGTGCGTCGTTCTGGAAATCATCACACATTCATCATCACTGGGCCTGACCAGGCCAAGCGACAGAGTGGGACGGAGCTCCTCAACAACGAAGCATTCAGGGAAGAGTTTATCAATTTCCTCATGGAGGAATGGAAGAAACCACACTACGGGTCAATCCTATGGAGGATGACCCTGTTCGTCGTATCACACGGTGGTAAATGCATGGCGATGAAGACAAACGAGGATGAACAAACAGAGGAACCGAATCATCTCCAAAGTCAGCCCGAGGAGGCAGACATACTCATTGCATTTCATGCAAGGAGCGTCTCCACCGGAAACATTCTGGTGAGGTCAACTAACACAGATGTACTCATCATTCTTCTCTGGCGTGTCGGAAGGTCAGAAGTAATGAACATCATCCTGGACTATGGAACTGGAAACAACCGTAGACGCATTGATGTGTCAAATATAGCTGCCACCCTTGACGAGAGAAACCATGGATTCACGGATGCACTCGTGGATCTGCAAGCTTTCACTTATGTGACTTCACTTCCTGCTTCTTTGGAAAGGGCAAAGTGAAGCCCTTCCAACTACTGGAAACGGATGTATTGCATGGATACGTGATGGCACGTGCGGTCCCTCACCTCAGAAGCAGCCGACCTAACAGCCATCACGTAATTTATTTGCTCCCTGTATGGGTTTAAATGCACCGACGTCAACGAAGCGAGATACAGAGCCTTCACCAGAATGAATGAGAAGGAGCCACTGGCCAAGATCCGGAAAATCAACTGTGCATCTCTCCCCCTTGTTGCTTACCAAACACATATTGAGTTGCGCGGATGTGGAAGAGGGCCGACCAGCCTGACCCGACTTCCAAGGCGAGGCCCACTGACTGTGGATGGACAGAAAAGTCGGGCAGTTTGGAGCTGGAGTGGTTCCAAGGGAGTGCCGGAAACTTTGTCAGCAACTCCCGTTGATGCCGAGGACGTCGTCGGAGCGATGGACGGTAAAGATTCGGACGTCTGGACAGACGATGGCAGTGACGTGATCAACAAAGATATCTAAACACTAGTCCTGTGTCTGTCGCGTCTGTACTGATGATAGACCTTTTTCAAAATGCACCCATGCGTCATCACTTTAATCTAAAAACGAGGCTAATCTAGCATCTCTTTTCGCGTCTCTAGCAACTGTATGTGAGCAACATGGTTTACTGTTGTTTTCTCTGTTGCTTCTCCGATTCTAGGAAAGAAACCATTCTATAATTCCATTATTCTCCAAAGGATATTCATCTTCAAAAGGTGTGGTTTAACAAGATTAAAAGATATCCCGGTACAATATGTGTAGTGAACATTGTTTAGTATCGTTGTCCCACCACTGGTAACTGTCCCAACGAAGGTAATTATCTCACCACAGGTAACTGTCCCCTGTACCACCACAGGAAACTGTCCTACCGAAGGTAACTGTTCCACTAAAGGAAACTGCCCCCCTGTCTCACCGCAGGTAACTGTCCCACCAGGGGTAACCACCCCTCTCCTATACTACCAGTAACTGTCCCACTACAAGTAACTGTCCCACCAGGGGTAACTACCCCTCTCCTACTACAAGGAACTGTCCCCTGTCCCACTACAGGTAACTGCCCCACCCCTCTCCTACTGCAAGAATATATTTGAACAGTTATTCTGTCGCGTCTGTAGTGACGATAGCAGATATGCTGAAGATATATGAACCGTTACCCTGCCACGTCTGTACTAATGATGTGTGTGGTAAAGATATAATATTAACAGTTATCCTGCCGTGTTTGTATGTACTGAAAAGCAGAGTGAACAGTTACCGGTTGTCGGTTGAGAGTGCTGAAGATATGTAAACAACGACGCCATCTACCGGACTGCGAAATTCGCTAGGTGTTTGCGCAAATAAATACAGTTTCGTCAATCTTTGGGGGTTGCTGTCAGGGGGATTCCATCATTTAAAGTTGCTGGCATTGGTCATTCCGTATTCGGGGAACCAGTTTTGAAACTGTTTTTAGCCTTGGCGCCGTTCCTATAAATAAAGGTACGTTTTGGCACACTTCGTGGGCTTCTGTCAGGGGGGTTCCACCTCCTAAAGTTGTTGTCATGGGTTATTTCGTACCCGGGGAACATCAGGGAAACTTTTAAAACTGTTTTTAGCCTTGGCGCTGTTCACATAAATAAAGGTACTTTTTGCCCACTTCAGGGGGTGATTTAAGGGGCATTCTACCACCCAAGACCCGGCAGCTAGCAACTCATTTTTTGGTGATGTCGGGGGATGGTTCCTCCAACACATGGGGTCAAAAACTTTGGCCCTTTTTACATAAATAAACGTGCTGGGCTCCCGCTCTTCGTTACATAAACATCATAGCGCACTCGCAGATACTCGTTGTTTGTTCAAAATGTCAAAGGTCTAAATGTGCTTGAACCTTTTCGAGTATACCTAAGTTATTTTATATATTATTTTATACCTGAATTATTTTATTTTAATCCTAGATCATACCGTTACATTGCATTGATAATGTTGTATATTGCTCTTTTAAAGTTTCTCAGATGCTACCAGAGCAGTAGGGATTCCCATTACACATTATAATTACAGCCCACATGGAGGCATTCAGTTTGACACTGGGACAATGGCAGGCACTGAGCTGAAGGCTAGTCCAATACACATATTTACAGCTGGTCGCCCAACTCAGCAGCCCCAGTGATCAGGGCAAAATCCACTATCCAGGTATAAATAGAAATCAGTGGCTGCAGTAGAGGAGTAGCAGGGAAATTTTGCATTTTTGGGGGTCCTGATGTGCCCTTAGAATTATTAAATCAAATACAGATTTGTGTGTGTACAGTGACATTACCACATGAAATGTATATACAAAATTAGAGAAACCGTTACTGAACAGTTTTAAAAAAAATAGGCAAATACAGATTTATCGTGAATAGTGGCAATACCAAAAGATACGTCTATGCAAAATTATAGAAAAAGTTGCTGAACGGTTTCTGAGATATGGTAGCTAACAACCCACGGCGGACGCAGAATTATGGCATTAGTCCGTTAGACCTTCGGCCCAAAGGACTAAAAATGAGACAAACAAAATACTGTGATCGCCATGCAATCGTCACTTTATTGCTTCTGCAACATGGTGTTGTAAAGGTGAGTCGCCTTTCCAACCGACTCCAGCAAACCTGGCGACATCTGCAACTGGCAGCATGCAGAAAAAACATTGATTTTGCACGCCTGCAATGCACTCGGGTACTCATGCCCTAGCGACGGCCGAAACTTGATGTCGATCATCCCCATCATGCTGATCACCCTTTCCACCGGAGCCTGGTCGTAGGGGTGGATGAGGAGCGCCTGGACGAGGCGACCTAGGCACTTAAAGCGCGGCTGTCCGTCAGGCCGCGTCATCTTCAAGACAAGCGTCCACGACAGGTCGATGTGGTTGTCGGTGAAGGAAGGCAGGTCTTGGGCCACTTGTAAGTCCTGTCACTCCTCCGGACAGTGACTGGAAGGTGTCCGCGATCTTCAGAACTGAAAACACACTACTGCTGAGTTAATGACCATGCATTAGTCGCACGATGAAACCAGCAACTTTCTGCTATAGCTGGCCATGACACATTCAGATTTCACACGTGAAATATATATAATCGGATGGAAGCAGAACATTTTTCGGACAAATGTGTAACAGCCACCTAAAAATGAATCAAAACAAAGCAATAACTAAACATGAACTTGTCTTTACAGACATGATGTATATAGGCAACCATACTGTTGAATAACATTACACAAATTTAAAGCAAAGAATACAACCAGCTAACACTATACCTTGTCGTTCAGAGAACAACAGCCTGTTGTTCACATCGAGAAGAGGCACAGCTCATTGAGCATCTCACTCTCAACTGGAAATTTCTTCAGTAGTTTCTCCACTGCTGCAGTGTAGACAGCCCTTAAATGTCATTTGGCCAAATTTTTTATATAAACAGCAATACTTGGTGAATAATGTTACTGTTTTAATGACATAAATCTACAAACTACAATCTTATTTGTGAATAATTTTACTGTGGGCGCTGTTTTAAGTGTTCGAATAAAATCGGGAAATTTGTATTATAATTCGGGAGATTTTCTACATTCTGTCAACATTTGGGAGATCTCCCACCAATTCGGAAGACTTCAAAGCTCTGCAGGTCTAGGGAGCACGCCACGCTAACGCAGGCATAGCACGGCAAAATTCAAAAGGTATCCACGTGTCCGGAGGCCACGCCTATGTTCTGCGCAGTTTTTATTTCAAAACGTGCCAAAATATGTCATAGTTAAACCTCATGCCGTAACATGTTTGATACTGTCCAGTTTTTGTTAGGTTTTCGTCAACTGAATTATGATAATTGGGTTTGCTAACAGATACGACACGGGTGAAGTTGCCTCTGAGCACATTTATAGGGGGTGCGCGATAGTGTAGTGATTAGCACGTCCGCCTAACAGGCCGGCGCCGCGAGTTCAATACCCGGACCGGGGTGGTATGTTTGGTGTAAAAACCTGGCTCTCAACATTGGGGACTGTGTATCCCTCGTGACTCGAAGATCACGTTTATGTCGGTCCCATCTCAATTTGGGACGTAAAAGAACCACTGAGGACGACAAGCACCCTGGCAGTGACCACCCTCAGTGCCAGCATAGAAAGGTCGGCTTGGCGATAATGTTCTGAAAAAGGCTGATTAGTTGTATGAGACCTCATAAGATTATAACATTGTAACCACAACATATACAGACTAGTCAGTTAATAGAACGTTGCCGAGTGCTGGAAACAACTAGAATATGGATTTCTTGAACATTGGCATCGGTGGGGGCCACCTACCAAACATACTTTGAAGAAATCATAATCTGTTATCCACAAGAGGACAGCACTGTACACACCCACACACACAACTTTAATTAATTCTAGTTTATACTATAGCAAGCGTAGTTTTATTTCACAAACAAAGGATTAAAGAACTACAGTGTATACACTACTTCATTTATTCAATAAATACCACTGCATTCATTAGATGTCAATAGCAACATCTACAGGCGACCAGGCAGCCTGCACCGCTGAATACTCGGCAACATGCAGCCATTTTCCAATCCTCTCCATACATTGCAATAGACGTCTCACTGTACACATACTTTTTATAACGTGGAACTCGCATTTCTGATGCAACAAACATGTGGAATGTAACTAATTTAGATTTGTGACAACTAAAGTTCCTCACTTGCCTTTTTACGATGACAATTGTTTCACATTAAACCACACTATATCGTACAAAACCACAATCTTGTGCGCGCTCTTAGACTTAGTCTGCCGGTTGACAGAACGGAGCCTGATAAACGCACATCAGATGACAATAACTGATATCACAGATTAACTATTTGGCATGAAGCCAAGTCTATTCACATAAGTACACACTTCAAAATTGCCACAAGTTCAGAACGACATCCACGCATTGTTGAAATTACTGAATATATGTAGGTCCTGAGTGAGGTGTTTATACAACAGAATTACAGCCTGTACATGGTCAAATAAAACTACAACTTCTCTCTATCCAAGCACCATATCATATCACGTGCTAGTGTTTCTGCACAGTGAATACGACAGTTAATACTTCCTCAGTACCTTATAATAAGTTACATGAACAGATGCATATTATGTCGAGTGTCAAAAAGTGATATGTTAAATTCTCATATATGAATGCACCCCCCACCACACATGCTCCTAAATCTTGTTTGTCTGCGAAATAATTATTACCCCTGGTAGTAATGCTTTTGGCTAACAAATACAACATAACTGACAAAACAATGCGCAGACACACGATAAACTTCATGAACAGCTCTTTCACTATTTCTCTAGGGACCTCAAACGGTGCTGTGAATTGCATGGTGCTAAGGGATGATCGCAGAAGTTTGTAATGTCCCAAAAAATTTTGAGCGTTACATAAAAAGGGCAGTGGTGGTTTTGTCCTCGCCGCGTATCACTGGGAAATAAATGGCTACTGTGGTGTCACCTAGTGAGTGAAATAGATGTTAATTCAAACTGTCGCTAATTACCATTTTGATTCGTGAAAGTTCCACACCACGTATTGGAAAGGGTGGTTTAAACCTATCCTAAACACATAACGTTTTACAGGGCTTTGCAAAATTATGAGACCATCCTTAAGTGCTGGTACAGTTGGACAAAACACTTCAGTCCATGGACACACACACAGGTATAAATAACATGACACTGATGGCAGCAACTAATAGCAGCTGTCAATCAAGTGACTCAACTATATATATATTCAAGATCATCAAATCCAATATCACTGAATTCTTGCTTGATCTCGCATTAGAGATGCCAGTACACTACTTCAGTACTTCATCTGCTCTCGTACTGGTTATGTGACATGAACTGGAGACATGGCAAACGCTTACCATTTAAACAGAACGAGATAGGTTACGGCAATTCTAAATGACGGCATATTTTCACAAAATGGATTCTCATCATTCGATAATCATAAGTACTTCTTTTGTAATAATCTGCTTGCTCAAAATTGATTAAATACATGTCTTACGCAAGAATTTGTTCAGGTTTTTTGTTAAAACGGCATATTATATTAAGTAAGGCAGATTGTCTCCTATTCATATACTGTGCAGACATTCACCAAGAGAGAGGGAAAAAACATCAGATGGACAAAGCAAAAGTTTTGCAAGTGGTATATAGCTATGTCGCCTGCAATACTGCAAATGTCTGGTTGTGTCGCCCGCTCGCTCCACCAGGTGGCGTCACATGTAAAGTACACTTGAGCTCGCTGGACAGTGTCCAGCCTTCACCTGCCTACGTCTTCCCGCCTTCATCGTTTACAAGTCTATCAAACTGTTTGGCTAATTCGGCTCGCGATAACCCTAGCTCTTTGCTGCCGATTCCTTGTCTTCGTCCTGTTCTGATGCATCAAAGCCACTGTCGGATATACTGTCTCCGTCTAGCTTCATGTTCTGCAACAGATGGCAGCTGGTAAGCGGATGACGATTGTTGTTATAAAAACGCCACACACCTACAAAACCTGGATAATGACATGTTATTAGGTAACTTTGAATGAGTTCGTGTTTACGGACACTTTGGCTACGTAATGTACAGTAAGCAACTTGCTTACACCTAACGATGGAGTAACAACTACTGTCAGGTAAAAGAAAGGTCCTCTGAAGTTTAACAGACATGATGTAAATTCGTGCAATTTTACGCAATGCAGTCCATGTTTTCTATGATTGTTACAAGTTACGTAAACTGTTTCCAACCGATCTGTGGATGGTCAGCGTAGCTTGTGATAATCAAACAATTGATTAAGGTGTGGTACGAACCCTAAAACCAGTCAAAAAACCTTAACCCAAAGAATTTTTTTATTTAAGCATTATAATTTTCTTCCCTTTCCAGGAGGGAAATAGATGAAAACCTGAAAGTCTGGCACACAAGATGCAAACTGTCTATGCGAAAAAATCTTAATATACACACACACTAGCTTGATTATAGGTATATTTCATCTTATTCACGGTCACCATAGTGAATGTGTTGTGTTTCGTCAATGGTGGTAAGACAAGTGCAGCATGCTATATACAGTGTGCAGATTTCAATATCTCTGTGTATCATGAACACCTCATATGCAACTATTTGCCATACTAAAAGAAAAGCAAGAAAAGGCAGACAAAGTGTAATTTTGCTCCCATTTTAGTCATTAATTTTATTAATAAACTTTTTACATATGATATGAAAATGATCTGCTTTGTTAATTAAATTAATTTTTGTACTGATTTGAGCCAGTCAACTCTTGCGAATGCTGTTATTTATTTAAGAATCCCATCCTATTTTCTAGAGTGGACAGGTTGCAAATGGATATATACAAGTAATTCAGAGTTTCAGCCGCTACAAGCAAGTCACAAAACAAAACATTTCCATACAATAAGCACAATTTGGAGTATGAAATTATTGAAACCAGAACAAAATCTCACTTTTCAGCCATTTTCTGCTCTCTGTCTTTTACATGGTCTTGACAAAGCTGCAGGCATTTTTCAGACTTCTTTAAAACTTTACACATCTAATATATCAAATAGCACCAGTAATTATTGAGCAAGTCCAACTGTAGCTGGTTGACATAGCATGGGGATAAGTTTAAATTGACGTCTGTTACAATGCATACACATTATGTCAACGGTGCCAGCATATTTTTGTGTGTGTAATAATCATGCTTTTCTTCATGTTTACTTAAAAGTCATGGTGTGTATTATAAATCTAACACACAACATAACTGGAATCCTACAAGATATTATTTCTTGATAAAAGAAGAGAAATAAAGCTGCACATTATTCACATGCTCAACATAAGCACTTTGTGTAAATTAGGAGGCATTAATTGGATCTCGCGAGACTTTGGCACCAACTCAGAAACAACCGAGATTAATTTATGAATGATCACAGTTCTGAGACAGAGTCTGTGGCCGATTCTACCCAGCAATTCAAACAAATTATTGGATGCATAGAAATCGGAGTGTAATGCTAAAAAATTGGTGTGCATGTTAAACAAAGTTATACAGAAACTGTCAGATTAAATACCACAAATTGGTGTACACATGAATCAAATAAACATGTACCTTACTGAGATGTTGAACAGCAGTTTGCTTTGTTGAAACATTTCGCTAGAGAGTCATCATCTGACTACAAATTAGGCACCTATATAGAATCATGGTCCATCACGAGTTTTGCCATTATAACTACATTGTTGGTTGAAATGTTATGTCTCAGTGCATCAAATATTTAATTTTATGGAACTTTTGAGGTCCAAATAGAATTGTTATTGCACTCCGGTTTGCATCAACGTGTGCTGCTGTGTCGCCAAACTTAAGCACGCAAATTGGGGCGTTCTTCATCACTAAAAATGGACTATTTTTATGTTTACTATATTTAAGTCACACCACCAATTTTTCAGCATACATTCTGAACACTTGGTGTGAATCATGGGGGAAGATTTAGTATATGAAAGTAATGCCGTACGTCTAGTTCCTTCATGATCTCGTCCATGAAGTCTGTCGAGTTGCTCTTGTAAGCGAGTGCGGCTGTGATTGTGTCTCGGAAGCACTGTAACAACGCACAAAAGAAACTGTTAGGCAAGGTCTCATAATTTTGCAAGTTCTGAAAATTGTTTTATTCGTTTATCATTGATACAAACCACTCCAACCAATGCACCACAAAATGGCCATCAGTGTCAAATTGCATTAATACATGATTCACTCACTAAGTGGTGCCAATGTAGCAATATGTTTCCCCCAGCAATATGTGGTGACCAAACCCCCACCCTACATAATGCTGAAAATATATTGGCACTTTGCAGACCTACGTGGACACCACAGAGTGCCCCTTGTCAGGAAATACGTACACGTAGTGTATAATTGTGAACATTTGATGTACCTGCTTAAATATTGATATTTGATTAGCAAATTGTTTTTAATTAATTGTTATTTATTTACCATTTTAAATAATTTCTTACTTTTTACAATGTGTAAACTTAATAAGAATTGTTATAAAGTTTTTTGACAGTTACACACCTGTGGACTGTAACTACTATGTGTATCTGATGAACAAATGATAATCATGCTATTAACATGACATTGCTATCATGAAATAAAGCTAAACAAAGGAAAAACCAATAACCACAAACATAAATTGTATATCAAACATCTGTTTGACAGAACTGACCTTAACCACGTTGGTACCGTCGGACGCAGATACAAAGTAGAACGGCATCTTGTGCTTCTTGGCAAAGTTGAAACTTTTCTTTGTGATGCTGTAGTCAACTGCAAGGCAACAATAACATGCATGTTAACTGTTGTCCATGTGGGGAAAGCACGATTGTGTTGTGGTTAGCACATCCGCCTGGCATGCCAGTGCTCCGGGTTCAAAACCCCGACAGGGCAGGTATGTGTATTTCTTGGAAAAACCTGGCTCTCAACACTGGGGACTGTGTGTACCTCATGACTCAAAGATCATGTTAATGTCGGTGTAAAAGAACCACTGAGGACGACAAGCACTCTGGTAGTGACCACCCTCCGTGCCAGCATAGAAAGGTAGGGGACAGCAAAGAAAGGTTAGTTCAGCAATAATGTTCCTAAAAAGGCTGATTAGTTGAATGAGACCATAATACTCTAACCACAATATACAGATTAGTCAGTTAATAGAATATGGTCGAGCGCTGGAAACAACTGAAAATGTATGGACACATAAATAATAATCAATACTACAGGTCAGAATTGTTTCCATTTAAATAAACCTGTTTAAAAAATACAGCATTACAAAAAAACTGTTACGCCTACTACCAGGCATTAGTTGTGTTTACGATGGCGTGATCGTATGTGACGTGGCATTTTTTCTGAACAGGGTTTATTTAAATGGAAACAATTATGACATGTAGTAATGATTATTATTTATATACCCATACATTTTGTAATAACTTTGTTCATTATTTTTGTCTCAATCGACATGTTAGCTTGATAATGGCGTAACCAATTAAAGATTGGCTGTTTTTTATTTGCAAATTTACAGACAATATAACAGTAACTATAATAAAATTATGTCTACATAAAAATATTGAATATATATATCAGTTTACTACCAATGTTATCTTTTTAAAATAAACAATTTCTAATAGTGGCACAGTGGTGAGGAAGCTTGGTATTGGGCGTAACCGTAAAAACAGCCAATTAGCAACTGTACAAAAATTGGGTAGGATTATGTATCTTATGGAACTATATTATAGTGCGTTACGTTGATAAGATAGTTTCAGATACTTAACAATTTTGAATTTCCAATATTTAGTATTTCTTCTGAAGTAAATGTTTAAAAAAGGAAAGCCTATTTTGGCTGTTTTTAGGCAATTCTAACAGGAATTAGACCCCTTTGCTTGTATTTTGTTATACAGAATTATACATATCCTGAAAAATCTCGTCGAAACCAATCCAATGATGTGTATAACTTATATGTGAGATCACAAATGAGGAAATAATAGGAAACAATACGGAAAGTTAAAAATGAACTGTCAGAAAGTGGCCTATAAACATGTGAATAGGAAGCAGAATAAACAATATTAGCAGTCGCAGATCTTCACTCGTGGAGAAACAAACCAAGTAAAGCACTTGTCACTGTTCCAATAATTTTGAACTTTAAATCTGTTCCCATGACCATGTAATTTCTGCCGTTAGCAATTACGGCATTGTATATAATGACGCCACCCGGGGACCGACAGACAACTCAATTTGTCCAATGAAAAAGTAAATAATTCTAAACTATTTTTTTCAAATATTTCGCCAATTGGTAGATCTATCTGAGGCCAATGGTGCAAGGAAGCAAAACTGTAGAAAGAGGCACGTGGACTCTGTGCTTGGGAGGAGACAGACTTACATTGCACCAAAATTAGTCAGTCAGTTACTAAGTCAAAGGGTTCGGTGCACCCACCACAGTGGCATGCTAAGATGGTGCCAACCCTCTCTCCCAAGTCAAAGGGTTCGGTGCACCCACCACAGTGGCATGCTAAGATGGTGCCAACCCTCTCTCCCAAGTCAAAGGGTTCGGTGCACCCACCACAGTGGCATGCTAAGATGGTGCCAACACCCTCTCCCAAGTCAAAGGGTTCGGTGCACCCACCACAGTGGCATGCTAAGATGGTGCCAACCCTCTCTCCCAAGTCAAAGGGTTCGGTGCACCCAGCACAGTGGCATGCTAAGATGGTGCCAACCCTCTCTCCCAAGTCAAAGGGTTCGGTGCACCCACCACAGTGGCATGCTAAGATGGTGCCAACCCTCTCTCCCAAGTCAAAGGGTTCGGTGCACCCACCACAGTGGCATGCTAAGATGGTGCCAACCCTCTCTCCCAAGTCAAAGGGTTCGGTGCACCCACCACAGTGGCATGCTAAGATGGTGCCAACCACCTCTTCCAAGTCAAAGGGTTCGGTGCACCCACCACAGTGGCATGCTAAGATGGTGCCAACCCTCTCTCCCAAGTCAAAGGGTTCGGTGCACCCACCACAGTGGCATGCTAAGATGGTGCCAACCACCTCTTCCAAGTCAAAGGGTTCGGTGCACCCACCACAGTGGCATGCTAAGATGGTGCCAACCCTCTCTCCCAAGTCAAAGGGTTCGGTGCACAGTGGTAGAGTGATTTTTACTTAATATTAGTTTGAGCCAACAATCCGCATACAGTGCCATACCCCTGGATCCTTATATTCACTGCAGCCCTCAAATTTGGCGGGTGCCACTTAGCAAATTGCCATGGCAACTGGCCACCATGTCTCAGAAAATAAACAATGGTTTACCACCTAGTTAGCCATGCATCATAACGGTACCAAAAACATCTACAAAAGGCACAACCACGCCCTCAAGTTTACCCAATTTTGGATTTGATGTTAGAGAATCACAATGAATATACGGAATTTACTAGAGTGCGTACCGTGCACACCATAGTGCGGAAACTGCAACACAACGATGTTGCACAATTGACTGATAGTCGCCGGGGTGTGCTCCATGTGTTGCTGGATCTTATTGCGGCTTTCGACACCATCGATCACACCATACTGCTGTGACAATTGCGTGGATACAGGTTATCTGGCGACGTCCTTGCCTGGCTGACATCTTATTTGTGTGATCGAACATGTGTAGTACGTGTAAAGAATGGCATGTTGAAAGTAAACACAATAATGACAGGAGTGTCGCAAGGGCCTGTGCTGGGACCGACTTTTTAACGTGTACATCGCACCTTTAACCAAACTTCTACAACAGCACAACATTTACCACCACCTATATGCAGACGACACTCAACTCTATCACTTTCCCACCAATCGACCACACACAAGCCCTATGAAAGCCTGCATACAGGAAGTGAAAACAAGGCTCTATGACAACGGAGTCGTGATGAATGACAACAAATCAGAAGCTATTGTCATCCGTTCGTCAAGTCTGCGTACTCCTATAACGTTATCCCGGGTCAACATATGTGGCTAGTTCATTAACACCTCCGTCATTATATGAGATCTCAGATTCGTCATTGACACTGATCTATTGATGGCATCACAACTAACGAATGGATGTCGCAACGCCTATTATCACCTGTCACAAATTGCAAAGATACATGCATGTAAAAGTCTGATCCACGGATTAGTGACATCGCGACTTGACTATGGTCATGCGATGCTATTCGGAATAAATGATCGTCACCTGCACCGTCTGGAAATGGTTTAGCGGTCTGCGGCTCGAATTGTCATGCAGATTCGACGGGGCAATCGGCAGTCCATAACGACAATACTGTGGAAATTACACTGGCTGCCTGTTAGGAGGCATACTGAGTTTAAGATACTCGTCCTTGTGCACAGGGCAATCAATATACAATGGTACGCCAGAGTACCTTGCGACAAACGCAGTGAACTTAGATCAACTTTCCAGACATCAATATACTGCGTAATAGATCTAACAAATACAACCACAGTAGTTCACACTTCCCAAGACGGGCTTCAGAATGGAACCCACAAGGAAAACAAAAACCACACTAAAAACACCTGGAGAAGATCCACAGCATGAGGAACAAGAATGCATTGGAAAAGTGGCGCTATGCTCTACTCATAGTGAACAGGAATAAGTCATTACCTGTGATCAAGACATTTGTAGTATTAGAAAGAACCACTGCCTACAAAAGACTCACCGTCTATTTTATTTGCTGCACACAAGCAAGGTATCTCTGGCCTGTATTGTCTGAGTTCTGTATACCAACTTGGCAAGTTTTTGTATGTAATTTTCCGTGTGACGTCAAATACCTGCAACGAAACCCAAAGGTGGTCTATATTATCATGCCTACTGTGACACTGCAGTATTTGGCACAAGAGTAACTTACAGACTTCAGTACATTGTTTTATTAAGTTACTAACAAGCTGCAGTTAATTTTATAGATATTAACCGCCCCTGTATAACATAAACTAGCAATGTGCTACATTCGGAACTAACCCTGAAGATGATCACCCACAAGCACGCTTCTCCTCATAAACCTAACGTACATATATACTACACACGCTACAGTATCAAGATATTACTGTTACATTCTTATTTAATGACCAAAATTACAATTAAATGTGTTTGTGTTACACCAACGCATCCAAAATGAATTAACATCAACAAACTATCTAGTCCTAATAAAATCTGTTGTCTCTTCCTTTCCTGTGACTTTTTCCGATTACAACTTCTTTTCAAAATCCCCTGTTGAATGTATGGTAATTGCAATTACCACTTTTTGTGGATAAACACATCAGTTATAGGCCTACACATTGATTAATATGTGCTTGCTTACAGAATATATTATTATGACAAGTTTACATACACAAGAGATACATTCTGTGGCTGTGGGATACTTACTAGAATACACGCATGAGCTTGGTGGTAATATGATGGATGCATGCTCTTGAAGCGTTCCTGTCCTGCCGTATCCCAGAAGTCTGAGCAAAGAAACCGTCTCATTATTTGTCTGTGTCATAACACTTCATCATTTACTAACAAACCCGCTGGCATAACCATGTCTTACCAGTTTATTATAATAGTTGGTTATTACAACAATACTTCTAAGCTACAATAACCAACAGTACTTGCTGTTTTTATTAGTTATCAACTTTAGACAGTGACAATCACTAATAATTCATCATCTAGTTAAAACACATAGATCTGGGCAGTTAAAATGTTAGATTAGATTTATAGCTTCTAAGTCTATTATCGCGTTTCCCTGAAGACAGTATGTTATAATCGGATCATTTTATTACTGAGATAATCATGAATGATTTAAACTTTTAATGAAGCACCCACACCATTTTCAATCAGACGCATCCTGTTCACAGCCATTTCTGCCACTGTTTCACTCTTAAAGTCTTAAGTAATGCCAAGGTCTAAATAATATCTCAGCACATCTAAACTAAAAAAAACTCCAACATTCTGAATTCAAGAAAAAGGAAGCCAACTCACCTACATGTACCTCTTGTTCACCAACTTGTGTCTTGTATTTGAAGAGTGTCAGTGCGTACGTTGACAACTGCTGGGGCTGACTGGAAGGAGGTTAAGGTTACTACCAAAAATGCCCATCCTCTGGACACAGACACAAAAGGCTCAGTTTTCCCCGTAGAGTATTCATAAATGACATAAACTTGAACCGTTTTTCACGATAACATAAGTTAAGTAAAACATTGATCAGTGCTCATCGGACAATCACAGAAAAGATGTGTAACATTACTAACTATCAATTTACGTCATCTAACATGTGAGCCCTAAAATTGGTCAGACCCTTAATTAATGGAGGATTTTGAAAAAATAAATGTGTTACCTTTCTTATAAAAGGTCATAGATGCAAACCATTTAGGAGGACGTTTCTCACTAGACAAATTATTTGACGTACCCCCACATGCATACATTGACTACGGATACTCACTCTAGGTTTCAGGTGGCCACATCAGTTGATAAAATCCATAAAAATGTACAGCATTACATTTACATATGGGTGTTGGTTTGAGGCTTTGAGCATCACCATGCATCGAGGGATAAATCAATCTAGAGCTGGACCAAACAGTATTAAATTCTGTATAGAAAATAAATTACATCGATTACAATTTTTCATTTGTTTCATTATTTGTTCATTATTTTTACAACTACATTACACACATTGTCAATGGGGCCAACACAGAAGTGTGCATTAACCACATATCACATGTAAGATCAAAAACTCAAATATTAACAATGCCACGGATCCTGTTTTATGATGGATTTTCCTTATCTCAATAGCTTCCATATATTCTCCACTTAATGTCTTTTATGTCTGGTGAAAAAGGAATCCATCGAATGGACTACAATTGGTGGCCACAGAAAAGGGAAGAATATATAATAAATCTTTAGCAGTGACAAATGGGAGGTTTGTCGAGTTAACAGCAGCATCAGTGTGCACTACTGACTATACAACTGTAGATGGCCTGGCATTAATGGTATTGTCTATTCAGCCATGGCTAACAATCATGACAATTCAGCCTTGACATGTCAGTCGTGACTAACATTCGTGACAATTCAGTCTTGACCAGTCAGTCGTTACTAGCAATCATGACAATTCAGTTATGACTACCTGGTAACAAATACAATCATAAGAATTCGTTAGAAGATGGAAGGCACTGTGCACATGATGACTGGTGGATCCAATTGTTGTATAACATTGACAGTGTCTAAATACTGGCCATAATATTCATGACTTATTTTGTGACAGTACAGTTTGCCAGAATACATTAAACAATTAAACAGAACAAGCACAGACTCACAAACTTTTTGCCATTCGGCAAAGTGCTTGCATTTTTGCAGCTAACTTCTTACTGCAATGAAAAATATCACAAAACTGTTCCACTTTGTTTAACAGTCACTTAATAGTTAATATTTGTTTAGCTATTCACTAAATGGTTAATGGTTTGTATGAGCCTAGAGTGCAGAGATATGAAAATGACATCGATGAAATTGTTGCATGCATCCAGGCCTGTACATGAGTAGACAGAGCTGGTTCGAATTACACAAAACCAAATCAATTACACTTCAACATTTTAATTACAAGTGTACTATGCTGGGCCAACACTATTCAAACTGGTATTTTTTAAATTTATGGTAGTTGTGTGGAGCTCTGAACTGGTGCATTTTATACATAGTACTGACAATAACATTATGTGTGAAACTGTACTGGCGAAATCATTGGACAAACTGTTAAATTAGTTTTTATTTGGTCAAGTTAAAAAATTTGTAAAAACTGGTGCAGTTCACTATATGTTAAAACAGTTAAAGGGTGATCGTATCACTTCACTAAGTCCCAAAATATATAAAGCATAACATATAGGTAGGTTGGTTGTTGCTACGTATTTCGGGAAAAATAAATTTACAGTGGTGCCACCTATCGAGTGGAACATATAGTAATGCACATAAATGTTATTCTGGATACATCAGAACCGAGCAGCATGGTGGGCAATGAATGCACTGACATCTGTAGACGACACATCACTTGATGAACATTTTCACGAACATCACTTGAAGCCGGTTGGTATCGGTAGTAGTTGTTTTTCATGTTGCGTTTTAGCAGCATGCATCTACTCAAAATACTTTTTACACACTAAAATGATTTTCGAATAAAAATTATTTATCATTATCATTAATAATCATATGTTTAATGGTGCACTATTGTCAAACATTGTTGCAGTTACTTTGGATTTTTTAATATAAGTTCCACTGAACTTGAAGAACGTGTAATTTGAAACAACAGAGTGGGAAAACTATCTTGACAATCTCAGGTGCACTGGTGCTAAATGGTCATAGCAGACCAAATTCATATCATGTTTAGCCTTCAGACCTTCATGCAATGTGACACCACTAGTCACAACTGAGTTGTGATTATGCCTTTTACGTTTTAAAGTTGTGTGCATGTTGCATGAATTATCGTTCATATGCAGACATGATGGGAGACGATAAATTATCTAAAAAGCAACAACCCAATTTGAAATCTCGACTGACATCAACTGTTTACAAGTGTGTACCAATAGATGTGTGTTCTATACACAGACATGGAAGTCAAACAGTCCTTTCTGATCAATATATATTTATTAATCAGCGTGTGTGGCAAATTGGTAATTATTAACCGGAAGTTCACTTAATTGGCTGTCTTGAGTATGGACAAATCGTGACCGTGCTGAACATCAAAAAGCTTTACGCTAATCCAGTAGGCGTCCGTTATCTCTTAATGTTTTGTTTAATTTTTTTTAAACTCCAGGCTTATTAAATGCAATTTGGTGATCAGTACACCTTTAACAAATATATTGTACTTTTGTAGTATTAAGAACAATATTAAATATATAAATAAATGCTAACAAAATTAGGAACATATATTGTATATTTAATGTAAATGGTATTTGCTTCAGTTGATGCCATCAAAGGATACTATCCATCCATGAGAAATCTCTCCACCAGTCTGCAAAAAAGATAACATGAAATACATTGAGGTATTCCAACAACTGGTCTATATCAATGTTACTGTAAATACAGTTGAGTTTTTCAATATACCGGGGTATTGTAGATTTGCTTAAAGCTATGCACATAGTTGTTCAACATAGCTTTGAATTACCACATGAACAGACCTGTAAATAATTTCAACACTATGATTATGAAAGATATTAATAATCTATATGAATAAGCTGTGGATGGCCTGCGTTGAGGCGCGTCCCCCGGGTGGCAGAGGGGGGAGCCCTTCCTCGGAGGAGGTGCACCGGATAATACAGAAGAAGGTGCCGTGGACCAAACTATCATAGGTGAAGGACAACACTGATCCCAAACCCGGGTAGACCCAGTTCGATAGCCTGGTAAGGCAGTGGGTCTAAGAGAAGGAAACTCTGATTCCAAACCCGGGTAGACCGAACCCGTTAGCCTTGGAGGGCAGTCGGTCTAGGAGAAGGAAACTCTGATTACAAACCACCTGTTGCCTTACAGGTTGTGGTTCATCGGAACCAAAGGCTAGGCCCACCGCCTATAACTGTGGTTGGCGTCAGGAAGGGCATCCGGCCACAAAAATCATGCCAAATCCAAAAATGATGATTCAGCGAGCCTCGGATGCAGTTAGGGCGTACCCTGTAAGCGACGCGCAGAGGACTCGCCTGACCTCTGTGAAAAGTGGACAAGGGCTACCGGGCCTTGGGCGGTCCCGGTTAAAGAGGTTAGTCTGGATGAGAGTGGGGACATTGAATGTGGGGACAATGACTGGACGAGGAAGGGAGTTGGCGGATCTGATGGAGAGGAGGAGGGTGGGAGTGCTGTGTGTGCAGGAGATTCGGTGGAAGGGGAACAAAGCGAGAGAGTTGGGAGGAAACTGCAAGCTGCTATATAGTGGAACAGATGAGCGAGGGCGAAATGGGGTGGGGATAGTCATACACAAAGAACTTAAAGATAGCCTAGTGAGTGTGAGCAGACGGAATGATCGATTGATGAGTGTCAAGCTGGGCTTAGGTGAGACGGTGGTTAACATCATATGCGCGTACGCCCCCCAAGTGGGCTGTGAAGAGGAGGAGAAGGAAACCTTTCTGGAGACAGATGGATCAAGAGCACAGGTCGATACCAGAGAGAGAAAGGGTGATTGTAGGCGGAGACCTAAACAGTCACGTGGGAATGAGTAGAGATGAGATTGAGAGGATACACGGTGGCTGGGGAGTGGGAGAGAGGAACGAGGAAGGCTAAAGGGTAGTAGGCTTTGCTATGGCATTTGATTTGGCGATAGGGAATACTTTCTTCGAGAAGAGAGCGAGCCAGTTGGTGACCTACAGGAGTGGAGGAAGAGAAAGTCAAATAGACTTCCTAATGTGTAGAAGATCCCATCTGAAAGAAGCTAAGAACTGCAAGGTCATAAACATTATTCACCATTTAATAGGTTGCTTTGAGTTCACATGCAAAATGACTGATGTTTTGTGGAGTTGTACGTTCACGTCGATTTTTGCGTGACTTACTGAGCACTTGAACTACTGCAATCAAGTACTCTATAGGTACTTGATTAGAATGCATTGTGACACCCAGGGTCCTAGTAAACATGCTAGCAGTAATGGCAAACTGTACTGATATGCAGTATTCCAAGCAGTGTTTTGCTAGAACATATGTGGTAGAAAACCAGGACAATTTCCTCTTCCGACATCTCTGGAACATGAATTTTTGAAAATCGTTTTGGTTTCAAAACAATGATGTAGAACACTCTTTAAAATACCATGCCAGATATGGGATACTCATACTCAACAAAAGTGATTTTTATTACTGCACAGTTTACCACTGCCTTTATATGCAGAATGTGAGCCCGCTTGGCACTTAATTTTCAACATTTTATTGTTGTCTTAATTTCATAAAATTCTTAATGCGTTCATTCCATCATTCCTCACCTTACTAACATCAGTCCTGATAAACACACATTGTAATATTGATTACTGAGTGGTAGCAATGCAGAATGATGCAATCAGGGGAGCTGTTTGCACCTCAAATGTCATAAAAAGCAATATTTTGTAACATAATATACATCATATGCCCGGAAGTTGGAACAGCGTGGAATGATAGAATGAACATCACACCAAGGTATAAAATTTAAACATAAATGTAGTTATAACAGCAAAAATTAGGTGGACTTGGATTCTATGTAGGTGCCTGTGTTGCAAAGTACTGCAGACGTACTAATAATATTGTAAAAGGTCTTTACTGAACAGATTAGCCTGCATAAAAATTAAACGTTAGCAATATTTGGCAACAAATAACCATTAAACATTTAAAGCGTAGTAAAAAACACATTACTTGTCTAATTTTTTGCTAAAAGAAAGAGATCATGTTGGCTGAATACACTTCTGTCTAAGGCAATGTGAAATATAGCAGTGGTATATGTTACTATAAAGCCTGGCATTCCATAAATTTGCAAATTGTACAATACTTTTGAGTTGAAATGGCAAAAAAGCTTTCAACAGAATGGGCTAAATCGGGTTACAACGGATTAATTACGTAAAACTATGTCAATTAACTAGAAACAAACAAGAATGACTGAATCAACCTGTTACTGACTCACACTCACAGACACAACACAAGCATACAGGGGCATACTTACACTGTGTACAAAAAGTATAATTTTTACACTTTTGCAATGAAAACTATAAGGTTGTGTGGCATTGTTTGCATATTGATTTTAAGTTCTCTTTATACCAAGAGCTAGGTATTTCTTCTTTTGCGAGTTGTACTGTCAATCAGTGTGCAAAAATGAGATGAAACTTTGCTAGGAAGTATACCCCAAAAGGGGTCTAGAAGAAGAGCCAGTAATTTTTAGTTAGTGTGTATTTTTCCCTTTCATACTGCGCATGCGTCAACATTGTTTACCAAATTTTATTTAACCCTAACCATAATGTTCCTCTAAATAGAATTCTACATTAGATGTCCTTATTGCTGCAGCTTGAAATTGTGCTTCGATTTTGACGCGTACGCTAAGCCATGGCAAGCTTATATGTGCATGGAACAATATGAATATGAAACTCGGGGTACAATCTTGAACCGCGACACCACCACCCCAAGTAAGACATACTCACATAGCCATACTCACATACTATGACATAGCCATACTCACATAGCCATACTCTAGTTCTAGTTGTTCTAGTTCTAGTTCTTTCTCACATAGCCATACTCACTAATTAATAAGACATAGCTCATGACATGTTCAATCTATCATTCGATTCATCGTTTGACATGTGCCTAGGCCCTAGCTACAAGGTTTACGCCGTCTACAGGTGTGAATCACCACTGACTGGCACAGCCACAGGTGTCACAGAACATCAACATGGCATAGCATAGGTAATCGAGTTTATATCGTTGTGAAAATCCACCAGAAGGAACGTGTACATTTACGCCAATATTATTGACACGTACCCATCTAGACTTTAGTGATATACCTATTTCAGTATTTACGACCGTAAGAAATACAGTGTTGGTGAACGGAAGTGATAAATGTTTGGCTTCGTCGAGAAACCATGTCAACCGACTCGAGTCAACGGCGACATGGTAAGGTAGTCAACAAATTGAACGCCTATTAAACCATTGTGGGTGGTTTTACCGAACTAAAAAATCACACTTACTTGGATTTTCCTACTGCACTGTCCCCTAGGCATATTATTTTTATTTTTGTTTCATTTGCATCTCCTTTCGGGTCGTAATTGGGAAGCGATGCGTCCTCCATTTCATTACTTACTTGAGTATGTAACCGCACAGTATTTTGGGTAATTTTGGTGATCATACTCACTAGGTAGCGCATCTATTACAGCCTCGGTTACTCCGTATTGTGGCGCCACTGTTTGTGAGGTCATGAATACACTTTACCCCCTGACAGATATGTTTAATCGAACACCAACTCGACTTCTATGGGAAGAATTCAGCCACGCTGCAATAACTGCGCGAAGACTAGTCCTACAAAAATGTTCACCACTGTCTATAGCCAGGTACTCATTTATACAGCTGAGTGATATGGAGCAATGCAGAGTGAACGAACCTACTTGTCCAAGGTTCGATCGACACGGCAGCACAGGATAACTGCATGAAGATTCGAACTCGGATTCTCTTGATTGAGAGTCCAGCAGTGCTCTTATCACCGTATCTTATCACTGTGCCACTGCGCGCTCCACTACATATTATTTGCTTCTTTATCGCTGCTAATTTAAACAAAAGTTAGAAATGGAATGCGTATACGTACGTACGCCGCTTAGTTGTAGCTATAGGGTCTAAGTCGACATTACTCTAATATGTGGTGCCCACTTCAAATCTTGTAATCTAGATTTAACAATATTGCCATCCAGATAATTAACTCTAGATGGCAGGTGGACAAGGAAGAGTCCAACCCTTTTATCTACATATCCAGAGAGTCCAACCCTTTTATCTACATATACCCAGCCTTTAAATTCTGAGGTATGTGTCGATTTTATTTTAAAACATTCACACTACTAGCACCCACACAGTCATCAGATAATCTGTTCCATTCATTCACAGTCCTTTGTAAAAATGATAACTTTCTTACGTCTAATATACAATGCTCCTTTGCAAATGTAACTTCATGTCATCTAGTCTTTCTATCTTTCTTAACTGAAAAAAACATATTTCTACCAATATTTTCATAACCATTCAATATTTTAAACACTTCTATCTGATCTCCTCTCAATCTCCTGGTCTCTAGTGTTGTTAAAACACGTTCTTTTAGGCGTTTTTCATAACTAAGATCCCTCAGTTTTTGTATCATTTTAGTCGCTCTCCTCTGTACTCTTTCTAGCATATCTATGTCCTTCTTGCGGTATGGCCTCCACGCTTGTATACAATATTCTAAATGAGGCCTAACTATTGTTTTGTACAGTGGTATTATTAGTTCTTTTTCTTTATATGCTATATTTCGCCTAATCAATCCAAGGATTTGATTTCCTTTTGAAGCTGCAATTCTACACTGCTCTGAAACCTTCATGTCAGCACTAATTGTCAGCCCTAAGTCTTTTTCTTTTATATTAGTACTTAGTACAGTTCCCCCATTGTATATTCTACATATTCGTTCCCATGTCCTGTGTGAAGTCATTTACATTTCCCAAAATCGAATAACATTTGCCACTTTTCAGACTATTTGATCAAGCTGTCAAGATCATCTTGTAAATGCTGTCTATCTCCATCACTTTTAATCCTTCTAAACATTTTTGTATCATCTGCAAATTTCAACACCTTGCTAGCTATATCATCGTCCAAATCGTTTATATATATTAAGAATAATATAGGTCCCAGTACTGATCCCTGTGGAACCCCACTCAAAACTGATTTTCAGTTTGAAGCCTCCCCATCAGCAACTACCCGTAGTCTTCTGTCAATCAACCATTTTTCTATCCAGTTAATTATACCATTTCCTATGCCATGGGCCTTTAGTTTAAAACGTAATCTTTGGTGTGGCACTTTGTCGAAAGCTTTTTGAAATTCTAAGTAGATGATATCTACTGGTGATCCATCATCTACCCACTTAGTGATATCTTCCAAAAACATAACATATTTGTCAAGCATGACCTCGTTTTTAGAAACCCATGTTGAGATGGGTTTAACAATTTATATTTAACAAGAAAATCCACCATGTGATCTTTAATTAGTCTTTCTAATAATTTACAAATCACCGATGTTAAACTAACTGGTCTATGATTATTTGACTTGTTTCTCGAATATTTTTTAAATAACGGTATAATGTTTGCTTCTTTCCATTCTAAAGGAACCACTCCCTCTTCTAATGACAAGTTGAAAACTGTTGCAGGCGTTATGCTAATTTGTTCTACAATTTCCAATAGTAGGTTGGGTGGAATACCATCCACTTCAGGTGACTTATTATCCTTCATAGCCCTAATTTTCTTACCTACCATTTCTGGGGTTACAATTAACTGTCTTAAATAGTCTGATTCTAACCCCTTGAACTTAGCCTCTGGTACTGGCAGTGAACTAATGTCTTCTCTGGTAAACACTGAAATAAAATACTCATTCAGGTCTTCTGCCATTAAGAATCCTTCTGATATTATATTTCCAGCACTATCTTCTAGAGGACCGACCTGATCCTGATCTTTCTGTTTGCTTCGAACATACGCATAACAACTCTTGCTGTCATGTTTTATATTACAAGCTAATTTATGTTCATAGCTTCTCTTTGAATTTCTAATTTAAGCTGTAGCTTGGTTTAGTGCTTCATTATAAATATTGTAGTCTTCGTCATTTCCAGTACGTCTATATGCCTTCCACATCATTTGTTTATACTTAATTTTTCTAATGGCTTCGTTCGATAAGTGTTTCTTTTTGGACCGTTTCCCGTGTTTTTTTAAGGGAACAAATTTGACGATGATGCATTCAATTTCACTCTTTAAGATATTCCAGCATTCTGTTGCTGTCTTATTCTTGAGTGTGTTATTCCAGTCTATCTTTGCTAAATATTTCCTTATGTCCTTATATTTTCCTCTGTGGAAATTTCTCCTGTACTGCTTTTTATTATTCCTTTCTGATTTTACTTTGATGGTAAAATGTATCTGGTTGTGATCACTATTCCCCAGTGGCTCACATATCCTGACATTGTCAACTAATTCAAACTATGTTTAACACATTCTCTCCCCTGGTTGGTTCTAGCACATGTTGAGAAAGGAAACTATCTTGTACTAAAACTAAAAACTTGTGGTCCTCACTACCCATACTCTGTAGAGATTTCCATTTTATATGCCTATGGTTAAAATCCCCCATAATAACACAGTCCCGTTTGCTCACTTCCCTTATAGCGTTTTGTATTTTTTCATACTCTTCTACGCTTATGTTTGGACTTCGATAAACTAATCCAACCGTTAACGTTGAGTTTCCTGTAATTGTGTTACACCAAACAGCTTCTTCGCAATCTGCTTCTCTTTCTAATTTTATTTCATAAGCCTGGATAAAATCTTTAATATATAAAATAACTCCACCTCCCCTTCTTCCTATTCTATCTTTCCTAAACATTACATATCCTGTCAGTCCCAATTCGGCATCTGATATATCGGTGGTTGCCCATGATTCGGTTATACCTATTATGTGAGGGTCAACATCTTCTACCATAATGTTTAGTTAATTTCTTTTGTTTACTATACTCCTTGCATTTAAATAAACACATTTATATCTAGCTTCAGAATAGTTTTCCAGACTGTTCTTTGCTGAATTTTTTTGCTGTTTCTACCTATGCCTCCAGTTTCAGGCTTCTCTGCGAGTCCCCCCTGCAAATTTAGTTTAAATAGATGCAACCTGTCCCACTGTCAACAGATCGCAGCAGATTCTCTGAGAATACTGCTGTCCCCTTTCCACTTAGATGGAGGCCATCTCTCATGTACATATCTTCTCTCCCAACAAAGTACCCCCATACATCTATGAATCCCACGCCCTCTTCTTCACACATCTGCTCAACTAGTGCGTTGATCGCCATCCTCTTACGGTTTCTGTATGTTGCAAGGTAGCAGTATCTAGGTCGGTTAATTACCTACACTTTTTTTGTAAGAATCATTGGACTTCGTGCCATCTAGCTCTCTGCTTCTTGATGGCTTCCAGACGATTTTGAGATGTTAAATTCACGATCGACTGAGTTTCCTTTATAAATGTCCTTTTGATTTGAACTGAATTGCAGCTGACAGGATTTGGCGCGTATACTTAGTTAATGTGACACGCTGCTACGCATCGAACAAAGCGTTTTTCAAAAGTCGATCACTTTTCTAGACGGAAACACCTATCGCCTTTACGAATGCTGCCGTCTTTCTAAGTGCTCCCAGGTCACCGTAGAGCTTCTCCTTCAGGTCTTGCTTATCATCTGGGACCTTCCTTGCTATACGTCTGGGACCTTCCTTTACTGCCCATCGGGGCGTTTTCAAAGCGGCACGTACATTTCGGACTGACAAATCTTCATCTTGTTGAATAAATGCATTCAATTTGTTGTGTCCTGTTCTGAGTGTGAACATAATGACGTGGTCAGCTCTGCTGAGGTGGTATAGTAGCTGCCCGTTTGATTGTGTTTGTTCGCCAAATTCTGTCTGTCATCGTCGTGATGATGGTCTTTTCATCGTGTATGAGACACCTTCATTGTTTTGTTCATGCTGCCCCTTCTTTTGTAAACTTGTCAGCTGTTTCATTACCTTCGATTAGCATGTAACGTTCGCGCTTTATTTCTACCTGACAAACAGTTTGACTTACGAAGTTGGCACGTTTCTTATCAATCCGTTCAGCAAACTCGATCACTTCAGGACACACAAAGTTGTGTTTTTCTGCCAGTATTTTTTTTCTTTTCTGATAGTATCGCCATCTGGCGTATTAAGTTCCACCAGTTACGGTTAAATAGTTCATTAATATACATATAGATGGCATGGCATTGTTCTAGAAAGATCTGTTAGCCGGGATGCGGATTGCACAATGCACCACGATATTGACATGAGTAATTAAACAGTTATGTTACAACACACGTTGTCTGATTATTATAGAGTACCGTAGAGTACCATTCCATGGTGGCAGCCGGCAACGAACCCTATAGATACAAACTGACGCCAAGCGGCACTCTTTCGTCGGAGATCGACCGAGAAATGAGACTTTGAACGACAACGACGCACTTCTGAGTCTAAATCAATGCTGTCAGCCACGAGCGCTTGAGTCGTTTGTGCAATGTGTCTACTGTACAGTAAGTAATATAATATTATATTACTTACTGTACAATAGACACATTGCATAAACGACTCAAGCGCTCGTGCTGTCAGCGAGCTGCTAAGTGAATTGTCTTACATTTCGATTATGGGAGACCTTTCAGGCATTGAACCTCCGCGCATGAACTGGTCGGCAACAGACTTGCCAAATGCTTACTATGAGTTTCGTCAGTATTGCGAGTTGATATTCAGTGGCCCTCTAGCAAAGAAAGATGAGGCCACACGGGTGACGTACGTGTTATTATGGGTCGGCCAGGAAGGCCTACGCATGTATAATACGTGGAATATCTCGGAAGATAACAAATGGAAGCTAGATGTGTTGTGGAATGGCTTCAAAAACACTATTGAGCCTAAAATAAACTTCCGACTAAATCGCTTCCACCTCCAGAAATATAGGCAAGCGACAGGCGAGAGCATAGACGAATTAATGACGCGGTGCAAGCTACAGGTAAAAAGTGTCAATTCAGGGACACCATAGAGACTGACAAGCGGCTGATAGAGCAGTTGATCGTGAGCGTCAGACATCCGAAGATACAGGAGAAGCTGTTGGGGCGCGATGCGGCCTTGATAGTGCGATGGACACCGCGAGGACTTATGAGGCGACGGTGGCAAACATGCAGATGTTCAATGACGGAGCGACCGTCCACCACGTCCACCACGTCCGCCAGCAGCGCCTTTTACGACAACAGCAACACTCAGACAGCCGTCAGAAGTCAGCCTGCAAGTATTGCGGGAGGAGACACCCCACTGGTCGTGACAGCTGCCCAGCTTACGGCAGCAAATGTTTGGCGTGCGGCCGAGCCAATCACTGGAAGGCGGTCTGCACGGCCAACGACGCGAGACGCGGTAGAGCGGATGCACGCTCCAGACCGACACGTCGTCACGACACCCCGGATAGAAGGTCAACGTCGAGAAGGAGACCAGCAGGTCGAGGTGACAACCCGACCACAATCGACAACGTATACAGTGCGCAGCAGATCAACGAACCTTTCGAGACTTTAGTTTTTGACTCGATCTACGCACAGAAGGACACGCGCAACGACGAAGAAGAAGCCAGCGATCCTTAAAGTCAAAGTCGACACAGGGGCGCAAGGAAACGTTCTCCCTCTCCGGGTATACAGACGAATGTACCCCGGAAACCTGGACGCTGAAGGTTACCCCATGGAACTCGTGACGATGCACTGCGAGGTCACTCGTAAATCACCCGATGACGTCATCAGATCGAAGGAAGACCTGCTGAGAAGTTACCCGGACCGATTCCAGGGAATTGGAAAGTTCAGCGGTGACTTCCACATCACTCTTGACCCCAACATGACCCCTGTCATCCATGCGCCAAGACGATGCGCGATACACCTGAAAGACGAGGTGCAACGAGAGATAAACGACATGCTGGAACTCGGAGTCATTGAGAAGGTGACACAGCCTACGGATTGGGTCTCCAGTATAGTATACAGCAGGAAGTCAAACGGACGATTACGCATCTGCCTAGACCCGAAGGACTTGAACAAGGCCGTCAAACGTCCTCACTACCACACACCGACGCTAGACGAAATCACTCACAAGTTGGCCGGCTCAGTAACATTTTCGAAGCTAGACGCACGACACGGATACTGGTCGGTACAGTTGGATGAAGAGTCGAGGCGTCTCACGACCTTCAACAGCCCCTTCGGCCGGTACTGCTTCAAGAGGTTGCCGTTCGGACTCAACTTGAGCCAGGACGTATTCCAAGAACGGATGGATTACATCCTCGAGCAATGCCCTGGGACGATCGGCATCGCCGATGACGTCGGTGTCTTCGGGAAGACAGCAGAGGAACACGATGAGAACCTGCACCACCTGATGAGAACGACAGCACGGGTTAGTCTTCAACCTGGCGAACTGCGAGATAAAGCGGCCGAGTATGAGGTTCTTCGGACTGGTGTTCGACGCACGAGGTGTCCACCCAGACCCAGAGAGGATCTCCGACATCCAAGGGATGAAGACACCAGAGAACGTCACACAGCTACAAGAGTTCCTCGGCATTGCGACCTATATGTCGCCGTTCACACTCAACTTGTCCAAGCACACATCACCACTACGCGACCTGGTGAAGAAAGACGCAGACTTTGTGTGGACGCAGTCACACAACGCGACCTTCGAGAAGACGAAGACGCTAATCTGTCGTCAGATCACCCTCAGCTACTTCGACCCGGACGCAGACAGCGTGATTCAAGTCGACGCTTCGAGCCGAGGGTTGGGTGCAGTTCTCTTACAAGGAGGAAAGCCGATTGCGTTCGCGAGTAAGTCGCTCAGCGGCTGTGAACAGAGGTACGCGAACATTGAGCGAGAAATGCTAGCAGTCGTCTTCGGATGTGAAAGGTTCCACACTTATGTGTTCGGGAAGGCTTTCACCATCGAGTTCGACCACAAACCACTCGAGATGATACACTTGAAGAACTTGGCGGCAGCTCCGCAGCGCCTCCAACGGATGCTCTTGAGAGTACAGCCGTACGCGATCAAGATCAAGTACAGGCCGGGCAATGAGATGTTATTAGCCGATGCACTGTCCCGCCAGCCGTGCGACAACGACGAACAGATAGAGCTAGATGTGCAACTCCATCCGGTCCAATTCTCCACATCGCGACTGGAGACGATGCGCCTAGAGACACAGCAAGACCCCGAGTTGACAGACCAACAGTCGGTGATTGTCAAAGGATGGCCCGACAGGAGGAACCAAGTACAGTGTACCTTCGAATCTCTGTGAGTACTGGGCGTTCCGAAATGAGCTGTCGGTTGCAGATGGAATCATCTCTAAAGGTGAATGCGTGGTGGTGCCCAATACGTTACAACCTGGTATACTCAAGAAACTACACGCGGCACACCAGGGGGTCGAGAAGACTCGCCTACGAGCTCGCACATGCGTGTACTGGGGCGCGATGAACACTGACATCGAGATCATGGTGAACAAGTGCGGAGCGTGCCAAAAGATGCAACGAGCACAGATGGCTGAACCACTGTTGCAACACGACGTACCAACACGTCCATGGCAGACAGTGGGCACCGACCTTTTCTCCATCGGAACACGCAACTACCTGATAGTGACCGACTACTACTCAAAGTTCTCGTTTGTGAGGAAGGTAGAGGGAGCAGTGACAAGTCACGCAGTCATAGAGCTGACTAAGGAGATCTTCAGTGAACACGGGTCACCAGACACCGTCATCAGCGACAACGGCCCGCAGTACAGCTGTAACGAGTACCGCCAGGGAATGGGCATTCAATCATATCACATCAAGCCCTCATTTCCCCCAATCGAACGGGTTCGCAGAGAGACAGATTCAAACGTTGAAGAAGGCCGAGGCGACACGACTCGACAAGGCGATGGCTCTGCCATTACTGCGTACGACGCCGATAGACAGTCGGCTACCGTCACCAGCGGAACTCCTCTACTCACGAAGACTAAAGACGAACATTCACACTCAGTTACGAAACACTCGCACCGATCGAGACGATGTGCGGCAGCGACTGCTTGAGCGACAACAAGACCAGAAGCTCTACCACGAGTCGCGAGGTACACGCCAGCTGGCAGACCTAAGACCAGAGCAGCATGTACGAGTTCGCGACCACGCCACTGGCTCCTGGCAGCCAGCCATCGTCAAAGTGGTGCGTAACGAACCGAGATCATACGACGTACTACGCCCCAACGGGGGCACTGTGAGACGAAACCGACGCCACGTTCGCACGACAGGTGAGCGTTACTACTTTCTGAGCGATCACGAGGACGGACCAGCGGTCGATCAACCCATCCGTCAAGACCCCGTACCGGAAGAGAGTGCGGACGCTACACCCGAGGTCGTCCCATCAGCACCACCCCCGAGACCGGAGAGGCGCGTCTCATTCGCGCCAGAACCCGTCTACCGGACGAGGTCGGGGAGAAGTGTGCGACCACCCCGCAGGCTTGAGCTTTATATATTCTTGAACGTTTCATAGAGACATGTAGATTGACACGTTATCACGAGACATGACGTCTTCTTTGAACATCAATCTCAAATCACCATCAATGATTTGAGATTGCGCAGCCGCTTAGCAGATTCCTTCCATGGTGTATATGGCTTCTTCAACTGTCAGCAATTTTCTAAGGTGGGTTACGGACAACGAAAATCGCTGGCCAATGGTGCCTTTTTCGTCTACCAGCCTAGGTGATCTGCCACATCAAACCGGGTATTAAGTCGCACAGATCTATTCTACATAAGGCACAACGATAAGTATCTAGGTCATGTTTAATCAATTCTGTGATTTAGGCAGAAATCCATACCTAACATTATCATCTTTCAGTGTCCAGTTTATTTTCCTCGACAAGCAATCTAAAACTAATTAAATCTATGCATTTATGAATACCAACCCACATATTACAAAAAAAGAGACAATATTTAGGAGTTAAAAAGACATCGTTTTCAAAACGGTGCTTTTAAGGTTTGCTTCAATTTTTACAATACATAAAAAACTACTGAATATATTTCAACTACTGAGGTTTTAAAGATCTGTGGAATACAAAAAGGCACAAATCTCCATTTCAAAATGTTGCGACTTTTTCCTGTGGCAGGTCACATATTATTTCTTGAAAATAAACCAAAAACTAAAATGTGTTGTAGGCATAGCTAGCCACATATATTGAGAGCGATTTGGCTGAAACAATATATTACAAAGCTCATCCTCAAATTAATATGACAGGCCAAATCTTATTGAGCATCAAAACCGAGAATGGATTTGAGCTTACGGAACCTCCGGAGCCAACGGCCAAGGTCAATAATAATAATGATTACAGTAGTGTAAATAATAAACTTCTATAGCGTCAACATACTCATGAATCTGAGCTCAGAAATGCGATTTCAAACAATTAAGTCTTGATTTTATTCCGAAAGGCAGCTATAGTTTCAGGTGATTTCAACGTCATAAGGAGTTGATTGCAGATTTATGGTGCAACTACAGAAAGTGTTTTTGTTAATGTTAAGCTTAGTCTTAGGAACAAAACGTTGTTGTGAAACATATGATCCGAGGTTCTTGGGGGTATCTGGAAAACGCAGGAAGATAACGAAGTAGCCTGCCATGGTCGAAGCACAGTTGGCCTTCCTGTTGTGCTGCAGACAAACTATAGTACATAGGAAGTGGTTATATTTTAAACTTTAAAAAACTGTTTTATGTGAATTGAGTGCAACTGACCAGGCATACTAGTAGATTTAATACTAGAACGTATTGGCAGTGAAGTGACGCGTGTTTGGAGAAGTGTAGTTGGCGTAGTGATTTGTTGCCACCTCATTCACGTAACACACGTGGATGCAGACGAAACATGACTGTTTTTGGTAAATATCATATATGTATTCGTTTTAAAAGAGTTGGAGGTAATATATTTTGACGAAATATGATCAGCATATCAATTGCATGGTGGAAGTTGTTGTTAAGAAATTAAAATGTTTTCTCAGCTACAATTTTCTTATAACCTGACAAAACGTTAACATGAACACCATTGAGAAAGTCAACAGCGCTCTATGCCTACGCTGCATGTTGCGACCCCCCAGCGAAGGCATGGTCATGCCTCGTAGAAACCTATAGTCTAAATAGTCATCCGGCGTCATAACATCCACTGTTGCCGACCGTTGATTACAGGTTCCATACAGGTCTACATTAATCAATGTGCAGTTTATTGTGCCACATATAAACACACAATACAGCTTACTTCAATATATATGACATGTTTCGTTCATGGGATGTCTTATATAGTGTATGTTTGTTGCATGTTGGTTGTATGAGGTTTCTTGCATGCGTTGACAACTTTACAAAATGAGAATGTAGCAGGTTGACAATACAATATTGGTATATCAGAGAGAGGCAAATCACTCACGTACTTCTACAATATGAAACACCAGTGCATTGCCCAGACACTCTAAGCACGGACCGATATACAGCTCCGAAGTATGTAACCGCAGTAATCAATAAAATAAAATTTGTGCCATGTCGACTATGTTGCACATTACTCAAAGTTCGGACGATTAGTAATCGCTGTACATGGCCTGATACTAACTGTCTTCACTTTTGCGTACGTGTATGGTTCGGAATTGTTGCATAAGGCTGAAGCGGTTTTTGTTCTTTTTTGCCGAGCTTGACCGTCCGCGATCGCCCTCTTCGCTTCGGTTTTGGTTTAATGTGTCTTCCGTTTCTGGTATGCTTTCGAGGTGTGACAACAGGCTGTATCGGCGGTTTGTCTCAGGCGCACTGCGGCGAACATCGGCAACGCTCTGGGCTTCCTGCAGATGTCCAAGCAGAGTGCGCTGGTCTTCGCTCTGCCGCTCAAGGGGAGCGGCAGAGCGAAGACCAGCGCGAGCGTCGGCAAACGTCGCGTCGAAGTTGAGTTTGTGAGTGAGCTGTTTGTCGTACACGCGCATGCGCCGGACCCGTCCAGACACATCCGGTATGATATAGATGACGAGCCACGTTGATAGGAAGCACACGTGCTGCAAGCAGATGGACGACCGGATATCAGAGAAGTCGGACCGGTGAGAAGGTCTTTTGTTTCAAAAATTGTAAATCCTGTTTTAATCAAGATGTTCATTACCCACTGACCCTTGGGTACCAAGGTAGCACGGTTACATTTACTATAAAGTGTGGCTACAGTATGAATATATTATTTGCACCATTGAAACTTTAATTTTAAACCAATTTTTTTATTATGCACGGCAATATTCCTTTTAAATCCTTGAGGCGAATCTCCTTCGTTATCGTTGTTTTAATTAGCACCAGATTAGTATTATATAATTTATACTTGTTTATGCATTATTCGTCTGTCAGCATGAAGTGCCACTGATGCGTACGTGTGTACACCCCGCTGAGGTAAAATAGTTCCGCTCGAGGGGAAAGAGTTACACTCCAGGTCTCAAGAGAGTGAGGTTGGAGGTTTTTTGGGGGGAGCCGCGGGTGCAGTTGGAGGTTTAATAGGAGAAATTAGGATATTTTTGGAGCCTGTAAGGGGTGCAGTTGAAGGTCTCAGTGGCGTACAGTTTTTTAATATTTCAAGGGAGGTGCAGTTGAAGTTTTTTGGTAGCCTGCTAAAAACGCACAAATACCAAACTCAATCACGCTACGGGCCTGGTATGGCTTAGCAAGGTTTTAGGTGTGCGTTGTCTGGAAGACGACGTTCGAAACCCACCTCGAAGATAATAACAAATACAAGTCTGGCAGCGAAGATGTGCCAGTATTGACTCGTATACGAGTATGGCTCAGCATGCTGGCTGATGTTGCTACTCCAGTGACCCATCGGAGGGGCACGATACCCAGAATACCTTCAAACAACAGGGTTCAATATAACATACGCAATGGTAAGGACATCGAAGTTAAAATAACATATAACTTGCTATCACGCACATTGTCGTACAATGCAATCCACTGTTGACAGAAATTAGTCTGAAAGTCCATACCTGTTTTAGGTATGCTGATGAGATGCGATTAGCTGGTGCTGTTCTTTTCAAACTAAATAAATATTTCACTATGTAGTCAAGCTATACCCGTTCTAAATTTCAACAGGCAAAACATTAATGACTAAGGGATCATCTCAGAACGTCGACGTCCGATATCAGAGGTCAGGTCAGTGGCGGTTTCGTCTGGCGTCGGACATCGATATTTTATTCTTTGGACCGATATCGTTAACATATTGATAATTATTATTATCATGTCAATGTTTCCAAACTATCGTCTGTGGTGGAGGAGGGGGCTGAAGCCAGATGAAAGTAATTTAGGGTGATATCGAACATCAACGTTCTGAGATGACACTTAATGTAAGTACTATTTTACTTGAAGTTCTACGAACATATCTATCAATGTAGACTTACTATGAAAACTACCTGTATCACAATTGCGACGAGTATCGTTCCCTTATTGTCCAAGGCGGTTGCGGAGTAGCACAACTAATAAGACAAGGCCGATTAATAGAGCTACTCCGCCAATCAGTGTATATGTCCGTCTAAACTCACCGACACTCAACTACTTCGCCGCCGAATTTTTCCGAGTCATTTTGTAGAGTTTTGGCGAAGAGGTCCTTCGTCGCGATGTAAGAGAGACTATTGTCAAAGTAGCCTTCAAGCGTACTTTTCTTACTGTACAGCAGCAGGTACGTAATCTTGGGGATGAACTGCGATGTGTATGCTATGATAAACGCCTGCGCAAACAAATCGCGAGTGAATATAACATCGACATGTAGTCATTCTGCATAACGCCTGATTTAAATACATGAAGTTGTATAATGCAGTAACGAGTAGGCCTGCGAAACCGCGTCGTAATTTGCAGTTTACTGTTAATTTTGTCGTTTAAAGGGAAACAAAAGGCAATGATCTAGGCCTACGTACTCACATTTACAAACTAGTTAAAGAAAAACTGCAACGCAGCTGTTGTATGCCATATATTTAAATACATATTATTATTTAAGTACACATTGATCATGACAGAAACCTGCTGATTTATATAAGACACACTGAAAAACGTATTTGTTCGACGCCTATGTCGGTAAAATAAAGCACTGCGTATCGCCATCTTTGTTCAACGCAAGTTCCAAGTGAATGGTTTGAGTCGCGCCTATCTAATTAATAAATTTAAATTTTCGGATTTTTTCGATTTATTTCAAAAATAGACATTCCTGCGCGAAAACTAAAATATGGTGCCTTGTTATAGACATGACATTCGTTGTACAGGTCAACAAATAATTTTTTTATACGTTCGGAATTAAAAAGTGAAAAAATGACGTTGAGTAGGCAATCGAAATTCCGCACTTCTCGAACATAGGTGCATGCGTACCCAGAATTGAAGGCGCCGGTTAGACTGGCTGACGCAAACGGCGATGTCGAATGAGTTTTAAATCAATTGGCATATTATAAAATACTCATAGTTATATAATATTAATCACACTTAGTCGTGCTTTATCATATTCAAATGTTTACTACATTTCTATTTAGCAATGGTAATACATATATTTGCAGACGTTGAAGTACATTTTGGGACTATATTGTAATCGTAGGGATATGTCACCGAACCCGGCAAATCGCCGCACCACGCAAATCGCGCCGCTGCTGCTCCAATATGTCCCGTTTCCAGGTCGGTTTGGGCGAATATTCCTTCTTCAGTGCATATATAATGCAGAAAAATCAATCAAAGATGGACTTGTGTCTTTGACCAAGAATTATATTTTGACGTTCAACGTCTTTCCATGCTTGTCACATTGGTATTTAGTCTTGGGATAAGCATCCGAAAATGACCACCACAGACCCTTGCGGGGCTTGCAACAACTATTCAATATTAAACTTATATTGAAACATGTCACACACAAAATAAACCGACATTAAACTTTGTTCGTAGTTTAGTGCCTTTTAATCACATGCATAATCACTAGGTGGCAGCTCCCGTGAGTCATGGCTGTCGATGATTTCAAATTGACAGAAACCAAATATTAAGTGTGAATATATATAAATAACAAACAAGGCGGTCGGACTGCTGACTAATGTAGTCCCAAAGTACAAACAAAACGTGCTGGTCTTGGTGGCTAAATTGGTAGTATGTCGAGCTGCTTTTTAGGGTCCTCGGTTCGAATCCCACAGAGTACGCGAAATTTGTGTTTGTGTTCATTTTGTTTAAGAATCATTTTATTTTGTATAATACTATTTCGGGGACTGTTTCCTAATTTCATTTCGTTATCGAAAAAACACGTAATATATAAACATTCTGGGGAATAGACGTGCTAACTGGCAGTGGGCAGTCAAAACGCGATTCTGAGCCAGACTATCTACCTGGCGAAGTCACGCAGCCAGGCGAGAGTCGGTTAAGCGAGACTAATAATTATTAATACACGGCAAATCCTGACGATACGCATACATGTTAAGTTTCAGAAACGCCAATCCAGGAGATTTATACGAGGGTCTCGAAAAATCGGGCATTTATACGTAAATCGGATTAAAATATGACAAACAAGGATACTTACATTAATAATCATGTTATAATAAAACGTTAAGTTTCAGAAATGCCAATGCATGAGATTTATGCGTAAATTTGAGGGTCTTGTAATATCAGGTATTTTTTTTGTAAATTGGAGGGAAATTTTGTGTAAATTGGATAGTATTATGTATAAATTTGAATATTTCATGTTATGAAAATGGTCACAGATCAGCATTATTTCCAAATGCATTGCACATGTGCTCTTAAATCAATGGCACATAACAGCATGTTAATATATATTTAATGTGTTACATTAAATAAATTATATGTGGACATAAAATTATTAAATAAATTATATGTAACTTAAAATGTACGTGGCTTTATAGGTATAGTAGAAAGAAGAACAAGTTTACTAATTTGATGTTCTAGGCATAATATATTTTTATGGTGCAAAGAACCTTGCACATAGGCAGTAAATACATCTTCTTTTATTACAAATATTGTATTACATTGTTACAAACAGATACTATATTCACAAGTATAAGAACCAGAACGTAGCATTGCATTTGCTTCAAAGTTTGTTGCATGGCCTGGGTGACGGAGGCATGTGTATTTACAATTTGTGACATTTGGCCTTGCTGGTGGAGCATTTAATGTTATAAAATACATATTTTCATTTATGATATGTTCCAGTTCTAACAGTTACATATATACATGGATTAAATAAAACGTGCACATAGTGTAGATGGATCGACTGACATTATTTGAGTAGAGATTGAAACTGATTACATTTCGTTCTACAAGATCAGCAAGCGGACGGTGGGCGATAATATGGAACCCGCGGCTGCAAACGCAGTTCACTGTGCTCGTCTAAAGCTTATATACAATATCAACCACAGGCAAGACTCAAGAAGATTGTATTTAAACAGTTGTTGTTGCCTAGTCAACACATGATTTAAACAATCCGTTTTCGCTTTGTTGTCCGAGCGGCCTTGGTCTAACGTCCGTATTCATGAGATTCATTTAGCATGGACATGGTGTCTGACCGATTGCAATTAAGTTAACGCACTGACACTGACTGTATTGACAGGTATTGACCACTTTCTGTTGACCCGGAAAAACATACTCGAATCATCCGGAAATAAAACCCAATTAGGCCATGCCGAGTTCGGAAAATACGATAGAAAAAAAATAGTTTTGGTTTCACTGAAAATCCAAGAGATTGGTTCTCCTTTCCAGGAGATCGGGGGATTTGATTGATTTCCAGGAGTCCCCCCGGCGAATGCAGGAGAATTAACATGTATGGATACGTCACATAACTTCATAAATTGATGACGCTTTGATTCATGAGTATACTAGTGTTGCCATCTAGCGGATAACATTTGAGGCGCCTTTCAGAGCCAGACTATTGTTATGGCGAAGTCACACAGCCAGGCGATATTCGGCTAAGCGAGACTATGCCTGACATTTCGCGACTCAAACCACTGGCCGCTGGATAGTAATGGCGGCGCATAGTGCCGATAATGGCCAAGTTTGAAAACAAATATTTAAAATATACCGTGGCACTGTGTTCATCACATCATGGTGACATGTACTGTAAATGGCATGTTCTTATGTTTGGGCTACGGTCGTTCAAGCGTTTCATCCCCTTTAATGCAATCTAACCATTTGTAAGAACAGACAACAATATCACGCCTGTGGTTTACCCATAATTTATTTTTAAAGTGGCAGGTTTTAGTGAAATATAGTTAAATATCACACTCCCTGACGGCTGACATATTGATACGTCCCAGATGCTTGACCAATAAGCGCCTAAAGCCTATTTGACCACGACGCTGCGGTGACGTGTCGAATGACCCTGTTTCGATCTTAACATATATATGAATAATTCGGCTCATATGTTGGTTTCTCGTAGTCCCTTGGATTACACTTGTGACAACTGTTATAATGCTATGCAGTGCACCATGCGGCCATAACACTGTAGTAGTTACAGCGCCAACACAAATTCGGCAACTAAGTAATATTCTCAGTTTGACGACCGGCGGATTGGGAAGAGTAAGAATTGGTGACGCCATACGTTATATCACAATGACGCTGTCTGTGCGATTTAAATTATGTGTCTTCAACAACGTCATTCTTGTAAATTACTGGCATAATTGTTGCTAATGGTTAGTTTTAGTAACTCTTTTAGATGCGTAGACCCAAAAGATGCCCTTTGTTTCCCTTGTTCTCTCAGAGGTTCATTTGGTATGCACTAACTGTCTGTATATGTGTTGAAATCAATTGTGTGTATGTGTGTATGGTGATTTTACCAAAACTACATAGAAAAGTTCCACAAACCAGCTACCATGTCGTCATGGATACTATGTACACCTGTAGGTTCGCCTTTTTTGCAAAATATATATGAAGTGAGAGTAGCGACAAAATCGAAATTAGGAGTCACCTTTAAAGTAATGCGACGCGTTATACAATATACGTACGTTGGAAAGAACAGCAATGAAGGCGAGCCCCTTGAGGATCTCGTACCAGATGCCAATGTTGTGGGCCTTGTAGGCGGGCGGCCTCCGCCACATCACAACGAACTTGTAGGCGTCGAGTCGAACCTCAATGATGTTGTTGAGTAGCGCGAAGAGTGGAGCAAGGGGAAATGCTGACACGAAGATTGTCACAAAACCAAATTGAACCACTGCAACGGAGACGTAGGAACCGATGCCGTAACGTACACAAGAATAAGTTTATCTGTTTTGAATATACAGCTGAGCATGACGCGGTCTTTAATTAGATAGTGTTGTAACAGTGTAATTTAAGAAATCCCTTCGAAACTAGTTGGGGTATACGACGAGGATCACCAGGAATACAACCACGCAGTCGTCCCTGATTATAATACAATATAACTAGGGTTGTTTTATATCAAACATTCTGGTTTCATATGCCAGCGTTGCTCTCCGAGCCGTCAAATCTTCAGTAACGTATATGCGGTTCGGTTGATGCTTCTTCAGGAATTGTCTTTGTCGGAACACTATGTCTCTCGTCTGTTCTTGCTAAAAGCGAACAATTGTAACGTGAGGCCGTGTGACACCCTCGCGCACAAGGCCAAACATGTGACTGCATGCGATGTCTCGCACTTCTAGCGGGGGTGTAATTTCCATGACACTGTTGATAAATGAAATGACTTTTCTGTGGTGTTCTCGCCTGGGGTCTCAGGGATTCCCTGGAAGCGAAGATTCGGCCACCTCGTGTACTGGCCGTGACGGTTGACTTCCTCCTCCACGAAGATCACCCGAGCCTCTAACTCACCGATGCGTGTGTCTTTTCTTTTAACTCTTCCGCTAATTCAGTTGGGAATAGCGCCAGCTTAATTGTTCCCATGATTTTGGATCTTGGAGCATACCCAACACTCGGAGGTTGAAGGCCAGTTGATCTTCTTCATAGGTTGTTCCTCGGCTTCTACTGCTGCTCTTGCGCATTTCTTTAGTCATGATGCACAGTAACAAAGCGACACCAAGCGACGCGAGGTTTCAACAATCAGTGGACGTGCAGTGCCACGCTCGCTCTGATTACGCAATTGTTGACAAGCTCACTCAAGATTAACAGCAGGTAGGGAGCGGCATGGTCTAATTCAACAAGCGTGCTACTGTTCACTGTATCATTGCTCACAGCAAGATAATATCATGCAGTTCTACTTCACACCCCAAATACCTCCGCAAACAAAACATTTCGCAACAAATCATGCATCCCGCTTTGCAACCTTGTTCTTACACAAATCTCACCAACTGTTCATTCTTGGAACCTGTGCGCCCCCTGTCGGAGAAGATTGGGGGTATAGTGGAGAAAGATGGCAAAATGGGACGGATGGCGGAGACAGCAGTACAAGAACAGTGAAGGGAAAATAAAGGAAAAAGAAATAAGCACCAGTATCGAGGCCTCCTTCACCCCGGATTTTCTACGGAAAATAGGAGAACACCGTATACGATTCCAAGTGAAAATACGGGTATCAACCAAACATGTGGCGTGTCTGTAGTTTGCTCTTACCCATCTCGAGGTAATCGTCGAATAAGGGCAGTTCAGGTAGATCCTCCAAGTCGTGGTCATGTTCCCAACGCATGTACTGATTGCCATCGAGTTCCTTTTGTCGGGAGCGCGACTGACGACGTAGTATCGAAAACATGCTGCACGCATGGAACGGAGAAACAAATCGAAAGCGTAAATTAGAACAACATTTAAAATGTTTACAGTGGTTGTGATGAACGTTGCAACGAGAATGGACCCGGAGATAATAATAACTCTTTGCACGTAAATCTTCCAAAGCCATCAAAAAAAGGATTAACAAATGTCAAAATCGATATATGGTAAGCCGTATTTCAGATGTCGACAGACGGATACCAGAGAGCTTGGGTGGATAAGCACGGCTAAAGCTTCATTGTCGTTTCCATTACTCGGACTCAGCCTCTCTCAAGAATGTGGTGACAATGGTATTTGTCTACCTGTGGTACATGGCCATCACAAATGCACGTGTTTGTTTGCTGAACCATTCTATTTCGTCACACTTACTGCTTTCTCCCGTCTCGATTTTGGGAACCAAGAAACATTCCAGGAAATTGTGGTTAGGCCATCAACCCCGCCTGCCTATGCTATATAGCTTTTGAAAATTTACAGTTACAACATGAATATTTCGTTGGCGAAACATTCACATTGCAAATATTTTAATGCTCCTGGCTTATTAAAGGTAATTTGCGGGCGACATATTTAGTACAGGATTGAGAACATTATATCAATAAAATGTGGAACAGACAAGTTCGATTTAACATAAATCAATTCGACAAAGATGAAGGATCGAAATCAACAATTCGTTTTATGTGAGATATGTACAATTAAATAACAGTAACAATACTTACGGCACAAGTATTTCTTTGATGTTATTGAAGAACTGTTTTCCCACCATCACCATCGACAAGTGAATGAACAGATCAACTATACATCCGGCTGGATCGCACTATAAGCAAAAAGTCTACTGCTAATTACTGCTTTTCTTATTGTTACATCTACTACTGACTTCGGTAATGTAAGATAAATAAGATATTCAAACATAGGTGATCATGACATTCAATTTTGCCTAAATAATGTTAACTGTTGTTAATTTCTCGAAGTTGAAGAACAAAGATGGAATACCAGTTTGATAACAATATATCGAAGAGTGTAGGTAAAATAGTAATAACTATTTATAAATAGAAACGAATAGACTAAGTAAATATTTATAAATAAATGTGTGTGTGCGTGCGTGCGTGTGTGCGTGTGCGCAGTGTATAGTAGCTTAATATGAATATTGAGTTATTATAGTTTAGATAATACTCACATCATCTTGCTTAAACTGGCCGAACAAGTAATATGCATTTGAACCTGGATGACTAATAAAACTGAAAAAGAACACCCATATATCGAGTTACTGCTTGAACAACCATTTCTATTTTAATGCCTTAATACCTACAGCACTGCACGCAATGAGAGTAGCCATGGTGGTGATACAAGCATTTGTCCAAGCTGTCATCATCTTTTATTAGTATGCAGTTGGACTGTCCACATATTTTAATTAGTACTGATATTCCTCACGTGCTAGATGCTGTCAGAAATGTATCTAAACATAGTCGTACAACATTGAGTAGTGGCAACGTTTTAATGGCTATATAGACAAAGTTAAGATAAGCTTTGCACCGTCTCCATAAATGACTGCCATTAAAGTTGTTTGTTCTGTTAACCGGAATCATCAGAGGTGGTAACTATTGGCAGGCAGTTCGCTGCATCAGATGGCTTGAATATGGCATCCACTCAAGCGCACCGAACATCAAATGGCTGTATTGTTAGTCCCACCTGCCTCCACAATACACAATACAACAGAGCATCTTTAGAAATCGGCTGTTTTATAAAAATTGGAACGTTTCGTGGGGGCAACGTTCAAATTGCGAACTATGTTTCGGATTTATTAAACGCAATGTAACGGACAGCATTCTTTCCGCTTATTTATTCTAGTATTAAAAACATTGTATTAAAGCATGGGGACGGACAGCCTTGGTTTATTGACCACCAAACGCACTGGAAATAGTGCCATCATCATTGGTATAATTTGCTTATATAACAATTGTATTGGATTGAGTTTAGGGTAGCAGCGGAATGTATTTATAAACCAGGTTGTCTCTGGGTGATAGTGATACGGTGTACGAGTAAGAACTCGGTATGACGAATACATGTACTCACTTGCCCTTAACAAAGGCGATGTAAAACGTCGAACCATAAAAATTAACGAACTGGAAAAGAAACATCTTCAGTGTCAGACTGTCCTCGTATTCAGAGTACGTCCGTGGTGTTTCTGCAATGAAAGACACGTTGATTAGTCTTCATTTTGGAATACCAGAAGAATCATGTTCAAAACTAAGGTGTGTGTAAGAATGTTGTTATTAAATCAAACAGCTCCATGTTCAGGGACGCTTCGGTTATTTTAAATGAATATGTTATTTTTATTTACAACTTGTTTGACATACTCGTTAACAAACTCCACTTTTATTTACAAGTGAATCCCTTGCAGTAAGTAAATCCAAACTATGCATGCACAATTCCTTAGCTACTATTATAATTTTATGCTCACGGTATATTAAACCGTGTAAGATGTTACATACGTAGATACATACATAGATACATACATACAGACATACATACGTACATACGTGGGTACGCATGCATGCATGCATGCATACATACAGGCATACACGCATACACGCATACACGCATACACGCATACACGCATACACGCATACACACACACACACACACACACACACACACACACACACACACACACACACACACACACACACACACACACACACACACACACACACACACACACACACACACACATATACATACATACAGACGTACATGTATGCTATGATTTAGAACCAACACACTATTATACAAACTCGCACGCACACGCACACGCGCAACCACACAAACACAATCACACACAAACACACACATACGCACACAAACACACACGCACACAAACACACAAACACATACACACATACACGCCTACACGCCTACACGCCTACACGCCTACACGCCTACACGCCTACACGCCTACACGCCTACACGCCTACACGCCTACACGCCTACACGCATACACGAGTACACGCGTACAAGCGTACACGCGTACACGCATACACACATACATACATACATACATACATACATAGTCAAACAGACAGACAGACAGACATACATATATACATACATACTACATGCATACGTACACACACACACGCATGCACACACACATACATACACTGTACATACATACATGTATACATACATACCTATTTCTGTCAAGTACTTGGCCAATCTACCATAAACCTGCAACATCAAAGTTTTCGCAAAATTGTGACATGCAGGCGTGGTGTGTATATAATTGTATAGCATTGTTTCTAGGTTGGGATGAGAAATATTCTGTGGACATTAATACTGATGAGAAGAACAAACATGACATTATATATTTTTTTAATGCTACTCCTTTTAATATTTCTCTTATACATACATATTTTATTTGTATATTTAATTTGCCTGATTTGTTGGAATAAACGCTATCCATTGGTTTATCTACAACATTGCGTTTGCAAGTTTATTTTGTACAATTGACCTGTTTGAATAAACGATTTTGAATGGTTGCCCTACCACGTTGAGCACCATGATGATGGAGAGATTGAGAATGGCTGCCCTACCACGTTGAGCACCATGGTGATGGAGAGATAGAGAATGGCTGCCCTACCATGTTGAGCACCATGATGATGGAGAGATTGATAATGGCTGCCCTACCACGTTGAGCACCATGATGATGGAGATATTGAGAATGGCTGCCCTACCACGTTGAGCACCATGATGATGGAGAGATTGAGAATGGCTGCCCTACCATGTTGAGAACCATGATGATGGAGAGATTGAGAATGGCTGCCCTACCACGTTGAGAACCATGATGATGGAGAGATTAAGAATGGCTGCCCTACCACGTTGAGCACCATGATGATGGAGAGATTGATAATGGCTGCCCTACCACGTTGAGCACCATGATGATGGAGAGATTGAGAATGGCTGCCGTCAGGGAAGTGATGATCTTGGCGTGCTTGCCGACAGCTTGATAGGGCATCGAATGAAGCAGCCCGACGATGATGATCCGGTACACGATGATACCAAGGATGGCCATTACCACCAGTATTATCTGCGTGGGCCAACAGATAACAAGATAAATTATTGTCTTTTCTGTAGGTTCTTTCTCCTACCTGAAATAATTGAGTGGTGAACAACTATCCAGATTACGCCACTGTAAATTGATTTTAGATCAGCACACTGCACTGATGGTATTTGCTGCCCTTCGTTTCTTGCGGAATGGGTGGGTGTATGCTAGTGTGTAAATAACGTGTAAATGTAGCCGTCGATCTGGTATACTGACCATCATTAGTACGACACTGTATGCGGACATAGTACGGGTGAGACGAGTTGACCACGACTGGTATGGCTCCATTTCCTGTAAATATGCGAACATTACTCTAATATATGTGTATATATTATGTATATATATATATAATATATATAAATACTCACTGACTCACTGATTCACTGACTCACACACACACACACACACACACACACACACACACACACACACACACACACACACACACACACACACACACACACACACACACACACACACACACACACACACACACACACACACACACACACACACACACACACACACACACACACACACACACACACAAGCACACACACACACACACACACACACACACACACACACACACACACACACACACACACACACACGCATTCATTCACTTGCCGTTTACAAATTCATGAATACGTTTGAGAAGGTAGCCGAGACACAAAATCGGAGTTATTGTATATTCATAAATCTGTAAACGGCAAGTGAATAAATGCATGAATGAATGACTGAGTGTGTGTGTGCGTGTGTGTGTGTGTGTATGTGAAAGAGAGTGAGTGAGTGAGTGAGTGAGTGAGTGAGTGAGTGAGTGAGTGAGTGAGTGAGTGAGTGAGTGAGTGAGTGAGTGAGTGAGTGAGTGAGTGAGTGAGTGAGTGAGTGAGTGAGTTGGTGGGTGGGTGGGTGGGTGAGTGAGTGAGTGAGTGAGTGAGTGAGTGAGTGAGTGAGTGAGTGAGTGAGTGAGTGAGTGAGTGAGTGAGTGAGTGAGTGAGTGAGTGAGTGAGTGAGTGAGTGAGTGAGTGAGTGAGTGAGTGAGTGAGTGAGTGAGTGAGTGAGTGAGTGAGTGAGTGAGTGAGTGAGTGCGTGTGTCTGTCTGTGTCTGTGTGTGTTGTCCATGCTACAACAGCTATTATATTACTGAGTGTTAGGTTAAATGGGATCTATATATCGCAGGGCGGGTTAATACTAAGTGTTTTTACTATGACATATTAACTCAGGGTCAATTTACTATGGGGTCTTGTTCGTGATCAGTAGCAGTGTAACTTACTCACCAATGTAATAGGATTTTGTCGTTTCTGTTTTACTTTTAATTCAAACTCGGGTCTCAATCTCTGCAACGAGAAATGGCCATGTTTAGCACCCTCCACCCTCCCAGAAAATGAACCTCTAGACCGTCGTCTCGGTTCACTCTAAAAGTTGACACGTGCGTGTATAGTCACGTTCAACGCAATATAGTTTTCGTACTCGGAAATAAAATGAATGGGATGTGTTTGCGTGCGTGCGTGTGCATGTGCCAGCGTGCGGAAGTGTGTATGTGCATGTGTGCGTGCGTGCACGTGGATGTGTGCGTTTGTGCTTGTGTGCATATGTATGTGTGATAATATATATATACACACGCGCACACGCACATGCACATACACACACACACACACACACACACACACACACACACACACACACACACACACACACACACAATGAAAACGCCAAAACGTTTGAACTCGCTTCCAAATGTGTCGCAGTGATTTCTTCTTTTGATTGACTGGTTTATTATATTCCTCTTTAGTAATCGGTTTTACTTGACTGTAGGGCCTACAGTAATAATTCATCTCGTGAAAGACCGTTACTGTATTTCAGTAGACGACTTACCTCTTCCAAGTCGAAGTCGATCAAGTCCCATTCGTACTGCAGCTCCTGCTGGCGACGTTTCCAAAACTCAAGAAATACAGTGGCTGCAAAATAACGTCATCGACCGGTCACTCAATAGATCTGATACTCTTGTCGTCACAGAGAACATGATTGCTATCTCCGCAAAATCATTGTTTTCTTTATGTGTTTTTGTTCTTACTATCAATTAAAATAATATTGAATTTCTCAACGTCTGAATAAAATGCAAATGATATTTATAATAACGAACCTACATTGTTCCTTTCCCATTTATGCATCGTGCCCTCTCGTTCTTCGTACTCATTTAAATGGAGGTTGCCTTTTTCTTGTTTTTATATATTAATCTAATGTTTTTTAGACTGAAAGAAATATATAGAAGGTATACTGCCCATGCATTTAATAAGCCCAACAGCTAGATTTTCATAACCTATTTATTCACACCCATTCCCGTAGGTCAACCTACTCCATATCGCCATCAGAAAGGCGAATCCGACAGTAGCGTAGTTGTCGAAGAGATACGTTAGTCGGGCGTATGTGCATCCTTCACTTAGACGCCAGTACGAACATTGTCTGTCACACTTGGGACACATTATTGAGCTGCCGACTCCCGTCTTGTTGCAGATGTCATTGCTGGAGTGCACAACCACATACATAACTCGAGTGCACAAGCTCAATCATAACTCGAGAGCACAACAACAGTTATGACACGAGTGCACAAAACGTACTTCTATTACAAAATGGTAGTTACATTTTTTGATAAATATCCTTCACCCAAATCTTATCGGGAACACATTTGCTGAACACTGACAGTTGAAATAATAGTGACTTATAAAACATATTACTGTGGATGGATTGTATGACATTAATTTTGCAGATATTTTGACATGTCCTGAATTGTGAACATACTTTACAAATCTGACATACAAGCTAATTGTATGATCATAAAAACTTTTACAATTACACCCGTGCACAATTGTTACTTCACAACCGGCTAGTCAACGGACGTTAGACAAGGCGATAAGAACTGCAACGATAACGTCGCACAGCTGTTACATTTGTACAAATGTATATCGAGATGTTGATGACAAAGTCGTACGGGGAGGAGCGGGACACGGCGTACGTGTGAATAATATATGATACTGAATGAACTTCTTGTAGACATATACACACATTATAGTTACATGTAGTATAAAGTTTCGCCTCTTTTCAAGCAGGTTTTGTCAGTATGGATGACGTCTTTGTCATCCTATAGATGTGATGGTGAATAGGAAAGGTGTGAAAATAGTAGATAGAGAACCCAACAAAATTAGAAAAACCTGGTAACGGAGGCGATATGGATACGACAAACATAAATACTTCTTTGCTGAGACAAGGGAAACTACGAGCTGTCACCTAATTTATTAGATGACTTCATATTTACCGACGGAGCCTGCTTGACAAAAGACGAAAATCTACAGGAGCCTGCGACAGATCACTCTAATCTTTTGGATATGCTTAGAAGAAATTCACCCAATAAAATTATGTATCCTGAAGAATGTTCAGTAATGTGCAAATAGAAAATCCTTGACATATCACTCACCGGCAAAACGTCCGTGATACATCTTACCTTGGAAAATTATGGTGTATGTTGCAAAGTCCGTAAATAAAGGCAACGACCCCAACAGAAGATGCCGGAATCAACATAAACGTGTAGAAGCCAAGCCACGCAAAATAGATGGCTATCTTTTCGCCAAAATATTTTCTGTTGATAAATCACAACATCGCAATGTGAGCAAGCGCGTCACATCAGACAGGGCGACGATATCGTTGTTATCAACATTAACAACATTATTCAACGGGTTGCAAATAGCCTCTGTAAAGATCGTTGCTGTAGTTGGATAGATGATATACCAAAATATATTCAATTTGACCATCCTTAGGGTATGATGCCATGAAACACTTATACATGTCGAACGTTATGATTGTGTTTCACCCAACGATAGATTATCATTGTAGTAGTGCATTTGTAATGGTTCAGGAGCTTTAGGCAAAATTAACACGGAACGTAAACGTTTAACAAAATAGACTTGGGAGAGCATCCAACCACTGATACATTTTGAATAGGCCAACGTTGTGTATAACGGGAGAAACTATAATCGTTGAACAACCACAGCTGCATACGTTGATGCAGCGGCAATCACAAAACAGTGAAATGCTAGTACTGGCATACCCAACATTAATGCAAGTCATGCGATGCATGTTCAGTGCTAAAGAAATAATACGAAACAAAGGAATGCACATTTAAATATTAATTTATAGCTCATATTTAGCTGATTTTAATTGTTGTAATACAATAAGTTTTACATGTTTTATATTGTTAGTCTGTTCTAATGTTTTATTTCTAAGGCTATGTATATAGTTGCCGTCCTGTGATAGACATGGAATACGTTGTATCTGGTGTACCATACCTTATTAGATGTAGAGGCTGGTAGTGACACCATCGCCCCGGCCGCGCCCACGCCTCATAAAGCCTCTGCGGAGATTTAACATAAACAAAACTTGCAACGAGTTCAACAACAGTACGTTTGGCTTGATCATGATCAAGATACAAAAAAGAACTTGGTCAATTAAGACTTGTTGTTATAACACGTATATAATTACTCAATGTCTTTGCATGTTACAATATTAGACACTCGACAATTCTGATACTGCGTGGTGGATTTGCGTGCATATACATGCGATGATTTGTTTGTCAGTTTAGTTTAGCAGATAATCATCTGAATGTTCTTATCCCAGTGTTGATATGCGTGTATTGGTGGATACGTATATCTACAGCAACAATAATCTAGACACTCATGGTTGTTTTAGTCGACCATGTGTCCCACGGTTCCAAACGTCAACGGTCGCGTTTAATTTGACAGGTATTTGTCAGTGCCTCCATATTGGCTTCTCAGCACCACTACATGTTTCTGTATGATGAGATGCAACTGACACCCCACCTGGCGGTCTTTGTCTTCTCCGGTGATGGGCGTTCGTTGAACGTATTCTTCCGCCCAATACTGGCTCTGTGCGGATATATACACCCGTCAGTATTAAACCCTCTCAAACATGTATAACGGTGTAGCATGTCGCAATGTTTTTGTTTGTTTGTTTGTGTGTGTGTGTGTGTGTATGTGTGTGTGTGTGTGTGTGTGTGTGTGTGTGTGTGTGTGTGCGTGTGTGTGTGTGTGAGTGTATGCATGTATGCGCGTACGCATAAATGTATGTCATTCGGTCGCTCGCTCGGGTTTATTACTTCCGTTGGAACATCGATAATTTCCTCTACCAATGACGCGATTACAAACATGCAAGTTGCAAACAAAATCAAGGACACGGGAGAAACCAAGATGTTGTAGCTTGTACACCATTCCGCGGAACGGCTGTGTGCAGTAGAGCGTGAACGAGAGGTCAATATAAACATGTCCTTACCTCGTGTAATGGGAAGGCCGCTGTGTAGATCCCCAGTGATAACAGTTTCTGTATACCTGGCGAACAAGGAACTACTAGTACAGCGGTACGAATGAAAGGGCTTGTTAAACAAACAGTACAAATTAATATACCGGTTAAGCAAACGATACGAGTAAATGTACTTGTTAAACAAACGGTACAAGCCGTATTTGATACTCTACATGACACCTGCAAAACTCCACTTACTTTCACACAAACCTATGACAGTTATAAAGCCTACGCATGTTGCCCATAACAACAAAATGGATACACTTGAAGATCGATGAACTGAGAAAAGAGATTGGCATGACAATATATATGATAATTAAAGTAGTTGTGAGAAGACTGACATGGACTGGACAGAAACAGAGAATGAGCGAGGAAAGATTGCAAAATAAAGCGTACAGAACAGAAGAAGGCGATAAAAGGAGATGCTGGAGACCAAGATGGAGAGACAGTATAAAGCGAACAACCGAGACTGCAGTCTTTTACCGCGATGACTGAGAAAGACAGAGAGAAATAGAAACGAATGCAGAACGGATCGTTAAATGACTTGGTCCCCACCAGGAACAAGGGAAAATACACTATTCCTCTTAGGCGCTTTGCATGTCGGGTGCAAAACTTTCAAGAGTACGACCCCAGGAAGGAATCGTTCACTTTTTAAAAATATATCCACACCACTGTTACCATTTCTATGAACAATCTATTTACTAGTGTCCCAAGTTACCCAAGTTTGGATGCCGTCGCGACATACTGCCACGCAACACCTCTACTAATCAAACTGCTATACTTAGACACCGATAAAACTGTTCCATTGGTGACTTACCAAAGCTAATTTCTAGATCTTGGAACAGTTCGTGGAATGGTTCCTGGAACATCGGTGACGCCGTGATAGACTTTAAGTTTAGAGGTATTGCCATAGGCACCATAGGTAGTATAATTCTGGTTTCTGGTGTAGGCGATGTGAACTTCGTCCTATCCAGGATAACTTTGACTATGAGACTTCGTTCTGCGTTCGTGAAGAACGATTCCGGATTCTTCCAGTCGATGTCAAATCTGCACAGATTTAGCAATGTCTGACAATATGTAACAATATGTAAAAATGTTAAACACATATTAATAAGTCTTAGCACTATTTAACGATATATAACACGTTTAACACGGTTTAACATGATTTAGTAAGATTGCCACATTTAACAATAATTAACGATATTTGGCAAGTTTAACACGATTGAACAACTTTGCCACATTTAACAATAGTTAACAAGATTGCCATATATGACAAATGGACAAGAAAGTATTTGGCTTATCGATAATCCTTTTTATTTGTGAATAACCCTTCACACGTATTTGTCGATGTTTTGACAGATTCATACTGCGCTTAACATTATGTAGATTTGTTGGTCCATTCATTTATAGTCCTCTGTGATAACGTACATTTTCTTATTAAAATATACAGTGTTACTTCATTGATGTTACTTCTAGTTCTCTAATCCTTCTACATAATCTTGCACTCTTTCTGGTATATCGATGTCCCTCTTACGATGTGACCTCCTCACTTCCATACAGTATGTTGAATGAGGCCAAATTGTTGTTTAAAACAGAGGCATGATTATATGTCAACCTAACCAACTTACATGTATTATAGCGTTAATGACTGACACGGAAACAGAAGAAATATCCCACATATTGCGTGAACCAGAAACAACAGTACCCTTGAAAACATTGGTACACTGAGCATTCTGGCGTTAACACCGTACCAACACAAACGCCCACACGTTGACATGATTGGACACAAATCGACTGTCTTCACATTAGCTCACCTTAATCCACGAACTCCGCGGATGTGACACTACTACGCTAGCGAGAAATAACTAAGCGTATATGTGGCCCGCTATTCGCTCTTCTATATATAAAACAGTTCGTTCTCTGTTTGTATATGCACCCACATCAGTTTTGCATGTACCGAGCTGAAATGTTGCATGTGATCTAGCTGGCCCATTGAGATGGTTCGTAGATTGAGACATTTTGGAAATTCGTGGGGTGGGGGATGGAGAACTTGGGGAGCTCAATATTTCCAGCCGCGGAATTTAACGTTTTTCTATATCATCGTAAAGATAATTGTGCCATCTACAAATATGTCGCTGAATGTATGCCGACATTTTTATTAGGTTTTAAGTTATTGACATTTAAAAATCCTCAGCGCTTAACATGCACCAGGTCTACCTGTCGCTGGTCACGTCCGCACGCTTATAAGTAGCGCCTTCTTTCGCATTTCATATATTTCGAACACATGGAGCTATGTGACTTTTAGCGTCGAAATTATCGCCTGTCAAGTTAGTATATTATAAAAAGTGAGTGTCAAAAACCAGTGACCAGTTACAATTTATTAATGCGGGTAGGCTGGAAAGATTTGGGATGGGTTTGGGGTGTCTGGTACACATGACTGCCTTTTTTCCCTGGGCAACGCCGGGTAACTCAGCTAGTAATAAATATAACAGCGTACGTTTTGTGAACGCCAACTTACATGTCGATCTTGTTCTTGGTAAAGGTCACGGAGAAGTAGTCGTCGCTTATCGGAACAATATCTGGATCCACCTTTAGCCGCCTAAGCGGATTAAAGCACTTGCAGCAATGAATCTTCTTCTCCGCCTCTACATTCTGAAATGACGGCGTAAAACGGTTGTTTGATTTTAATACAGTGGAATCTCACCATTAAAGACAACCTCGGGAATGGGCCAAAATGACATGAATGGCGAGATGACCGTAGTGGGATTAATGTCCTACACGTCACTGCTACAGAAATAAACTGGGACTGTCGAAGGGTGACCTTAATTGCGAGGTGGCCGTCTTACCGAGGTCACCGTAAAGCGAGGTACATAGACTACACGGGGCTGTGCTGAAGACAATTGGTAAATAATCCACATTTTGCTTTTATTATCTATATATTTGTACGCTAACTTTGGAGCATTGCAAGTCCATCTCATCGGAGGCGCCATTGTCCAGTCGCCTCTTTCTGTGCCATACGCCTTCTTGGACCAGTCGTCTCTGTTGTACCAATTAGCGGTGTTATGTAGTGTTTTTTTATTTTTATGCTTAGTGATTGCCTCCAACATATCTTCCACTGGATGACTGACAGCAAATTAAAGCTAAATGCAAATAAGACTGAATTTCTCATAATTGGTACTCTAATGCAGCGTGGTAAACTTGATGGTTTTTATTTCAACTCGTATGGCCAGCAAAGGTGCAAGAGATGTTGGACGTATGACAAGCGGCGAGAGGCAAACGTGTGACTGTGCCGTGTGCCAAAAGTGCAGCTGGCTCATACATCCCGCCCATGTTTATCTTTCCTAGAAAGAGAATGGCAGAGGGTCTCGTGGCCAATGCTCCCGCTGGCTCCATCGGTGTGTGCACAGACAATGGCTGGACTGATGGTAACATGTTCATGAAGTGGCTACAGCATTTTACAACGATTACTAAACCCTCTCCACAAGAGAAGCATCTCATCATTCTGGACGGCCATCATAGCCACAAAACGCCTGCAGTAATCGAATATGCCAGGACCAATGGCATAGAATTGGTGACTCTCCCACCCCACTGCACCCATACAATGCAGCCACTAGATCGCACTTTATTCAAGGCATTGAAGAGTGCATACAACTCAGCGTCCGACACATGGATGGCGGCCCACAAGGCAGAGGATCAGTTTCTTCGATATGGCCGGCATCTTCGCCACTGCCTACAACAAGCAGCAAAAGTTGAGAAGGCAGTTGATGGATTCAGAGTATGTAGTTTATGGCCGTATAACAACCAAATCTTTAGTGATGAAGACTTTGTGGCAGCTGAGCTAACCAAGGAAGCACAACCGGCATCCAACACAACAGCCAACCCTTCAACTACTGCCGTCACCACTGCTGTCACAAGTCAATCCACTGCTACCACGGGTGGAGCGATGTCAGCTGCCACTATCGCAGCTACCACAACAACTACCGCTGGTATATCCATGGTGTCAACCTCGGCCACACCAACCACCTCCACGACCACTACTAGGCCTACTTCTAATGTTTCCGCCGTTACAACCGCGACAAATGCCGATACCAACAAGACAGCAGCAATCAACGTTGGGGTCACTATCGCCAAAGATACCACCTCAGCCGATGCAGGATGCAGTTCACAGCGAGCCAAGTGTCTTCTTGCAAGTCTTACCACACCTGTCAAAGCGGTGAAAGCGCGTCAGCGAAAGAGAAAGGCAGAAAGGGCAACGCACCTGACATCGTCGCCATTCAAGAACATGTTGCAAGAGAAAGAAAAGAGCAAAGGAAAAGGGAAGAAAGCAGCACAGAAGTCGAAGAAAGAAACAGAAGCAAAGAAGAAACAAGAAACAAAGGACAGTGGTGATGAAGAGTGGCCGTGCCTGGTCTGTATAGAGACCGCCAGCAAGTCACGTGAGACGTGGATACAATGCAGTGACTGCCACTTATGGGCCCATGAAGCTTGCACTCCAGGGACGCCTTGGTGGACCTGCCAGAATTGTGACTCTGACGATGAGATGTAGAGTTAAGGATAATTATAATTAGATACCACCTGCCGATTTAGTATGCATATGTGTATTCGCCCTCTTTTTATACTGTTCGCAGTAGGCCAAGTGTTTACTATTTCTGTCTGTATTCAATAAATTACAAGTTGTAATTTTGCAAACTATTGCAATTTGTGATATGATATCTAGAGTAGGTTGATGATAATTTTGAACAAGGACTGATATTTGCTGAAACTGGGAAGCGGTGTGATTACAATTGCAATATACAACTGGGGTAAGACGCCCCCCCGGGCATCTTACCCAGCTGTGGGGTAAGACGCCCCTATGATAACAAATTCAAAATAAGGTTTCACCTCATTCTCCGTCGGAAGAAATGCAATATTCCTTCACGGTAGATCGCCAACATACACTAGTATACTATGGCATATTTGTTAATTATATTAATACATTTTTTCCGTAGAAATGTTACTGACATTGCTTAATGGGGGCATCTTACCCTACTCTACCCTATGGTATGATCGATGGTGTCGAAAGCCGCAGTAAGATCCAGTAGCACTAGGAGCACACCCCGGCGACTATCAATCTATTGTACAACGTCATTGTGTATACGCATGAGTGCTGTTTCCGCACTATGGTAAATTCCGTAGATATCGTTCTCCTCCATGAAGTGTTGTAGTTGCAACGAAGCGCTCAGTCGTCTTCGCCACAAACGTGATGTTCGAGATTGGGCGGTAGTTGGTAAGTACGATGGCGTCAGAGCCTCGTTTCTTCAATATTGGTACTACAACAGCATGCTTCATAGATGGAGGAACCACGGTAGACGATAGCGAGGCACTGATGACGCGGGCCAGGACAGGAGACAGAGCACCAATATGACGAGCGATGTTGGCAGTGGGTCGAGTTCACACGATTTCACAGCAGGTGCCAGCACTAGCCGCTTCACATCCGACGGCAACGCAGGTTCAAAGACATCTAAGGTTCAAAGATATCTAAATAAAACCCTATCATCCAAACAACCTGCCTACCTACATATTTTATGCTTACTCCAGCAAAGAAACCTAAATAGCTTCGGTCGGCAGACTCTGATCTAATTTGTATTCCCATAGTGAAAACAAATGCTGGAACTCGAGCTTTTTCGATTGCTGCACCAACTTTGTGGAACTTATTCCCTACTGGTGGTAAGTCAGTAAGAAGTATAGTTTAATTTCGCCGTCATCTAAAACATATCTTTTTAATACTGCATATCCTCCTTAGCTTCTTAGCAATTCCATCCATCTGTTGACGACTTTTGTTCTGTACTTAATAATGATAAAATTTAATCCTTTGGACGTGTTGCGCCACTGAGCTCGGATTTCCCGAGGATATTGGCGCTAAAGAAGTAATTTCATTATTATTATTGTGTTTTCTCTGGGGGGCTTTCTCCTACCGGAGATAATTCAGTGGTAACCAACTAGTCAATGTAATGTTGCTTCATGAGTGTTTGTCAGCAAGTAAATAATAATAATAATAACTAGCTTATACCTACCCATGAAGCATGTCTGGGTTAAAACCTGTTCAAACCGATACAGAGATAATCCTAATTTGATTTTTAAATACCTAATAAATACCTAAGTAAATTATAAATAAACTTGTGTGTAAAAGACAACTAAACAAGTAAATATAAGTTAAATAAATATGCTAGATAACAAATGTTATGTAAATAAACAAAATAAAGGTACATAATTTAATTGAACACTCGGGATTCACCTGCATCGAATTGAGCAATAGTTTTATTGCGTCTTGCTCGCGGGTTAATATTTGGCTTAACGTATGGGCATGGAGTGTCATTTTTGGTCTTGTTCATTCGTGTACTTTGGTGGTGTTCACCGAATCAGAAAATAATGGGTTCGAATCCTAGCTGATAGTTTACCAAATACCTAGTCATATGGTTCTTTAAATCACAAATAATTTATGAACAAAGCTATGCTGTACAACGGGCCTAAATTTGTAAACAGGTGTAACAGTGAATATTGTATCATTGTATTCACGCATGAATGACTTACTCTCCTTAATTTGATCCTCTTCCTCAGATTGAGGAGTTGGGCACCACTGATCAAGGTGTTCCACGGAGCATGCAGTTTAAGGAAATACGTTTCTCCGTCTTGCGAATCCTGCAAGCCAGAGATCACTGTTTGCGTAGTCGACATAGATGAATCTGACTAACAGGCAAGACATGGAACAGGAGAAACGTAATTCGATAAACAGCGAACAAAGAAAGACATTCGGATTCACCTCAATTTCGTCGTTATAACCTAACCTAAAATTATAAAACAAAAATATTGCACACTTCAGGCCGATATAGCGCTCCGGTTTGCATAAACATGCGCTGTTATATCAGGCATTGCAATATCAAGCGCGTGGTGTAGTAACGCACGATTGCCCCGGCGCAGACTGGCGCAAACCGGAGTCCCACGCCACACATTGGTGGCAGTGGGGGTCTGAATCAATGCTAAACACATGACTTTGTTTTTAACTTTGTGAAATTACGAGACAACCCATAAGAAAGTTTAACTATGCTACATCGGATACAGCATGGACATGAATGTCGAATATAACATTAACATGAAACAACCGACAATTTAGTGAATCTCTTCAAATTTGTCACCTCTTTGTCTTCGTGTTCGGATTCAAGACCTTCCGCCCTGAGGGATTCCTCGAACGATTCCCGCATCTCCCGTTTGATGGGATCCTTGTCCGACTCTGTCGTGTAAGCAAGCACGTAGTCCACGCGTTTCTCATCGTTATTCATAAAGAACAGCGAGTTTCGTTTCGCGGCAAGCCACTGTAGACAGAAGGAATTCCGTCAACTCAAAGCTCAAAGAGGTTATTGTTACCAGTACTCTACAGAACCCAGAACAATTACTTATTACATGTGTGAGTATATGTGTGTGTATGTGTGTGTGTGCGTGCATGCGTGCATGCGTGAGCGTGCGTGTGTATGTGCGCGCGCGTGTGTGTTCGTGTGCATGTGCATGTGAGTGCGTGTGTGTGTGTGTGTTTGTGTGTGTGTGTTTGTGTGTGTGCGTATGGGTGCGTGCGTGTGTACGTGTCATTTGGTATTGACTATGAATATTCTATATAATGTAGACATTTACATTTAATGTTTGCTAATAGTTTGGCTTATAATTATATATATATATATATATATATATATATATATATATATAATGATATATTGTACTCTCAGAATATTATGATAAGTTACAAAGTTTTGCTGTTAGAAGGTTCTGGTGAGAAATGATGACACTCACCGCATTGTTTTCAGGTGACGTATTATCAGCTACAAAACATACATAACATGTTTTGTAATCCGGTCAAAGGAGCACACACAAAGTTACGCAAAGGAACAGTCTGACATCTTTATACATTTGATTGGATAGAATGTCAAATATTATTTGTTTGGAGAGATAACTATTTTTCAACATCGCGACCACTGAAGACAAGAATCCATGCAAAACGAATCAGTTTAGCATATCAAGGTCCAATATTTCAGTGTCATTCGAACCAAAATTGCCAATCTGTATCATATTTATAAATGCAGAGAAACAATTAAAATGGTTCATGTTGACAACCTTGTTACTTCTCTAAGCCTGTCAAATTCTTATACTAACAATGCACATACATAGTTCTGCTCTAAAATGCCCTTCGAAAAACCTATACCAAGAACGTGCATACATTGCTACTGCTCTGAGCTCCCTTAATGGACCGCTACTAACAACGTAGGTAGATTGTAACGTTTCGGCTCTAAATTATTCCAAACGATAATATACCAAGAATGTCATACATACATTGTATACTGTAAATCCCCCCAAAAGACATTTACCAACAACGTACATATAATGGTTCTGCTCTAAATATCCCCAAAACAAATATATCAATGACATACATGCATGCATATATACATACATACTTACATATATACATACATACATGCATGCAAGCACACACGCACAGACACACACTGTATCTGAATATTGCGTAAATTCATACAAATTAATTAAAGAAATCTGGTATTCTGCCTGCCGCTACACAGAACACAGAGCAGAAACACTCCTGTCAATAATCTCTGTGCCACACCTCTCCAGAAAACCATACAAGAAATATTGGATTATAGTTAAAATAAGTCCACAAACCAAATTAACGTAGTTTGATATCACCATTTAAAGGGACTGTTCTTGGCTAGGACATTGGCAGTACAATATCAGCAAATCAAGCACATACATGTACCTTGAGAACGATGCGTGGCTTTGTGCTGTCTTACCTCCTTTTTTCCCCAGACTGATCCGTACTTGTTTCATGTAACGTTTCTTCTCGCGGTAATAACTGTTTCCGCTCATACTTGATAAGGTACCTACACATTTACAAGTGCCCACTTCACAAAGTTAATGTCATATCACCATAATGTTACGACATAATTGTGCTGGTGATAAGTTCAACGAATTGAGAGATTGAATTCCTTCTGGGCACGTGCAATTACAGTTCGATATAAGAATAACTTTTAAATCCCTGTTCTGGACTTGGTGTTCCCATTGGTATAATGAATATCGAATATAATTAACTGTTTGACTACATCCCGACATAACAGACAGGTCATCTTCAACTGTTTGACCACATCCCAACATAACAGACAGTTCAACTGCAACTGTTTGACCACATCCCAACATAACAGACAGTTCAACTGCAACTGTTTGACCACATCCCAACATAACAGACAGTTCAACTGCAACTGTTTGACCACATCCCAACATAACAGACAGTTCAACTGCAACTGTTTGACCACATCCCAACATAACAGACAGTTCAACTGCAACTGTTTAACCACATCCCAATATAACAGACAGTTCAACTGCAACTGTTTGACCACATCCCAACATAACAGACAGTTTAACATCAACTGTTTGACCACATCCCAACATAACAGACAGTTCAACTGCAACTGTTTGACCACATCCCAACATAACAAACAGTTCAACTGCAACTGTTTGACCACATCCCAACATAACAGACAGTTCAACTGCAACTGTTTGACCACATCCCAACATAACAGACAGTTCAACTGCAACTGTTTGACCACATCCCAACATAACAGACAGTTCAACTGCAACTGTTTGACCACATCCCAACATAACAGACAGTTCAACTGCAACTGTTTGACCACATCCCAACATAACAGACAGTTCAACTGCAACTGTTTGAACACATCCCAACATAACAGACAGTTCAACTGCAACTGTTTAACCACATCCCAATATAACAGACAGTTCAACTGCAACTGTTTGACCACATCCCAACATAACAGACAGTTTAACATCAACTGTTTGACCACATCCCAACATAACAGACAGTTCAACTGCAACTGTTTGACCACATCCCAACATAACAGACAGTTCAACTGCAACTGTTTGACCACATCCCAACATAACAGACAGTTCAAATGCAACTGTTTGACCACATCCCAACATAACAGACAGTTCAACTGCAACTGTTTGACTATATCCCAACATAACAGACAGTTCAACTGCAACTGTTTGACCACATCCCAACATAACAGACAGTTCAACTTCAACTGTTTGACCACATCCCAACATAACAGACAGTTCAACTGCAACTGTTTGACCACATCCCAACATAACAGACAGTTCAACTTCAACTGTTTGACCACATCCCAACATAACAGACAGTTCAACTGCAACTGTTTGACCACATCCCAACATAACAGACAGTTCAACTGCAACTGTTTGACCACATCCCAACATAACAGACAGTTCAACTGCAACTGTTTAACCACATCCCAACATAACAGACAGTTCAACTGCAACTGTTTGACCACATCCCAATATAACAGACAGTTCAACTGCAACTGTTTGACCACATCCCAACATAACAGACAGTTTAACATCAACTGTTTGACCACATCCCAACATAACAGACAGTTCAACTGCAACTGTTTGACCACATCCCAACATAACAAACAGTTCAACTGCAACTGTTTGACCACATCCCAACATAACAGACAGTTCAAATGCAACTGTTTGACCACATCCCAACATAACAGACAGTTCAACTGCAACTGTTTGACCACATCCCAACATAACAGACAGTTCAAATGCAACTGTTTGACCACATCCCAACATAACAGACAGTTCAACTGCAACTGTTTGACTATATCCCAACATAACAGACAGTTCAACTACAACTGTTTGACCACATCCCAACATAACAGACAGGTCATCTTCAACTGTTTGACCACATCCCAACATAACAGACAGTTCAACTGCAACTGTTTGACCACATCCCAACATAACAGACAGTTCAACTGCAACTGTTTGACCACATCCCAACATAACAGACAGTTCAACTGCAACTGTTTGACCACATCCCAACATAACAGACAGTTCAACTGCAACTGTTTGACCACATCCCAACATAACAGACAGTTCAACTGCAACTGTTTAACCACATCCCAATATAACAGACAGTTCAACTGCAACTGTTTGACCACATCCCAACATAACAGACAGTTTAACATCAACTGTTTGACCACATCCCAACATAACAGACAGTTCAACTGCAACTGTTTGACCACATCCCAACATAACAAACAGTTCAACTGCAACTGTTTGACCACATCCCAACATAACAGACAGTTCAACTGCAACTGTTTGACCACATCCCAACATAACAGACAGTTCAACTGCAACTGTTTGACCACATCCCAACATAACAGACAGTTCAACTGCAACTGTTTAACCACATCCCAATATAACAGACAGTTCAACTGCAACTGTTTGACCACATCCCAACATAACAGACAGTTTAACATCAACTGTTTGACCACATCCCAACATAACAGACAGTTCAACTGCAACTGTTTGACCACATCCCAACATAACAGACAGTTCAACTGCAACTGTTTGACCACATCCCAACATAACAGACAGTTCAAATGCAACTGTTTGACCACATCCCAACATAACAGACAGTTCAACTGCAACTGTTTGACTATATCCCAACATAACAGACAGTTCAACTGCAACTGTTTGACCACATCCCAACATAACAGACAGTTCAACTTCAACTGTTTGACCACATCCCAACATAACAGACAGTTCAACTGCAACTGTTTGACCACATCCCAACATAACAGACAGTTCAACTTCAACTGTTTGACCACATCCCAACATAACAGACAGTTCAACTGCAACTGTTTGACCACATCCCAACATAACAGACAGTTCAACTGCAACTGTTTGACCACATCCCAACATAACAGACAGTTCAACTGCAACTGTTTGACCACATCCCAACATAACAGACAGTTCAACTGCAACTGTTTAACCACATCCCAACATAACAGACAGTTCAACTGCAACTGTTTGACCACATCCCAATATAACAGACAGTTCAACTGCAACTGTTTGACCACATCCCAACATAACAGACAGTTTAACATCAACTGTTTGACCACATCCCAACATAACAGACAGTTCAACTGCAACTGTTTGACCACATCCCAACATAACAAACAGTTCAACTGCAACTGTTTGACCACATCCCAACATAACAGACAGTTCAAATGCAACTGTTTGACCACATCCCAACATAACAGACAGTTCAACTGCAACTGTTTGACCACATCCCAACATAACAGACAGTTCAAATGCAACTGTTTGACCACATCCCAACATAACAGACAGTTCAACTGCAACTGTTTGACTATATCCCAACATAACAGACAGTTCAACTACAACTGTTTGACCACATCCCAACATAACAGACAGTTCAACTTCAACTGTTTGACCACATCCCAACATAACAGACAGTTCAACTGCAACTGTTTGACCACATCCCAACATAACAGACAGTTCAACTTCAACTGTTTGACCACATCCCAACATAACAGACAGTTCAACTGCAACTGTTTGACCACATCCCAACATAACAGACAGTTCAACTGCAACTGTTTGACCACATCCCAACATAACAGACAGTTCAACTGCAACTGTTTGACCACATCCCAACATAACAGACAGTTCAACTGCAACTGTTTGACCACATCCCAACATAACAGACAGTTTAACATCAACTGTTTGACCACATCCCAACATAACAGACAGTTCAACTGCAACTGTTTGACCACATCCCAACATAACAGACAGTTCAACTGCAACTGTTTGACCACATCCCAACATAACAGACAGTTCAACTGCAACTGTTTGACCACATCCCAACATAACAGACAGTTCAACTGCAACTGTTTGACTATATCCCAGCATAACAGACAGTTCAACTGCAACTGTTTGACCACATCCCAACATAACAGACAGTTCAACTGCAACTGTTTGACTATATCCCAACATAACAGACAGTTCAACTTCAACTGTTTGACCACATCCCAACATAACAGTTCAAATTCAACTGCTTGACCACATCCCAACATAACAGACAGTTCAACTTAAACTGTTTGACCACATCCCAACATAACGAACAGTTCAACTTCAAATGCGACAATATAGACGGCAGTTGGACAATCGGTGGTTCAAAGGTATATTTGTGTACCATACCCGCTTACACCCACCCGTGAAGCAACAAACGAAGGCCTGCAGTTGTTACAATTGCACTGTGTTTTCATCTTAAATTCGTCCCCGCCCGTTGAATTCTTGCTTTCCAACGAGTGGCGCCCTCTGAAAAGTGGTCCACTGAATTCATTGTTTTCATCTTTCTCAGAATGGTAGAAAAGTGAACACGCAAGGAAGTAACACTGAATAACCACTTTTATTGTTCTTAAATGCATCGCCACGTGGTAGATCAGCAGCCAATGGTCCAAACAAGCGAATGCATATAGAAAGAAACGAGTGCCCAAGTTTCTGTATTAATATAAAGACGAGAGTCAATAATGAAAACGTGGCTCTTAAAAAGAGGAAAAGTACGAACCGATTGTCTGAGTGGAGCTGACGCTGCTGTTGTCGCTCCAGATCTCACTGAAGCCGCCCTCCAAGTCATCGTCGATACCAGGCAACACGGCTGACGGCAACAAACATTGGGCTACACGGTGGTCGTAACAAGGTCGACATACACAGACAACAGACATGCACGTACGCATAAACACCACATCTTGTATATACGCATTAGCATACGCACGTACTCACGCACACACATATATATATATGCACGCATGCAGGTATGGACGAACACACACACCCACACGCACGCGCACACGCACACACACACACGCGCACTCACACACACACACACACACACACACTCACACCCACACGCATACGCGCATACCACACCACATACACGTGCGTACGGCGCGCGCGCGCGCGCACACACACACATACACACACACACACACACACACAATCACACACACACACACACACACACACACACACACACACACACACACACACACACACACACACACACACACACACACACACACACACACACACACACACACACACACACACAATCACACACACACAATCACACACACACAATCACACACACACAATCACACACACACAATCACACACACACAATCACACACACACAATCACACACTCGCAAACAGTAGTACCTATTCTCCACCTTCACGACAACAAAAGTAATTGGATAATTGTAAATGTGTTTAACCCACTAGCACACACTGTCTAAGTTACAGTCTGTTGTTTTTGTGCTCACACCTGCTTACACGCAACCAGGCACCATTAAACACGTCCACCTACCAAGCCGTCCCCGAGTAAGTCCGCTAGTTCCCGGGAAGTGCGGAGCGTGGGGCCTCCTGACGTTCCCCGAGCCACTCGACCCGCCGACCAAGGATCTATCCGTGCTAGAGAAGGACGAGGCCGATTTGTCGGACGGCCATCGATGCGACGATAGGATCCCTCGTAGCTCTTGAACGCCAGTTGCCATCGCGATCTGACGTGAAGTTATTAACAACTAGCTTACATCCACCGATGGAGCAACTAGGCAAACATAGCCGATGGTGCACTAGTTAATCATAACAGTTATCACCATCCAGGTACGTAGGCTGTGTGGGGTGTGGAGGGTAAGTAAGCACACCCACCGCCACGCATCCTCCGCCACCACTCCACACCCCCGCTAAGACAAAAAACTCAAATTCCGATAAGATGAGAAAACACTCTTCAATATACCTTTATATTTTTGATGAAATAATTATAATATCTGAAGGCATATGTTATCTTTTAATTCATGGAACTACAATGACAGTTGGTCATCGAAGCGCGTTTGGATAGCTACCCCTTAGTGTGTTATAACTGTGCGAAGAGTGGCAGAGAAATGTGAAAGGTATTTTGAGTCACCCAATGGCAGTCACCCAAAATTGGCATACTGCCTGGTGGAGTCAGGTGCTCTATAATTGCGTCATCCAGGTGCGCTTCATAAGAGCAACTATCTTCTACTTCTTGTACTATTAATTGGCAGGGTCCATTTTTCGGATAAATTACGGCGCCAATGGGAGTTTAGAGAATGAGATTCCAGCTCCGCGAGTCCATTAGAGGTTTCCATTTCCTTGCGATCTTTTACTTCCCCTGGCACAGACACCATATAGAAGGGACCAACGGTTTGTAGTGTCTCTTCCGAAAGACGCAGGCATCGTAGGGTGAATAAAATTGCCCAAGTTTCGACACGGCGACGGATACCGATACCGAATCACCGATCGCTTGGCACCAGTATTCGAACCCGGTTCCTCCGATCGTCCGACACTTTGATCGCTCGATCACCGCGCCCCACGTCACGATATCGATTTTATTAAGAAAAAATATTTATATTTCGGTTTTGTCTTGCTAATAATGAACTTGGGTTCCTCGTATAGGTTTATTTACTGAAATTGTGACGGTTTCTAATGATAATTATCGTCACGTGGGGACCTTACCTTAGATTAGGTACCGGTCGCAACCCCCCGTACATCCCAACCCGGCCCAACACGGCTATCGCTGCAGGAACAAGTTCCGCCGAACGCCAAGCGCCGGAAATGACGTCATAATTAAACATATATCGTTGCGCGTTTTAATAGCACAACGGTGTCGGTGAAAGTTCGCAATTTGTCTTTAGTTGAAACGAATACTGGTGTAGCCATTATTGTTAATGCATGTTTATATGTCACTGTTTTTGCATTGCATATTCATATTTTGATAATGAACATATATGTCAGATTGAACTGATATATACTGCTATGTGTGTATAGTGCTCGTTCACAACAATGTTCACGTACTTTTTGACACTTCAGGAGAAGCCGTTGTGAAAGAATCAATGGAACTTGGAAAAAACCGAAGGGGCAGTGAAATGTGGTTTTCAATGAGATCATTGGACTTTCAACAAAAAACCGGGTTCGATTCCTGTGATGCCGTGTAGAACCTTGATACTGCGCTATATAAGAACTTACCTTGTACACTTCCCTTGCTCTCTCTCTCTCTCTCTCTCTCTCTCTCTCTCTCTCTCTCTCTCTCTCTCTCTCTCTCTCTCTCTCTCTCTCTCTCTCTCTCTCTCTCTCTCTCTCTCTCTCTCTCTCTCTCTCTCTCTCTCTCTCTCTCTCTCTCTCTCTCTCTCTCTCTCTCTCTCTCTCTCTCTCTCTCTCTCTCTCTCTCTCTCTCTCTCTCTCTCTCTCTCTCTCTCTCTCTCTCTCTCTCTCTCTCTCTCTCTCTCTCTCTCTCTCTCTCTCTCTCTCTCTCTCTCTCTCTCTCTCTCTCTCTCTCTCTCTCTCTCTCTCTCTCTCTCTCTCTCTCTCTCTCTCTCTCTCTCTCTCTATCTCGCTCTTTCTCTCCCTCTTTCTCTCTCTCTTTTCTCTCTCTCTTTCTCTCTCTCTTTCTCTCTCTCTCTCTCACTCTCTCTCTCCCTCCCCCTCTCTCCCTCCCCCCTCTCTCTCTCCCTCTCTCTCTCTTTCTCTGTCCCTGTCTCTCTGTCTCTGTCTCTCTGTCTCTCTGTCTGTCTGTCTCTCTCTCTCTCTCTCTCTCTCTCTCTCTCTCTCTCTCTATATATATATATATATATATATATATATATATATATATATATATATATTCACTACCATATTCCATACACATGAAATATGTTTTTCTTAGATAATCATAACTACTAAAGATTTCACACAAACATGTTCTGCCCCATTTCTTTGCACTCTCCCGATGAAATATGAGTGTATAATATGTAGAGTATCGAAGTTTTGTGCATATTTTTGTTTACATTTTAATAAGGCATATTATTCATACAGAAGAAACGGATTCGATCAGTATACCACAATGTCCCAAAATCGTGCTTCGCGCAACTCTGGCAATGCGGTATTACGGGTTTTTTTTTATTTGCATAAACGTTTTATCTGAATATTGGTATAATCAACGAGGTTTACTAACAACCATAGCTAGCAGTTCAACATAAACTTTCACCGGTGCAGTAAAACAGGATAGAACAAATGACACATTGCCAAAAGGGCACTGAATTGATTATTGGACGATGAACGTACCTATCTGTCTTAAACGCAACACAACGCAACGCAACGCCAACAATGTAACTAGCAGTATCTCTAAGAGGAGATAGCGTTTCCCTAGGTTTACGTTTACATAATATAATGTTCTTAATACTACACTAACAATGTTGAAGGTACACTACCCGCCCAATTGTGTTTAATAAGCCCGTAACAACGGTTGCAATTTGAAGGTACAGACACAGGAACATGTTCAAATAGTAAACAAAACATCCATTTTCAAAACAAACTTTATTGGCAATACGGCCGAGTGGGACTGGGTTAACTACTATGCCCTTTGATATTCAACTTTCCAACGTTCAACACAGCAGACTTCCTCGTCGTCGTCCGAGATTTTGGATTCCCCGCTTGCAAGCGGCAATTCAAGGCATGGCGACACTTGGTGTGTGATCACTGCCACAGTTGGGTGGATTTTGCATTGTCCCGCGGTGGGAAGTCAGGGGCAGAAACCTAGGAGGAGGGATTCACCTTTCAGTGCGTGGGGTGTTGGAAGGTGGAGTGTCTGCAAAAGGAGATAGTTAGGTTGGCAGATATTATGAAGGGGATGGAGATGAAAATTAGCAAGCAGACAGGTGGAATGGAGAGAGACGACAGGAAAAGAGGTGGGAATACCGTGAGACTAAAGGAGCAGAGTAGTGGTAAGAAGACTGAGGAATGGAGACTGAGAGGTGATTGGAGGGGAAAAATAGGAAAATCGATGACAGAAAACGTGACAGGCGTGAAGGTGACAGGGGAGAAAATGACCGTAGAAAAGGAGGGAGGGAAAATGGGACGTGAGAGGAGAGAAGAAAATGTGATGGGAGGAAAGATGAAGGGAGGAAAGGAAGTGAGAGCAAATGTGATGGAAGAGAAGTTGATAAAAGGAACGATGACAGGAGGAAAGGTGACAAGACAAAAGGCGATAGGAAAGAATGGACCGGAAGAGAATGTGACAGGAGAGAAGACGGCAGCGGAAAAAGACAACAACCAGACAGATGCAAACCGGAGAAGGAGCTACTATGAGGCAGTGATTGAGGCGACAATGAGAAGAGAGTGTTGTTCATGGGCGACTCTATTCTGAGAAAGACAGATAAGACACTAAGCGAGGGGGGACGTTGTTGTTTGTTTACCGGGGGTTAGGATAGAGCATGTGACTGAAAGGGTACAGGAGGTACTGGGGCATGGCAAGGGAGGGTCTATACTAGTACACAAAGGGATACATAATACACACAGGGAGGAAACAACTGGTATAGTACAGAAGTAGAGACAGTTAGTGAGGAGGTTAAAGGAGACAAGAGTTGAACAGATTATTCTCTCAGGAATTTAGCCAGTAATGGGAGGAAGGGGGGCTACTTACTTAGACTTAGTTTCTCCTATTCCTTTCGGGACATCGGGCGACGAGCTTTCTCCATCTACTACGGTCTTTCGCAATTTCTTTGGCCTCATTCCAGATGATTTCCATTTCTGCCAGATCTTCTTTAAACGTCTTGCGCCAGGTCTTAGTCGGCCTTCCTCTCCATCTGTTTCCACCTTCAGGCACCCATTCCATTGCTACATGTGCTGTTCTCTCTCTTGGTAGGCGTAGGATATGTCCCGCTAGTCTCCGTCGTCGAGACTTAACTATGTAATGTAGGCTATCCAGACCTACCCTCCTCATCACTTCTTCATTTGTGGTGTGATCTCTCCACGATATGCCCAATATGAACCGGAGACATCGTCGGTGAAATATGTCTAGTTTTTTATATCCTCGCCGTATTCTTCCACGTTTCACAGACATATATCGCTGTTGGTATTACGATTGACATGCAAAGACGTAGTTTTGTCCTTTCTGATGGTGTTACTGGACCATATTGGACGTAGTCTTTGGAACACTGCTGATGCCTTGCCTATCCTCGCTCGTACATCTACTTCAGCGTCGCCTTTCCTAGAGATGTAGCTTCCGAGGTAAGGGAATTTCTCGACGCATTGCAACTCTTCCTGACCGATCACAACGTGGGGGTCAGATCCATCGCCAACTGACAATGTTTTTGTCTTCCCATAGCTGATTCGTAATCCGACTATCTCTCCATTTTCGTTTAAATTATTGGTCATCTTTTGTAGGATCTCCGGCGTGTGGCTGAGCAGTGCAATATCATCGGCAAAGTCAAGGTTTGTCAACCTATTATTTATCCATTTAACACCAAAGTTCGGATCTTTCATTGTTTTCCTCATGATGAAGTCGATAACAACAACACAGAGGAAAGGGGACAGGATGCAACCTTGACATTTGCGCTCTCCTTTACGGCTTGAAGGAATAGCTGCCATTGTTCTTCTAAGTCGGTTGAATGTTGTAGCGCTTCGAATATGTTCTTAGTTTCCTCGTAGAATTGTTTTGATGTGCTTGTGTTCTTTAAGTTATCTGTCGCATATGGCCTGACCGTCTTCACCGTCTTGACTCTCTTTAACTTCAAGCGGATTTTACCAATCACAAGGTTGTGGTCAGAGCCAACATCTTCCCCTTTGTAGGTTCGGACGTCCTGTAGAGATGTACGCCATCTACTACTAATGCAGAAGTAATCAATCTCATGCGATGTATTGCCATCTGGTGAGATCCAGGTTTTCTTGTGAATGCGTTTATGTTTGAAGAAGGTGTTGCCAATGCTGATACCACTGGCGATGCTCATCGAGAGCAATCTTTCACCGTTATCATTTGTATTCGTTCTAGCTGAACCGTGAGGTCCAACCGTAGTATACATTTCTCTTCTGTCTCCATCCAGCTTCGCGTTAAAGTCTCCTACCACCACTTTTATGTCAAAGCTTGGTATCTCGTCAAGCCCGTTCTGGAGTTGGTCGTAAAAGGTGTCCTTTTCCTCGTCTGTGGCGACTTCGGTTGGGGCATATACTTGCACTACGGTGACTTTGACATGTCTGGTGTTGAACCTCGCTGTGATGATGCGTTCACTAACTGGCTTCCAACCTATCGGTGTTTTTGTAGTATCCTTATTCAGGATGATGCCAACTCCATGGACGTGGTGATCTTCATTTCCGGAGTACAGTACAGTTTTATCTCCGCTGTTGAATCGTTCCTGTCCTGTCCATCTCATCTCGCTTACGCCTAGAATATCTAGATGGTAAGCCTTCATTTCCTTTAGCACTTGCCCATCCGCCCGCTCTGAATGAGCGTTCGAACGTTCCATGTGCCTACTCTGGTGTTAGTTTTGGCGTTAAAGATATGGTTCATCGGGGGTCGAGCTTCCTGACGGCTTTCACTCAACCCTGTCATAGATACATCTGTAGGTGTAGATACATATGTAGATGCAGATGCATCCATATTTATGGATGTGCCTTCTCTTCTTCCCCTAGAAAGTGTACCGGAATGGCTTCTTCTCGTCGTTTCTGTAGTAGGATTTGTTTTTACGGAAAATGCAAGAGGATGGTGATCAACGCACTAGTTGAGCAGATGTGTAAAGAAGAGGGGGTGGGGTTCACAGATTTATGGGGATACTTTGTTGAGAGGGAAGTGGAAAGGTGCATTAGCATTCTCAGAGAACCTGCTGCAATCCGTTGACAGTGGGACAGGTTGCATCTATTTAAACTAGATTCGCAGGGGGGTTCACAGAGAAGCCTGAAACTGGAGGCATAGATAAAGACAGCACAGATCAATCAGCAACGAACAGTCTGGAAAACTCTTCTGAAGCTGAATATAAATGTGTTTGTTTAAATGCAAGGAGTATAGTAAACAAAAGAAATGAACTAAACATAATGTTAGAAGATATTGACCCTCACATAACCTAACCGAATAATGGGCCACCACCGATATATCAAATGTCGAATTGGGACTGACAGGATATGTAATGTTTAGGTAAGATAGAATAGGAAGAAGGGGAGGTGGAGTTATTTTATATAATAAAGAATCTATCCAGGCTTATGAACTAAATTGGAACGAGAAGCAGATTGCGAAGAAGCTGTTTGGTGTAAAGTAGTTACAGGAAACTCAACATTAATGGTTGGGTTAGTTTATCGAAGTCCAAACATAAGCATAGAAGAGAATGAAAAAGTATAAAACGCTATCAGGGAAGTGAGCAAGCGGGACTGTGTTATTATAGGGGATTTTAACCATGGGCATATACAATGGAAATCTCTACAGAGTATGGGTAGTGAGGACCACAAGTTTTTAGTTTTAGTACAAGATAGTTTCCTTTCTCAACATGTGCTAGAACCAACCAGGGGTGAGAATGTATTAGACATAGTTCTGTCCTCACAGAATAAATTAGTTGACAATGTCAAGATATATGAGCCACTGGGGTGTAGTGATCACAACCAGATACATTTTACCATCAAAGTACAAATCAGAAAGGAATAGTAAAAACAGTACAGGATGCATGTCCACAAAGGAAGATATAAGGACATGAGGAAATATTTAGCAAAGATAGACTGGAATGACACACTGAAGAATAAGTCAGCAACATAATTCTGGAATATGTTAAAGAGTGAAATTGATTGCATCGTCGATAAATTTGTTCTGTTGAAAAAAACAAGGGAAACGGTCCAAAAAGAAACACTTATCAAAAGAAGCCATTAGAAAAATTAAGTGCAAACAAATGATGTGGAAGTCATATAGACGTACTGGAAATGACGAAGACTACAACATTTATAAAGAAGCACTTAACCAAGCTACAGCTGAAATTAGAAATTCAAAGAGAAGCTATGAACAAAAATTAGCATGTAATATAAAACATGACAGCAAAAGTTTTTATGCGTATGTTCGAAGCAAACAGAAAGTTCAGGATAAGGTCGGTCTTCTAGAAGATAATGCTGGAAGTATAATATCAGAGGGATTCATAATGGCAGAAGACCAGTACCAGGGGCTAGTCCATTTGTCATTTCATGAACCTAGAATTCTTCTATCCTATGAACTGTTGTTGTTGTGTTGTACTCATATGGGGACCTAGAACAAATTTAGCGTAGTTGCTCAAACAGCAACTTTGGGTAACTCTGGTAATTTGCATAAATCCAAGATGGCGACTTGTCGATATCTTGAAAAATTTACTTTAGAACCACTTGTCATAGAATTATGTCTAATACCTTTTTTAAGGGGCGTTGGGTGCGTAGAATCCATTTCTGATGTTATGTTTTCAGTTCAAGGTCAGTATCAGATGGGACTTTTACTTGGTGAAGAATGTGGAGCAGGCAGATTCCATGGATATCCTCGGTGGTTGAACGACGAAGAAGGTTTTCGTCGTCTCCATCAGATCCGCCTGCGTGCCGCCCACCTCCCCCAGCACATCATCCAAACGTAGGAAGTCCCCAGTGAGCAAGATATTTAGTGCGTTGATCTTGCCTTTGGCATACGGATATGAGGTCGTGTCGCACCCGCTGAGGGCGTGCATGCCAAGCAGCTGCAGACACTGTGGCCCTAGGTCAGCTCAGATGGCGTTGATATCCATCACTGTCCCATCCCATCGCTCCACCTGCAACTTGCACTCCAGCTCCTCCCGATACACCCAATAGACCAGTAGGATAAACACTTATGTGTCGTCGCTAAGTACACGGATAATTCTTTTGCCAGAGTTGGCAGCCTAAGTGACAGGAGATCATGGTGATGGCCGCCTCATCATGACCAAACGCACCATCGTCACGAGTCTCCATCGTCACGTTCGCTCCTGCACTGAAGGTAGGCAACACGCTCTCCAGGCTCCGCTTGTTGTTCTTGCTCTTCAGGATTGCATCTCTTTTGGGCAGAGGACTTGTGATGGAGAGCTCGTAGATGAGGGCAACGTCACCAGCCCGTCGGATTATCTCGTGATCCTTGGCAGATACATCTTGGTACTTGTCGAAGACAGTTATTTTCTCAGTACCATCTGGATAGTGACTCAGCCGACTCTGGATGGATGCGATCAGATGTGAGGAACTGCCGCCGTGTGGCCACACTGCTGAACATCCACGATGACAATTTCCGTAGCTGTTGGCGAGATCTCAAGCACACCCTGGCGTTTGACCAGCCCCGATTTGTTGGCTTTGCGGAAACAACCATGTTCGTCGATGAGCGATGGAGACATCGCACACAGCACGTAGTTGAACGGAGGCCCAAGCTCCATCTGACGTCGCTGACCAATCATCAAGAGCTGGAGTAAAATGTTCTCAAGATCGATGACTGGCCTGGCCTTCTTGCCCTTGTCCAGCTTCTTTAGAACAGCCATCGCCTTGACGGGACAACTGATAGGATCGTAGAACGGAAGACTGGCGATGTATTTGCTCTCCATTTTTATCCAAGCACAATCGAATCAGCCATATTCATTTCAGCAGGAGGATGTTGAGGGTGGTCTTGCTGATCCTGATTACCTGGATGATGAATGAGAGAAGATAAAAGATGAAGATTATTAGGCAATATCTGCAGTTACTAAGATAGCGTAAACTTTACGCTTATGGCATAGCATTGTGTAAAACGAGCAATCCCTGAAACATCCATACAATGACTTTCGTACATGATTACTTAATGCAAGAATTTCCCTCAGTGTTTATGGCAGCTTCTTCCGACTTGTAAGCGCCAATTTCAACATATTGCTTACGATTGTGTAAGTAGTTTTTACATAGATCTATCTAGTGCGGCACCACCGTAAGTCTATCATAGTTTGTGGACACGATGTACGTCTCATGTCCCCACGCTCGAAATTGACCACCCACAAATCTATCATAGGCGCTATCTAGTGGACATGGAGTATCCTTTTCTATTCTGACATATTTAGCGTAAGTCTATCATAGGCGCAGTGGATAGGATGTTCCGTCTGAATTCCCCACGCAATTACCAGCCCTTAGTCCACCAATCACTTTCACACACATGTCACCTCCTAATATGCTCACTTACTGGCCACGCCCACACCTACCATTTATTCTTTCGTTCATTCCCATGTTCGTGCATGCATACATATCCATTTGCGAATGAATAAGTGTCCACTCACGCATTCTAATAAAGATCCATGCAAAGGGCCGTGTTCCTACATTTGTAGTAGTGTCACTTATACATGTAAGACTTGCGACCGAAAATTCCATAGACGTAAGTACTTCGTTAGTCATGCACGATTCTCGTGTGTTGATGTCACCGAGCCACCGTTACCCAAGCAATCGAAATTGCAACAAGATCGGCCGCGTGTTAGCGATGAAGATCCCATCGAACTTCACCTCGACTTCTCTTCGCCGACAATCTGCCAATGGATCTTCTTGATGTTGAGGGCAACATTGTTGAACTATCACGGGTGTTTTAGAGAGTACTTTGAAGATGATGTTACAGGAACAGATCCACGCTTTCAAGATCAATTTTAGTTACGGACTCGTTCTGAGGAACAAGACCACAGGAAGATACAACTACTATAATTCCTCTTGTAACTGCTGCGGATGCTACCTCGACGATCCCAGTCTCATCACACAAATCGAGGACTTTGTTTCCTTTCTCGAGGGGAGAATCCGCCCGAACAAAGCCGTAATCAAAGACACCATGACGTTGATGGGTAATTCGAGCTATGGCCGAAGTATGACCACCGTGACGTCATGGAAACAAGGGCATCGATCATCATCTATTATCGACGCTTTCGACAGCTCGATCTCGTCGTCGATGATGCATACGAAATCGAGATGAGCAAGAGAAGCGTCAAATATGCCGAGCGCATAAACGTGGGCTTGTTCGTGTTATAGTATGGTAAACTACGCATGTTGCAGTTCTATTACGATTTCATCGACCGGTACCTGGAACGCCCGCTCTTCCAGTACTGCGAGATAGACATGGATAGCGCATATTTATTATTGGCTGGCGAGTTTGTGGATGACCTAGTGACCCCAGAACTGCGAGAACACTACTTCCGACACAGCTCCGAATGACAGTCATCTGTATGTTGCGCCGATCATCAGAGCGAGTACGAGCGCTGTCGACTCGCCGGACGTCCATGGACCGTCAGTGATTCGTGCTGCACGATTCGCAGATAATACGTTAAGAGGATACCTGGTCCCTCCAAATTGAATGGTCTGGTTATTCTTTCATGGGTCTGTGTCGCAAGATCTACTATTGTTTCGAAGCCACCAACAAGTATAGCATCAAAGGAATAAACAAATGTCACAATGACATCGACATGAAGACCTTCCTGGATTTATTTGATCTTCCAGTTCGCGACACAACTGAAGCATGAATGTCGAGTGTGACAAAGACGGAATGTTTATACTGTTGTAGGAGATCGTCGTCGCTATCGTTTTTATTGTTATCGTGTGAGGTTAGTACGGCGTGAATGTCAGCTTTGAAGATATCCAGGTCTATATGACGGTAGTCACGCTCTCGCCACTTGTTGAATGGTAGGCGTGGCACGTCTCCTTCAATAGAAAATGTTATTTTGTTGTGATCCGAAAACGACTTAGGTAGGAGAGCAGCTGGAGATGTGAGGATGGTGTCGTCTTTCCGAGAGATAACGGAATCCAGCGAGTGGCTGGAACGGTGCGTAGAACAGTCACATACGTGTAGGAACGGGCGGCCCTGACCTACTTCTACGCCAAACGCGTGGTCCAAGGGGACGGTCCTGTGGACATGTAAAAGACGACGTCACCCGATCGATCGTCATAGACGCGCGATAGAAACACCCTTTCACGTGCATCGTCGGGGGGTCGACAGGATGCGCTAAAAGTACTTTGTGACGCGCATGCAACGTCACGCTGCCACGATGATCGATCCAACTTCCGACAAGATCACGTGGTGTTAAAGAGAATGGCAAAGCGCTTACACCGATGTAGGCAACGTCCAGTTCGAAGATGGGTTACCGAACGAGAGCTCGTTCGATGCACCGACGAGGAACCTGGTGGTCATAGAAAATCTGATGGCGGAAGCGGACGACCTGGTCACGAGCTTTTTCACCAAAACAAATTATCACAAGAACACATCTACTACTGTATCTCGTGCAGATCCTCTTTCCGGAAAACAAGAAGAGTCACACCATCAGTCTGAATTCTCAATACATGGTGATCTTCAAGAATCCTGGTGAGGCGTCGCAGATAGGTCACTTGCCACGACAGATGTATCCGGAGCGCGTAAGGTTTGTACAAGACGCGTTCCAAGACGCCATGTCGGTACAGTATTGTTATCTCTTGGTGGATCTGAAGCAGGACACACCCGAGGATATGCGTCTGTGCACGGCCATCTTTCCAGACGATGGTGTTCAGTACGTGTAGCTACCAAAGGTATAAAAAGACCGCGCACACACCTCCCCTCTTCATTTGCACGATTTATGAGCTCGTTAAGAGACACATTCTCTGTGTACAGGCGTTGAATAGATATAAGAGCACCAACTTGAGGAGAGCCATCATCACGAACACCGACGTCGAATTTATTGCGCATTGATTGAGTGCTATTACAACATATTAAAAAAGGACGTTCCCTTGACTCCGGTACAGAGCCGACGGTACAGAACGAAACTATGTGATTTGGAACGAAGCGGTGTGCCGGTAGCCACGCGACGTAAAATTGTTCTCGAAAATAACCAGGTCAGTGAAGGACAGAGCGGAGGCTTCCTGTCGTCTTTCCTAGCATCGTTGGCTGGTGCGGTTTTTCTTCCCTTGCTCAAAAAGGTGCTACTCAAGATGTAGATGATGAAAGACACGCAGAAAATGGCCTTGATGGAACATCGCCTGCTGGACAGCCTTCGCACCAAACCGGTGCCGGCGGTTGTCATAGGAAAGAACTTGCAGGACCTCGACGACGAGATGTCGTCCATTCTCGACAGAAAGGATCCCACCGGGAGCGGCGGCGGGGGCGCCGGGTGCAGCGGGGACAGCGGGGGGGGGGGGGGGGGGGGCTGGGCGGGCCCTTCTACCACCAAAGAGTTCGCGGACTTCATCGACAGCATTCCCAAGACCTGGCAGACCAAAGACAAACGACTGAGCGCGCCGATTGCCGGAAGTAACGTGGGGGGTCTCATCAATGATTTGTTGCGAACGTGAAAGAGCGGCGGCAACGATCCGGCGGGATGGAAGGTGTTTGCACGACAACTAGGCAACATCAATATAAACATGGAATTGGTGGGTAACTTTGCCAGGAGATCCTACATACAACAAGCAAAAAAGACTACGATGCAATGACAATCACCAGCTGCTCCCAAATGGACCGGCGGCATTGATCTCTACGTTGGACATCCCTCACTCGTCGACATATGAAAGGGTCGATGCTCACCCCACTGCTGGAAGAAGGCAAGACGTTTTGGGCTGAATGGAAGAAGTTTTAAAGTATCCGTCATCATCAATCCGCAGGGCGCATGCATCGCTGTTGCCTTCGTTTGCGCCAGACTTTACGCCGTCGCCGACATTACCATGAGGTATATTATTCGACTACCACCATTATGACTCACCGCATCAAGTTAAATAAGGTGTACTTCGATCCGCCAAAGGTTGGAAGTTATGGCGGATTAGACGCCTTGCGACATGTCACGCGTGTACCGAGGGAAGTCGTCGAACAACGGTTGTTTGAATAGAACGTCAAACCCAACACAAACCGGCGATAACTCATTTCGTGAGACAACGCATTATCATGGGCGGACGTAACTAACAGAGACAGGCCGATCTCATCGACGTATCCAGTCTAAAAAAGACAACGGCGGTACGACTTTTCTACTCACGGTTATCGACGTCTTCTCGAGGGTCGCCTCGGGCCCCGCTGAAAAATAAGTCACCGACGTCGTTGGTGAGTGTGCTGGACGGTCTGTTAACCGCCGACGATCGACCGATGACGTTATAGACAGATCAAGGATTATAAATTATTGAATCGTGGTGTACAAAGGCTGTTAAAGAAGTATAGGATCCAACACTTCTCCACGCACAACAATTAAAAGAAGGCGAGAACCGTCTAACGATTCAATCGCACGTTAAAGACATGCATGTGGCGATACGTCGACGTCCTTCGGGAATTTTTATGATCTTACATTGACACCCCCATTGCAGTATTGGTATGCCTCCATCACGGGTGAACGCATCGAGTCTGGAATAAATGTGGCAGCGCTTGTGCGGTTATGATAGCAAGGACATACCTAAGTTCCGCATAGCGTGACGCGACCGTATCAGAAAGGTCAAGAGATGCTTCGAGAAAGGATACATGGCGAATTGCAACGAGGAAATCTTCACGATACCCGAGGTGCATCCCTCCGTTCCACCCGTATATAAATTGACGGTTGATCTCGGCGAGATGTTGGATGGAACCTTCTAGAAACCGGAGTTGCAGAAGGTGTCGGTGCCAGCCGATAAATTATGCCGCGTGGAATTGGTACTGTGATGATGCAAGATAGGCAGACGAACAGAGGTGATGCTGAAATGGCATGGCTACCCCTCCAAATTCAACAGCTATTGATGCACGCCGCCAACAAGGCACTGCCTAGTATGTCGACGGACAGGGTCAAGGCGAAATTGAGCAACAGCGATAACTCTCAGCAGATGACCTTGCACATGACATCCAAGACCGAGTTTCAGATATCATCAGAGAGCGTCATGGGAACTATAGTAGGTTTCCAGCCGGCGATCGTCAGCAGTCACCTCCAGCCGATCCTACACAATAGAATTCTCAAACCATCGGCCGGCATATACAATAAACCACCAGATAACGATCACACCTTCAATATAGAAGGCGATTTCGTAGTGGACATGCCTCAAGGATTCACCACCATATACATCTACACAGATCTCGTGGAGTCACTTGTCGACGACGACAGTCACGTTCCGTTATTGCGATGCGTTCCCGTCTGCGGACAGCATGGTTCCATCATATATTTCAGTAACGTCTAATACATGCCACTTTTGTGCAAAGAGTTAGAGACGATAAAGATCGATATAAGAGACGACACCAGATGGCGCGTGCCATTCGAGCTCGATGAGACAATGGTGACAATTCATTTCCGACGTCGACGGTCGGTACTGTTCTAAAAATGAATTACAACGATTACTACGCTCGCCAAGTGGATGGTGCAGTTCCTTATTTTGTAGGTGCCCGATACCAACGAGGTCACGGACTAGGAAGTCTCTTCAGAGGTCTACTGCGCAGCGTCATGCCGCTCATCAAGAGAGGTGCCGTGGCCTTGGGAAAGGAACATTAAAGACCTGTGTGCCCATAGCCGACGACGTCTTGTCCGGACAGAATATCAAAACGGCGATCAAACGACGCCAGTACAGGCGGGAGACATCGAAAGAAACAGACGCCGTTGGTGAAACGTGAGCTCGACATATTCGACGATGGCGTTCGTGCATAGACAAACGTGTGAGGGGGTCAATAGCGTGTTTGGTCTCTTTACAGTACCCCCGACTCAGACATGCATCGTCGACAGTCACACGGTGCAACATCAAACCATGTCCTTTCTCGACTCGGATGGCCCGATAGAATTTGTGATACCAGGATTGGGAGATGGTTACCTGAATCTTGCCAGTACGATGCAACACGTTCAAACGAAGGTGACTCGACCCGACGGAACTGATCGCGACGCCGCCGATCTCGTGGGTCTGGTTAATAATTGGCTCCATTCGCTGTTTATTAAATACGACATCTACCTGAACGGAATGCATGTGATCTCCTCGACCAACATGTATCCGTACCGCGCCTACATCGAGACGCTACTGAGTTACGGCGACGATGCCAAGACGACGGAACTGGCGAGTCAGCTGTAGCACATAGACTCGTGCAATCACATAGCGTCGTCTCCACGTGGACCTGTTCCTCCAGGATAAATTCCTCGTCAATGGCGTCGAGGTCAAGATACGACTGGTACGCAGAAAGAACGAGTTCGCGCTTATGGCCGGCGGAGGCATCCCAGACTACAAGATCAAGATCGATATTGTCAACACCACCTTGTTCATAAAGAAGGCAACTCTAAATCTGACCGTGCTGATGGCGCACATCAAAGCCCTTGAGAGGAACACTGCCAAGATCCGATGCGTCCCGTCCACTGCAAGGTCTATTCCACTCCAGCGGGAATCCGGTCGCAAACGCACGAGAATCTGTTCCTCGGCACCCTGCCGAAACGTCTCGTGCTGTGCTACTGCCGATACTTACAACGGGTCTTTTGAGAAAAACCCGTTTCATGCAAAGAACAACGACGTCAACTTCCTCCCTGTGTACGTGGACGGAGGACAGATACCCTCCAAACCTTTCCAACCGAATTTCGACGACGACCTCGTCCTCGGAAGCTACCTCACCCTGTTAACCTCGACCGGTAAGGTGTGGCAGGACGATGGGAACGGACTGTCTTGCGACGGCTTCCTATACGACTACACTTTCTTCCGATTGGATCTCACACCTGACGCGTGTGGTGGCGCGTGCTTCCATATGGTACAAAAAGGCAAACTGCGCATCGAGATTCATTTCAAAGATGCGCTGACGACCACCGTGAACGTCATCGCCTACGCCGAGTTCGAGACCGTGCTGGAGATTGACAAGAGCCGCAACGTCATCTACAATGACTTCTGATGATATGGAAACCCTGCAGATTGCTCGCCTATTCCCCGTGGACCCTCGTGTTGAGTCGATCGTTCGCACTGTCGTGCCCAAAGACAAACTGCCCGCCACGATATTCGCTTTCCCGACCGCCTTCGCAACACGTATGATGGCAAGAAACCGGGCGAACATTGGATAGTGCTGTACCTGAATGGCGAAGGACACGGCGAATACTTCTGCATTGCACGGAATCGACTCACAATACCAAGAGATTTCAGAGTCCTGTTTCTAACGTTTGCCGACAATATTGTATCACTTATAACATGGTTGTCTGTCACGGCTTTTCGATGAAGCCTTTTGTGAATGGTTTCGGCACTGATTTGTTGGCATACAGTTGAGATAGGGTGTGGTGTAAACCGTGTTTCGACACTGATTCGTGTGTAGTAAGTAGTGTTCTATATTATATATATATATATATTGTAAATTTTACTTTCGGCGTAAATTGTATAGTATAACTTTGTTTTAAGTTTTGTGAATAGTTTCGGTACTGTTGGACACTAGTTTGTCCTGTTTGTTTCGATATTGATCGGCAACGTGTTTTATTGAAAACAAGGTATGATGGTCATCATCATCGATTGAGCCGATGGTGTAGTGGTCAAACAGCTGGACGCTGTGACCGCTGGCATAGTGGTAAAACACCCATAAGTCTCATGCATGCACGAGCCATTGGCGTGGTGGTAATCACCCGTTAGCTCTGACCGCTGGCGATATGGTAAAACACCCACAAGTCACATCGTTATTCGCTTGTATCTTTGGTCAATAAAATACGTGTGCTCTCGTGTACTACCGTGTTTTGTTTGTTTATTTAATACACACGTACGCATGCACACACGATGATATACCCAATGAGAGGCGGTCACTAGCCGTCCACCACTCCGTCCTCCCTTACACGCACACACGCATGTACGCACCCACTAAGAGGAGGTCCACCACCCCGTATCACTGGCTAGGGTGGGCGATAACGAAGGATGCGACGACGTCACCGGAACAGAAGCAAAAGTCGCTAGGGGCGCTCACTAACCGGAATTAAGTCAGCATTTTCACTCCCTGATTTTCATGTTCCCTGATTTACGTTTCGAGGTTGCCTTACTAACTACTCACATACCACAATTAAATTAACATTAGAGGTTCAATACTGGCCAAGCATTAGTCACTGGGTTGTTGATTGACCAAATATTGGTCAAACTAATTGGCCTTACTCTTTCCACAGTTTACAATTATTCTTTTCACAAATAATAATAATAACAATAAATAATAATAACAACAATAGTAAATACTATTTAAAGAATGCTTGTTTTACTTTCTTCTTTGTATTTTAGGCGTATTTATGTATAACTTATTTACACTTTTTATACTTCTATATCCTTGTCTTACCCATGCTTATTCACATATGTCAAGCATGTATACATACGCATTTTAAATCTAAATAAAAATGTTCCATTATTCAAATCAGAAACTTTCACTTTTCATATCCAAGATGTTTAATTTACCTGGTAGAGGCTTTCGTCAACGTGTCATGTCGACTTCATCAGTACCGATGGCGCTGAATTACGTCATCGTACACGTGAGGCAGTTCGTAATTGCCCTTGTCTCTGTTGATGGGTGTTTTGATTTTCCTGATCCATATGGCTTCGTTGATATGCCGAATTCTTGTGTTGGGTTCCTCGTCTACAATTGTTACTTCCTCCCAGCCTATGATGTGGTTTTAAGTTGTCGTATGGTCTGTAAGGGCGGATTTATTGATGGTAGACATCAATCTTTGTTCCGCTCCTTGTGTATTTATCATTTTTCGTGCTGTCTGCGTCCTTTCTGTGTTAATCCAGTCTTGTTTTGAGTGGTCTTCCTGTCTCCCCAATGTACTCAGCACCACAATTATTGCACGGTATTTGGTACACCAGTACGCCCTGTTCTTCTAGCTGTACTTTGTCCTTGGGATGTACCAACAGGTGCCTGAAGGTGGTGTGGACCCGCATGGCTGTTGCTATGCCATACTTCTTCAGTACTCGATGTACTTTCTCTGAGACCCCCTCTATGTATGGGATGACTACTTGGCTCCGATAGTTTTTGTCCTTAGTCTTTTTGTTGGTCTGTTTCTTCTTACTGCTATATGTCACCAGGCCCACGACGGATAGCCACATACTCTTAGAGCTCCTCTCAAGTGTTCCACCTCTTCTTTCTTGTCCCCTCCTCCGAAGACATCTCCCAAATTCTGATGTTGGGGTGGTGGGACGCAAAGTTCAGGTATTGGTCAGTATGCGTCTTCTTCTTGTACACTGTGGACTTCCCACTGCCATCTTCCTTTCTGGTGAACTTTGCATCCAAGAAGGGCATGCTGTTGTTCTCTTCGTCTTCCCGCGTGAAAATGATGATACCTGTGGGGTCTACAGTGTTCGTGTGTTGCTGTAATTTCTGTGCCTTTCCTGTTTGTATCAGGCAAATTACATCTTCCGCATATCGCTTCCAGTTTCTCAGTTGGCAATCGACTGGTGCTGTGGCTACGATTTTCTGCTCCAGGTCCTCCATGTACAGATTCACAACAATGGGGAATATTGGACTGCCCATGGCTACCCCAAACTTCTGCTGGTAAATTTCTCCTCCAAATCTGAAGTATGTCGTCTCCAAGACAAATTTCAACAACTCCATGATGTCGTCTACGTTTATATTTGTTCTCTTCTTTAGTGTCTTGTCATTCTCTAGTCTTTTTTGGATGATTTTGCAAGCTTCTCTGATTGGGGTCTTCGTGAACAGTGACACAACATCATATGACACAAATGATTATCCTTCTTCCATTCTCAGCTTTGTCATTTCTTTCACAAATTCTTGTGAGTTTTCCGTATGGTGTTCTGTTTTTCCAACAAGTGGTTGTAGTATGTTGACCAATTCTCTTGATACTCTGTATGCTATTGTCTGTGTGTAGTCGACAATTGGTCTGAGTGGCACCCTCTCCTTGTGGATTTTCGGTGATCCATACATCCGTGGTACTTTTTTTTATCGTAGGATACAAGTACCAGTACTGATCTACGGTGATCTTCCCCTCCTTCTCCAAGGAATTTACCATGTTCTGCCTTATATTTCTTGGTCGGATCCTTCTTTAACTTCTCATATGTCGCTTCGTCACTTAGCATTTCTTTCATTTTTTCCTGGTATTCTTTCATTTCCATGATGAATGTGGCCTTTCCCTTGTCCGCTGGGAGTATGGTGGTGGACTTCTCCTTCTGTATCTCTTTTAAAGCTGTTCTTTCTTGTCTGGTTAGGTTCTGTTTTGAGCTGATTTCAGAACTCCCGCGATGTCTGCACGAAGTTTGTCTTTTTGTTCTTGTGGTAGGTTCCGTGTCGCTTGTTCTGTCGCTACGACTAACTCCTCGGTCGGTACTTTTTCTGGCGTTACCGCGTAATTTAGCCCCTTCGCTAATATCTTATTCTGGGCCCCGGACAGTTTATATTTCGACAGGTTTATCACCCACCTTTTTAGCTGGGTTCCGGTAGGGTCAGCTTCGTTCGTCCTGTCTCTCTTCGCTTCCAAGCGCCACATTTTTTTTGATGGCGCCATTTTGTTTTCTCGTGCGTACTCTCGCTGGCATGCGCGATGTGGCGTGTGACGTTTTGTTGTTCTTCCCTTGACAACGAAGTAAACAGCTTCGTTTCTAGGGCGAGTTTCTTGTCTTTACACGTCCCAATTTGTTGTTTATGACACGTATTCTCTCTCTCTCACTAGTTCCTTCCTGGCTTTGTCCATTATTCTCCTCGCATTCGTCGTGTTTATCGAGCAGTGCAGACTGAGACTGGGAGGTGTTACATTGATGTATTTGCAACGTAGCGTAAATACAAGGTGGCGCGAAACCTTTCTGGTTAATTCTTCGAGTTTCCTCGCGTCTTTGACACATTCTTGTCCATACTTTGTCCTAAGATTACTTAACATTCTTCAGGATAGTTCGTTTTCAAATCAGAAACTTTCGTTTTTCATATCCAAGATATTAAACATCTTGGATATAAAAAATTCAAGTTTCTGAATTTGAAAACGAACTATCCTGAAGAATGTTCAGTAATGTTCCATTATTCGTAATACACTGTAATGATTACGAGTTGCCTTTGGGTCGAGTTGGGTTGTAGACGGTGTACGTAAGGCGCGCGCGAGTAGGCGTGTGTGATGGTCACGGTAAATACTCTGCTCTCTCACCCGGTGATTCCAACCTGGGCGTTGGCTGTACGCAAGCAAGGGAGATTGGTTTGATATATTATGATTTAACGTCGTTATTGTATTCATGGCAACGTCGTAGAGATTTGTAATTTGCCAACACTAAGCCAATTGATGATTGTAAAATCGCACGAACAGCGCAGAAGAAAGTAATAATCGCTGTATTTGGTGCCTGTTGCTGTTGGCTTGTTGCTCGATTCTAAAAATAACCGTGGCTAGGATTCTTCGCTTTCTCATCACGAAGACGACCTGACGAACTGCTAGGGTAATAATGGATAGCCAGGGAGGGCCAGCACCTATTGGCTTCGAAATGCAAGAAAGAGACGCGGCAGAAGGATTAAATGGTGAGTTCGGATTTTGTTTAAGTGTTGCTTCGCTAAACAGTTTGGGAGAACACGCTGCCACCATCATTGTACCGTTTGCGGTAGTTGATTATTTACGCCAGTGACGTTTACACATAACTAACATTCGCAAAACTGTTGTTAGTATGTGGCGTTACTGTAATATACATAATATCTTGTTTCTATCTAAATTGCTTTATTATATAATTATAGATGTCAGATGACCAAGTCAAGTGCTCGTTGCAAATGAGTTGCCATGCCCGCCCCATGTCACCTGTATTATTCCGGCCAGGTAACGCAATCAACGCACCCGGTGTTATTTACCACACCTGACCACACCTGACCCCAAAATAGGCCACCTTTGAGCAGTAGGCTATACAATCCCATGAGGTTGTTGTTGAATAGATGACAGTTAAGGTGTTGATAGCATATTCATTAGTAAATAAATCTTCACATGTCTTCAGACAGGCAGAAAGCATTTGTCACTACCAGTGCCAGTGGTGTCATGACTCATGTAATGACAATGTCATTATGCTACTTCAGCAGTATTTTTCTAGTAATTGACAAGTAAATAAGTACAATTTCTGTTAACTACTTCTACTTGTAACAAAGTAGTTTTTATCTAATGTAACACTTTTTACTTTCATTTACTGCATAATATGTTTTTGATATCGGCATGTGTGTTGTTACCAGATTCAGTTATGTTCATAATTGGAAGTACAAAGTTACCTTTCCGAATCCTGTGTTCTGACGAGGGTGTCGTGAGGACACCGGAAGCTCCGTAAGAGAAATCAAGGATTCGGAAAGGTAACTTCGTATTTCCAATGTTTTTGATATATTTTTGTCTCAACCACAATGCCTGGTGACTTAGTAAGTAAGTTAGTAAGGTAGTAAGCCTGCTTGGTGATATATTTCAATTTCCAAGTGGAGGAAACTTCCTGTCTCAAACATTTCAAGTGAATTAAAGTTGCATCTTGAGATCATCCATCTTGCAAATTACAAATTTCCAGTGAATCAAATAAACTTTCTTAACATAATATCAAAAATAGATAAGCAAAGGAAATATTAAAAACTCAAAACACTTCCAAAAACATTACATTCTACGGTAGCTAGCACCTTCACAGCTTGTCCGTTCCCAGCGATCTTGCTAACATTTGAAAGGATACACTCTTTTAATTCTAGCGTCATCTAGATTTCCCGGTAACCATTCGTAGAACACCTACAAACGCACCAACAATCGTGCCATATTCGGTGTTCTGTACGGTTCCGAACGATGTTGGTAGTGGGTACTCAGTACACTAATCTTCCGCTTGCGGAGCTGTTTTCCTCATTTGCATAGGTTCAGATATGCACACTTCACCAGTTCTTGATTTCATGTTATAAGCTCCTCCCACTTTTATATGTGGCGAAACTGACGTGCCTTGACGGCATTGAAACTCATATATATATATATATATATACAATGTCTCTACATTGGTGTGATGTCACAGTAACGTATGCAAACCAACAGAGACTAAGGGTCAACATTTGTTGTATCGGTTGGTTGATGTTTATATATGTGATTATGACGTCACGTCTACTTCGTGTAAGTCATCATTCGCAGTGTCCAAGATACCAGAAATGGCACAATCCATTTATAGTTTATTTTAGGTTTATGATTATCAGAAAACCATTGATACATTTGAATAGCAGAAAGCGTAAGCTTTCAAACGATATCAAGATCGTTGGGATCGGATGAACCATAATGGTACTAGCAACCGTTCAAATGAGTGGTCTTAGACATGTTCTGAGTTGTTCATTTTTTGCTCACTTATCTTTTTTTGATGATATGCCAAACAAATTATGATATGCACTTATTATGTTTCCCGGACCTTGCGACCGGTGATTTTGTAATTTAAGTATACTTTTTTGAATAACATATCAGCTCCCAAATTGCTCTCTAGATAGTGACTCTACTGCTGAGACTACAATATTAACAAGTTGTTCACACTACACATTGTCATTCTAAGTAAGTATGTACTACTTTTAATCTATGATAACAAGTTTTAACAGTAATTTAACCAAAAGACTGGATGCTCAGTGACCCACCTTGTTCAGCCATGTACCTCTGTTTTCTTATAGAGTCCTAATCAGAACTGGGTTCAGTTCACTTCTTAGTCCCTTCAGACTTATGCTATCAGCCGTTAGCTGCCATATCTCAGAAACTGTTTAGCAACTTTTTCTCTAATTTTGCATAGACATGTTAAGTTGCTGCTGTTGGTTGTTTTATTTTGGTCTTTGACCAAAACACATATATCCAAAAACATAACAATTTAAGATATATTTTGTAGTTTATATAGAAAAATCTCGTAAATTTATGTTCCGTTTGGTGTAATTCAGTTCATCGAACTTCAATTCAATTTCAATCCAATCTGTTGTTGATTAATTCAATTTAATTAAGCATTGAACCCAGGTCGGCTCCTAAGAAATTTTCACTTTACCCTGCTAACAGACAGCTGTTAGAAAAGTTAAACAGAGGTTTGTAGCTAATTACCAAGAGCTTCATCGTAACTCTTCATGGCCAGATCAATATCTATAGCGTGTTTGACTTTGGAGCATTTTTTATTATAATAATTCTTGTTTTCACAACTTGTTATATTGTGACAATTTCCAAATTTTCGCTGATTCAGAGGTCGTAATTCGAAAGGTGCTGTTGTGTATATTATTTGAAATTTAGTATCTTTTATGTAAGATGTTTTACCAAGTTCATTTGACCATGTACAAGTGCTGTTCTGGTGATTCTAATCTCCACGTACATGTACTGAAATATTGTACTTACATCCAAGTCTTGTATGTACCTGACCACAACTTGTATTAATACATTCTGAAGAAGCCAAACTCTTACCTTTCTTACACATTTGTTGCCACTGTACATAGACCCAGGCTGTAAACAGTCACCTTTTGTTAGTTGTGGTCTGTGTTCGACATATAATAGCATCGCTCAGTGACGCCACAATTAATCATAAATATTTACACTCCATTGCATTGACTACTGAGGATCAGTTTTCAGATTCATATCTACATGAAATGGGTCATATCAAAAATATACGTTAGGTGTTCCCATCATATTAAAAAGCAGGTTTGAACCATTTAAATACGATCAAGAAACAAATTAGGCATAAAGTTAGGGAATTTTGTAAACTGAGTTCCTGACAGTTGTGAAAGTGAATGTAAATCCTAGAATATGACAAACTCTAGCCACCAAAAAATGATTAATTCTAGGTTTTGTTATATAAAATGTTTTGATCATTGCTCTATTTGATAGGAAAATAAATGCTTTCCACCTAATTTTGAATACTTAAATTATACTCATAAAAGCTGGAATAATGACAAAATGATGAAACGTGTGAAGTATTATCTCGGGTTCCCATGTAATTGAGATGTCTGTCTGATGAGACCACACCCAGTATGAGGTGAAGTGTCTGATGCAAGTGAACTGGTCCATACACGTTGTGGTGATGGACTCTGCATCATCCCCTGACTTTATCCAGTACAACGTGATGTCTCGTTCACGTCGGAACAGTATCAGTGGGGGCAGTGTGTGTCACAAAAACGTGATCGTTTTTGAACCGGACGGTCATGTTGTCATGGCAACAGAAGAGGGAAGTGAGGGACGCTATGACCCTGAGGGTGCCTTCTCGGTCAGGTGCTTCGCTCAATCACCCCAACCTCCATCCGAACTGGAACGGGAAAAGGTGGTGGATAGTAGAAAGAGGGAGTTTAAGTCCCTGTGTGGGTTCATGGCTGGATTTAATTTCACGCCACCACCGTGCGGAGTGTCATGTGATGACGTGAAGCAATATGTAAAGGACCCCAGTGATCGGTGGCTGAGGCAGGATTCGCCAATTGTTGGTGGGTGTAAATTTGTGTATTCGGCAGTGATGCTCGGGCAAACAATGACATCTTTGTTGTGTCTTGTGTTTGTCCATCTTAAAACTGGTAATTGTGGAGTGTGTGGTGGATTGAGACCAGGCCAACGTGTCCAAGTGACTGGTGGATGGATCTCTAGATAAAGCTATGCCTGAGGCTTGACAAAACTTTCATGTGGTGTTTGTTTGAGTGGTTATGGAAATTGAATCACAGCAACATAATTAATAATAATAGTAAATATAGACATTCTTTATTCACGATAACCTTATAAAATCTACATATTAATATGTTGATCTTACTAAAGGTCATGAGTTTAAAACATAATTGTACAGGTAAAATGATACACAAACTTGTGCAAAAATAATAAATGATTAAATAGAAGGGTATGTTGCACACAGTAGGACAGACTCAGTCAGTGTGTGCATGTCTATGACAGAGGAAAACTTATTGTGGCTACTGGACAATCAGTGCACAGCATTTAAAAAATGAAATTAATAAAACGTGAGGTTTGTGAAGGTACAGACGTGCAATTGTTTGACAAATGTTTCACAGCATGTGCAAACTAATTTGTCAGTCTGTATCACACGTTTTTGTAGCACCAAAACTTTTGGGCATTTCTACTATGAGTCACGTTACAGTTTCAGAAACTATATTTTGGTTGGAATATGTGCTATAATAATGCATTTCAAAATTCCATCATTTGTCAGTTGTCCAATCACAGATTATTTCCATGGATCCCCTGTATTTCCAATGACACCTTGCGGAGTTTCAGCATACTCGAAATTTAGACATTCACGTAACATGGCGCCCAAACAGTAACTGCGTTTGGGAGACATGCGAAACTCAGAGAAAAACCCCAAAGAAAACAGTAGCTGAACTAAGATGTCTTTTGTGTTCAATTTTACTATTATAGAATGCACCCACATTAAATCAGAATGCTGGTGTAGCTGATGTTGAATTTCTGGTTTATATGTTATGACTGTGATGGGAATAAAAACCGTACCGGCTAATGACACTACGAGTACGAGTCTACGTCATTAATGGGCACATGTGTCGAATCTGGACCCTTTTAGAGCCCAAATAGCGACCTAGTTTGCACTAGTCTGCACCACAGTGATCTTGCTTTGCTGCACCATGCTTGTAAAATGACTGATATAGCAGAGTATACATGTAGATACATGTAGATACATGTAGATACATGTAGATACAAACTGGGGTGCTATTAACTAATGTTCTATGCCGTTTTTAGCAAAATAAGGAATGTAATTCGTAAGATTTCTTTGTGCTAAATATATAATACATATTCCGACAAAGTTGTGCAAACAAACTTTTGGGACAGTTGATTTGAGTGAAGTACTTACTAATATAAACCACCAAAGTTCATATCTTGTAAAAGCCACCTATTGCCTAAACCCCTGTATACTAACGGATTATCACTACCTTGGGCTGGGCAATGATATGTTTGCATAGAATGTGGATATACCAAACAATTTACACTGTTTTATAAAAAGGACACAATTTGAAAAATGTTCTTGTGATTAATAGAAACATATTTTTGTGGCATCTCAGAATTTATTGTTTAATTAATTGCATAGCATGCTAGCAATAAATAAAGTATGATCTTTGGAACAGAAGCCACCAATTTAACATCATAATATTATAATATGACAATCATTTGCTCTTTTATGTTTACTTGGATGAGCGCAATACAGAAACCATAGTAATTAAGGCAGTGTGTGCTTGGCTTAACACAGGTTGTTTGGCCTGGGCAGTGTTCATTGTACAAGTGTTGCAGCGTAAACATTCAGGTGATTTGGGGTCTCAAAACTCACAGACGTGTCCTGTATAACCAGGTACTTACGCCATCCACTTACCATGATGAAATGGCAAAATATTTATAGATATAATTGTTGTAGTTTGAGTCATTCCATGTGAACGCAACCAATATGTGTGTTTCATTCTCAGCTGTTCGTTTTCTGAATGAATCAGTTTGGTGATTCTTGTGAATGATAAGCAAGAAACCACAATTTTAACATCTTAGTGGCTAGCTCCAGTAGTTTTCATGCTATGGCGGTTTCAGTAGAAGTTTAATATTTTTAAAAGTCAAAAATTACAATGGCTCAATAACTACAGGAATTAGAATGCTTAACATTTGGATTCTTGCAAATCTTACCTGATTCATTTAACAAAATAAAAAAGATGAGTGAAATGTTCACATTTAATAAATATTGGACTATCAAATTTGGAATTGTTGCTTATCTTACAAGAGGCTTTCACCAAGTTGATTTATTAAAAAATAAGAGATGAATGCAAACAAATTATTAAATATTGGTTGTGTTCATATGGAATAACCCAGTTACAAATGTGTACAATAGAGATGTGTGGAAGATAATGCGAGTGTGTTTGACAGGAGCAGCCAGCGGAGATGTGAAACCTGGTGAACAACCTCCCATAGGGTTTGAGGGTGTAGGTGAGTGACTGTTGGTGTTGTCCCCAGATTGTTGTCCCCAGCTTGTATCCTCTCACTAGCAAGTGTCATTGTTTCCCTTGTGTGTTTTGTTGTCACCTGCAAGCTGCACTTGTCAGATATGGATGCAACAAATAGATAAAAATAATAATAAATATAATATAGGGCTGATATAATATAATATTTATACTTTTTTAACAATCGAGAGTAAAACACAGTTCAATAGTGTTGACAGTAAAATGCTAGATAATCTTAGTGTTTCAAATGGGTCATCTCATATGACTGCTACGTCTAAAAATCGTATAGCGTTTCGCATTGGTTCAAACCAACAACCCATCAATACATGGTATGGGGCTTAACGACCAAGCATGGCTTCCAAAACAACAGCCAATAGCCGCCGACTCGACTGACGGTTGTCAAGATATTGCGCGCAATGCTGTCCAGTTCTGATAACCACAATGGTGTCCATTTTGTGAACTTACGTAAGCACCCCTCACAACAAGCCAGTTGACCTGAGATTCAGTACATGTACATGCAATGTCTCATAGTCAAGCATGAGTTTGAATGTTTCAGTGAAGGTTGAATACATTTCCCCTTAAAATATGTGAGCACAAATATTTTAAGTAATAATGCTGGTTTTTCATTTGAGATGTATATTTAAGTACAGAGGCTGTACATTACATACTTAGAATATTCATGAACAGCTGGTTAAATAAATGCACTGTTGTTTCTCTCATTTATGTCCTTATTTAAATAATGTTGACAGTTTCTTACTGTGTGGCAGTGTTACAGTTTACATAATTTTGTGTGCACACTTGCATAAATATATTGCATATGGATATATGCTTATTTTTTTATTTACAATAAAACTGTTAATTCGAACCGTGATAACTACAATGTACCTATCAGAACTCAAACTGTGAACCCAGATATAGATATATTTGGTTACAGATTATATAAATTTAGTATAATGACTGGCAAGCTTCATCCAGTGATTTCATTGATTATGTTTCCTAGAGAGTACAGGTAGTTGTAGTGTCAAAGGTGTCATTAATTGCATTCTTCCATTCACAGCAGTTGCCAAATAAATGATGTTTAATTATTTACTTATAATGCACTGCAAGTCATTTTAAGTCACTATAATTATTCAATGTTTACTGACCTAAATGTGTGCAATGTTAGTATTACGCAGTTGATATTTACCAACCTTATGATCCTCCCATATAAGGATAGCAATTAATGTAATCTTATCACTGAAGATCTGATCATAAGATATAAAAAAAATGATGGTTAAGATCACTATTATTAATTAGAATTATCTTTCTGTGATTGCTTTTTAACACGACACGTGCCATAGTTTCCATACCCCAAAATGTTTTTAAACATTTCAGCAGGTTCCACATCACCGGGGGGTGGTGGGGGGCTCTATCCCTATTTATCCGTCAATGGCAAGTATGAGTGGACGCTTTCTCCGCATGTGTCACAACTGTCCTTGGTGAATTTTTTTAACTGTGTGTTTCGCCATGATGAACTACAACTTTGATTCACACCTGTACTGGAGACAGTGCACAGGTTTTCTGCGTGTTTCATGAATAGTATGATTTCCACATCTGTTGACCATTGAAGACATTGCACTTTTTTCTGTACCGCTGTGATTGGCAACTACGATTTCATCCATCCTTTTCTGAAGTTCTGTCTTCTGTTATCACGGGCCAACTTATTACCCAAAGTTCTATGATTTCCGTCCTTTCTGAAAATGTACAACTAAATGTCTGCTATCTCTGTGTGTTCAGTAATTAGCAGGTTTCCTGTTATTTCATCTGTGCTGAAGGTCTTGCTCTTTCTTGTGTGTTCTGTTCTGATTGCCAGCTATGATTTCAAGCTTTGCTGAAGGTCTAGCACTGATTTTCTGTGTTGCGTCATTATCTGTTTTTGCCTACTTGTATGTCGTACATTTGTAGTTACCCAATTTTAAATTATTAAGTGTACAAAGCATAGTTTTATGTCAAGTAGGTCTTGTTCTATTCTGTTAGGTAATTTTTAATGTGTTTTGTTGTGATTGGTTTTACTTGCTTTCGTGTTGTAATTATCTTCATTAATCAATTATATTAATACATATTATGTGTAATATTATGTATTAGAAACTAACCTTTTTGTGGTGTGTGTTTATGATTGACTAAATATACAAATGACAACTAGATCAAGCCGTTAATCATTATCCTAATTAGACTAATTTTTTAATTGACACTTGAAAGTTAAACTGCATTTACTAAAGTTCTATATATATATACATATTAAATTCAACTAATGTTTATTGTTTTCATGTGTGTGGTGTGTACACTTTGGCATATATACATATATAGCATGTGATAGGTTGGGATGGTTCAGACCTTAAGGTACATTTTGGTGGTATACTTGGAGTTGTATCATGTTAAAGGGCAACATTCCAGTCTTACAATGATAGCTGTGTTATCCGTGTAATTTAATTTGTTGCTAAGTTATGGGTGGCTGAATTTACACACAAAGAATTCTTGTTTTTTTTAACAGAGTTTAAAGTTGTCCACAATTCTACCATAGCAACAAATGTTGCATGCTTAGTTAGTACGTTAAGAACTATATACAGGTATTAGAGTGTAAAAGTTGCGCTGCTTTTTTGTAATACAACGGTCGACACCAAAGTTTGATATTTACATTTAAGATCACATGGCATTCAATCCAAACATGCATCTAAAAACTTTTTTAAGATGTTAATTTGGAATTGTATGTTCAAACCGGTAGTAAATTTATGAATCTGTTGTCACTGTTTGCCTATGTCAATAATGTCACAATCAGAATTATGCATGTGACCTCCACAAACAACTTGGCTGTTTTTGTCATAAAGAAAAACCTCTGGGGTAAAATTTCAACAAAATATATGACAGAATGTTTGGCATGCATTTTGGCGTCTTGACTGACCTTGTTGCAAAGCAACAGATCACGTGATAGAGAGATAACATTTTTTCTACCTTATGGTCTGAACTGTGGTGATCTTTCACATGTATAAATGTATATATATACATATATACCGTAATTACTTTGTATTCAGATGCTTAAAAATAATTAAATTATTAGCTGTCGAAAAACATACAGTGCGCAAAAATAATTTTGAGATACAATGTCTGAATACTGACATACATGAATGTGTCTTTCCATCCTGTCATCCCCGTTTTGTTACCATCATATTGACAGGTCTTTGTAACTTCATTATAATCACCTCCTGTATCAGTGTCCGATTACACAGGTACAAAAAATAAAATTATTTTACAGAGGTGTCCGAAAACTTCAGGTACCCAAAAATAATTAATTTTGTCAATACTTTGTGTATCCGAAAACAAATGTACAGTGTCTGAATACGTACTGTTGTTATGGTATGTATTACATATATATATATACATATATATATATATACATACATAACTGTGTAGATGATATATGTGCATTGTTTGACAGGAAGAACAATGAGTCATAATCTTGGGACGCTAGTAGGTGATACACCGGGACCTCCCCCAGTTGAAGGCCCTACTTTAGGGTTTGAGGGCCTAGATAGGGTTGAAGGCCCTACTCTAGGGTTTGAAGGCCTAGGTAGGCCGCATGGGTCACTAGCCTCTGTGTCCCTGTCCTCACCTTCACCTGTGTCATTGTTTCCCTTGCTCGCTGTTGTTGGTGATCGGAAAGAAAGAAACAGGAAAAAGTAACGGACAAAAACAAACACATTTAATGTAACACATTAAGAAGTAAAATAACAATTTTCACTAAGAATATTACTTGTGTATAATTAATATATTTATTGGTTTTCAAAATCTTAATATTTATATTCTTCTTCAACACTTTTTATCAGGTTTCACAACTGTCAAAATGTAATTTATCTAAATTCTCTGCAGGTTTCTGTTTTGCATTCATGGTTCAATGGTAATATAATTTATTAATCTGAATATTTTATCCAGTGTGATTTTTCGAATATTATATTTTAATACAGAAGTACCTACACTACATTGTATAAATTAGTAACAAATATAATCTAAAAACTATGTTACATTTTCCTGTATCTTTATTTGTTACATATTGTTGTCTTTTGCTCTTGTCAGACGTGGATACAAGAAGTGGATATGAGTGTTTATATCAGGGCTGTAATGCATGCTTTATTTGTCTGGGTCTGTGTGCTATTTTACTTTTGTTTGTATGGTCAGTTTTGACCTTTCCTACCACTGGTCTATCCGCTCCATTCTTGTCAACACACGTAAGGCCGGTTACAATGATAGACCACTAAACAATCCTACAAATCTCCTGCACAATAAATGTTATTTGGCAGTTTACAGTAACATATATAACATACAATGGCCCTTTATATGGGATCAACGAACCTGAATGCATAGCAGAAACATGTTGTATATAATAACAAATAAATGTATTATAATATAACAAATTACCAAGTATGTCTATGTTGGTGATGAAGGTTTTTACCAAATATCCAGGATGTTTCTATATATTAGTCAAAATGTTTTATGAAATTTCAAAAGAAATTTAGTGCTCTTGATAAATAGTGGCCACTACAGAAATAATTTAATTAGCAGGACCAAACCACTTTCTCCTATGTCACGTTAAATATTCATTACAGTTATAATTACAGTTGAAAATAGTATTCTGTATTTATAACACTTCTGTATCCATATCTGAATTTTTCAAGTGACCTGTTCTGATATGTACTGAATCAATAATGACCACACTTTTGGAAAACCTTGAATAGTGAAGATTTGCAAAAAAATGAAACTGAAATTCTGTGCACACACAATTTGGCATGTTCCTAGACAGACCCGGTGAACAGGTTGCTTTAAGCCTTATAGATTTCATGAACAAGTGCTTGTATGTATAGGTGCTTTGTTGTGTGAAATAGTAGTTTTAGTCGACATTTCTTTACTTTGTCTCCTTGTCGATGTAACTGTATTTCATGCTCATTGCATCAAATGTTGAATTTTATTTTATTTATTTACAACCTTTTGAAAATATCACATTGCAGACATTATTTTAGGTTTAGTTTATGCTAATTGTTTTGTTCCACGTTCTGGGGATACAGTTGTCATGATGAAGCTAATGATCAAAGTCTGTTGTAATTATGAGAACAAAACAGTAATGATAACAAACAATTCAACATTTTCAGTGGCAAATACCGAGCACCATCTCCCAGAATGCATCAGTTTTACTCACTAACAATCAGACCTGTACATGACAGAATTATCGGAATCTACTTTTGATATATGAACTATGCCATTTGGGATGTTTTGCCGATGTGTTTGACTGACAACGTCTGATTACTTAGGGACAGCTTTCCAATTTTTTTTATCAGATATTGTTACAGGAACTTGAGCCTTTTCTGTGTATTACTGTTATATATTTCTACAAAAAAATAATTTCTTTAACATTTCAGCAGACTCCAGACCACGGAATATTACTCCAGGGCCATATCCCTATTTACCCGATCCCATGGTTGGAAAGTGTGAGTGAGGAACAGATTAGAGTCTTGTTTTGAGTGATCTACTGCTGTCTTGCTCATCACCCTACCTTGTGTGTTCTGCTGTAATTAGCAAAGTTCTATGATTTCATCCCTACTGAAAGTCTAGCTCTGATTCTCTGTGTGTTCTGCTGTGATTAGCAAAGTTCTACGATTTTATCCCTACTGAAAGTCTAGCTCTGATTCTCTGTGTGTTCTGCTGTAATTAGCAAAGTTCTATGATTTCATCCCTACTGAAAGTCTAGCTCTGATTCTCTGTGTGTTCTGCTGTGATTAGCAACTAAGATTTCCATCCCTACTGAGAGAGTGAAGGTCTAGCTCTGATTCTCGGTGTGTTCTGTTGTGATTAGCAACTATGAATTCCAACCATGCTAAAATTTCCTGTAATTCTTGAGTTTAACTTCACCAAGGTATACATTAATGCCTTAATGTATTTGTATATTTATCGTTTATTCCATTATACGTTTACTCACCGACCATTGTTCTGTGCATATGTTTCAAGCACCTTCACATTTACTCTATTTCTCAGTTGTTTATTTTATTATTTTAATTTTTCTGTTTAATTTAAATTTTGTATGCTTTTAAATTTACTGTTGTCATGAACGGTTGATAAATACGTAAAACATTCTAAAACACATGTCACATAATCCATGTAACATGGCCTACCGGACACTGCCATCACAGCGTTGTGTATTTGAACTTTGTCTTACCTTTTGGCCTAAGGCAGGTGTCCATTATTGAGTTTAAATATACAATATGTGTGTCATACTAATGCGCTAAACTAACACACCCAGTGTTGGTCAGGGAAGACTGTGCTATGAGTCATCATTCTCCATGGTTGACTGCTTGCCACGCCCACTGTAACACTTTTTCCTGTTCATTTTATGCTATAGATACGATTGAAGAACTGAGTTATTTGTGCACATCCTTTTACTGTATTGAGTAGACATTCCTTTGGCAGTGTAGACACTAGATAGTGGGGGAACTCTCTCATATTAACGCTGTTTAAAATAATGTTTCTGGGTGTATGTGTTGGCGTGCTTGCGTGCGAGTGAGTGAGTGCGTGTGTGTTGACATGCATGTGTTGGTGTTTGTATATAAATTTGTTGATATGTGTTAACATGAGTGTGTGTGTTGGTGTGTGTGTTGGTGTGTGTGTGTGTGTGTGTGTGTGTGTTGGTGTGTGTGTGTGTACACGTTTGTGTATGTGTGCGTGGGTATACCTTTGTGTATGGGTGTGGGTATACCTTTGTGCGTGGGTGTATGGGTGTAGATTTGAACCGGTAATAGCTAATCCCTGTGGCATCATCTACAAAAGCTGATCTTACTACACAGAAGTATTCTCATTTGTCCTGTTCCGTTCATGAGCGAGATATTTGACCCACCAAATATCCTCGCCCTGATTTTCCGATAATAACTATATTTAGCTATGTACTCCATTTAAAAATTCCACCATCGCATTTGGATAGCAAAGTGAAGTCAACATCTTTTGATGAAATGCTTTGACTGAAATACATGATTCCTCTTGGACTACCAAGTTAATTGGCTCATAAATAAAGGCAGTGAGAACAACACACATAGTAATGTGTATCTATTTATATGTAAACCTCTACCTAAGTAGATAGTAATAATAGTGTGTAGTCTGATACAGTGTCGATATCTAACTTTAACAAGGCACACATGTTGCATACTGCAGTATCAGAGCTAGTGTTTAGGCACCAGCTAATGCAGCGACCATGTCGAGTTTTTATAGATCCAGACCATTGGCTTTTGAAGTCCACAACTGGGTTTTTCTATTTCCCCGCATGGGATCTTTTACTTACCCTGACTTAGACACCAGGCAGAAGGGACCAACGGCTTATATAATTTCCCTGCCAAAAGACACTTTTCAAAACATTAGTAGGTGGAATCGCATCACCATCCCCTCAATTGACAGGTCGGTGCTTTAACTACTAGGCGACAGTGCCCCACAGTAAAACTCACTAACCAGTGACATTTTTATATCACGTTGAATTACATATCATTGATATACATTGGAAGCTCATTACAAAAAAACACAGCGTGTTCCTAGGTTTTAGGTAATTAATATAATCATCTTAAGACTATAATAATTTTGTCGCCCGCCAAGTTGTGTTTAGTAAGCCCGTAACAATGTTCATGATTTGGAAGATACGACCCCGGGCATGTTCAAATGGTAAACAAAACAGCCAGTTTCAAAACAATCTTTATTGACAATATTGTCAACTATTGTAATTCCTTTGATGTTCAATGGTTTCTTATTTTCTCATGCTCGGCACAACAGACTTCCTGTTACAAATTTCCATGCTGGCTTATTCTGAGTAGAGGAACAGACTGCCTCCCTTTAAGGTCACCCTCGGAACTGGGCGAATGTGACCTGAATAACGAGGTGACCTTATTAACAGGATTAATTTCCTATGTTTTATTGTTAAGGAAATAATTTAGTACTGTCCTAAGACTTAATTGTGAGTTGATTGTTGATTACTGAGGTGATCAAAAAGTGGGGTTCAACTGTATTATGTTTTAAACCAATGAATTATTACAGGGCATGTGTTTTAAGTGTGACCTTAATTGTGAGGTTGCTGTATTACAGAGGTGACTATAAAACGAGGTTTGACTGTATTATGTTTTAAGGCAGTGAATTATTGTACGCACATGCTGTCTAATGACAGCGTATTTTTAACTGCCCATAAAAGCAGTGTAAAAACTACCAAGGCTTGTATTAATTTTCACCTTAATTATTGACTATAGATCACCAAGCAAATCCACGGTTACTGTGATAGACGCTATTGTTGCTAAGCTGCAGACGTGACACTTGTTTTGTTTTGGCTCACCTTGGCGGTCTAAGTGCAATCAATGCATCGACTGTAACTATATTAATCACATGGTAAATATAACAAAACTTATTGATTATATCGCAGTGACCTTCAAGCGTGAGCATGAATTAATTAATGCATGCTTACTGGGCTGTACACGCATCAGTAGGAGTTTGTTTATTTGTTGTTATCACGATCACTAACTTGTTGTATTCAAGAGTTGATAAAGATTCTGAAGTTTGGTCTAAGTTTATGTGTAAAATGCTAAAAAATGTAGAGATAAAATAGAAACTGTTCATAATAATGCACGTTCGTTATATAAATGTTAATGGAAATAAATGTCATGGAATAAAAAATAGTTGGTTTAATATGTTTTAATGGCTGAAAAAAATTTCACTGCCAATATTTATATCCTTAGTTTCAGAAGTAACCAAAAAAACTCTCATATATATGACAGTCTACTGAAGGATGGAAATAAGTAGACGGGAGCAGAGAAATAAATATATTCACTCCATTTTCAGAACACCTGTATTAGAGCCCTTTAAACCTGTCAGGTACTGTTGTAAAGACTCTGGCAAGGATCCATGATTTGACAGATGATGTTTTCTTTCAGGGCCCAACAATAACTCGGGTTCAGCCGATGACATCACAGAAATAAAAGTTGTGCCCAATGAGGTGAGTGCAGTAAAAACCCACTCTATATAATGACTACTTCTGAGTGCTGCAGTAAGTATGTTGTTAACTTGTTACTTCTGAGTGCTGCAGTAAGTATGTTGTTAACTTGTTACTGATAAAGCCATCAGTAGAAGTCTTCATTCGTTTTTTTTTAGAAAAAGCCTCTTGCGTGAGCACAGACAGTTCTGTTCTGTTATCAGACTTGATAGACAGGTACACCTGGTAGACAGGTACACATGGCTGACAGGTACACCTGGTACAGGTACACATGGCTAATATGTACACCTGGCTGACTGGTATACCTGACAGGTACACCTGGTAGAAAGGTACACCTGGTAGACAGGTACACCTGGTAGACAGGTACACATTGCTGACAGATACACCTGACTGACAGGTACACCTGACTGACAGATAAACCTGACTGACAGATACTCCTGACTGACAGATACACCTGGTACACAGGTACACCTGGCTGACAGGTACACCTGACTGACAGATACACCTGGCTGACAGGTACATCTGGTTGGCATGTACACCTGACTGACAGGTACATCTGACTGACAGGTATACCCGACTGACAGGTATACCCGACTGACAGATAGTAGATACACCTGACTGACTGGTACACCTGACTAGTAGATACACCTGGCTGACAGGTACACTTGGCTGACAGGTACATCTAGTAGACAGGCATACCTGACTAACAGATACACCTGACTGACAGTTGCACCTGGTTAACAGATTCACGTGGATAAATTGTACACCTGGATAAACGGTACACCTGGCTAAAAGGTACATCTGACTGATAGGTAAACCTAGCTGACAGGTACACATAGTAGATAGGTAAACCTGACTAACAGATACACCTGACTGACAGGTATACCTGGCTAACAGGTGCACCTGACTGACAGGTACATCTGACTGACAAGTATGCCTGACTGACAGGTACACTTGGCTAAAAGGTACACCTGACTGGCAGGTACACCTGGTAGACTTATCTACTGACTGACACACCTGACTGACAGATACACCTGGCTGACAGGTACACCTGACTGACAGGTACACCTGACTGACAGATTTGTTTCAGAAGGTGTTCTTGTTTATCATGACTAATATGTTATTATTGTCTTTTTGTAGCCAAGCTTTCGGTCTAACTGATTTGATATGCTGCTTTTACATAATTTAATGTATATGTTTATATTTACATGATATGAATTATTCAGTGTTGATGAAATGTTCTGCTTTTTTTCAGGAAGAACAATCAAATAAGGAGACATTGTTCTTTAATGACGGCCGACGCCGTATCGACTTTGTTCTCGTGTACAAAGACATGAAGGATGATAAAACTCAACACAGACAAGCATTCGAGGACAACTTGATCAGTGCTGGCATCGAAATTGAGACAGAAGACAAAGAGGTAGGGAGGTTTATACCGATGACAGAATCCCTTTTGATGTAGCCATAACTCAGTGTTGAGGTTGATGAAAAGTAATTACAATTGATGACATATTTTTGTTGTTATATGCAGCCCATGTAAATGATCTCTGGGGTTTGTCAGGTTTTACAACCCGGCAGACTGACAAATTTATGGGGTTACAGATAAAAACTGGAGGTTGACGTGGGTGTAGTTTTCGGGGAATCTGAAGGAGATGCAATTGGAGGGTGTTGGGGAACCTCAATGAAGGGTGCTGTTAGAGGTTTTTGGGAGCCTCAACGGGTTGCAGTTGGAGTTTTTTGTAAGCTTGAAGGGGGTTACAGTTGCAGGTTTTTGTGAGCCTGAAGAGAATTTAAGTTGGAGATGTTTTGGAAACCTTAAGGGAGTGCAGGGTTTCTAGGGAGTCTGAAGGGGAGGTGTGCTGTTGGATGTATTTGTGAGCTTATGAGGGGGGTGCTTTTGGATTTTTTGGGAGCCTGTAGTTGCAGGTCAAAAGACACCTCCCAAAAATCAAACATGCTACGGGCCTGATAATGTATGATTTAAGTAAGAATTAAAATCAGTTTGTATGGACTGTGGACTGTTTATGCACTATCTGTTTACTGAGGAGACGTGTTGCTGATAAAAAGGTCACTGTTCATATAATTTGTACACAAGTGATTTGCATTATCCATGTTTCCATCTTGTACAGTATTATTCCCCCCTGGGTTTGTAGCTCTACTACTATTTCAGTTGTTCATTTGATCCTGATAGATTAAGAGACTACACATGTCACCCATTGCTTCGAACTAGACAAAACATGTGTGCACATTTGATAGACACAACAATACACCATTGAATCGAGTTGGAAATGTGCTGCCATGTAAACAAACTGTTTCGTCCCAAAACATTTAAATGTGAACAACCATTGCTTCATTAAAACACCTTTGTGCAGTCAGTGTGTTACAATAGGTATAGTTTATTCTGTAGAACATGATTTTGCGATAAAAACGAACAAATTACCTCGTTTTAAGAACATATTAATAAGTCGGACAAGACAAAGTCGGTTTAAAAGCCAGATGGGAGCAGCAATTATGTCATATATGTGATCCAGACTTTTCTCACACTTTCAATCTTCACAGGATTATCAGTCGGTAATGTATTTCCCAGAATCGTAGATTGTGATATGTTTGTATTTGGTTTATGTTCCCTATTTGTTGTCCGCAGCACGACTTGAGTGATTGACATTGCAACATTTCTCTTTCAGAAGCTTTGTATGATTATTCCTTGGCTTGATATTGGTTAATTAACTAAGACTTCAGATAATCTAGACGATAACGTAATAGTAATTAATCGATATACTGCGGAACCTCACAATTAAGGTCACCTTCGGGCCTAGACCAAAGTGACCTTAATAGTGAGGTACCTGTATTAGAGGGACATATTTCCTGCACTTTACTGTTATGGAATTAATTTGGGACTATCCTAGGTTTATTGCCAGGTGGCTGCATTACTGAGGTGACCATAAAGCAATGTTTGACCACGTATTATATATTTTTTTATAATTATTTTAAATGGCACATCTTTTTGATATTTTCCAGGATTTTCTTATCTTGGGAATAGCCAAACTAAGCTTTCAGGATGCAGATTGCTCAGCCTCATCAAAACTTAGGAAACCTCATAGAAATTGTGACATTGTAAACTGCCAAAAAATGTTTTGTGTGACTCTTATGCATGCTTCTGGTCTGCTCTCACTGTTCGATTCGCGTTTGACAGGTTTCTGAAACTCGCGAGGTATTCACAATGCATTTTGTACAAGAATCACATATCTACTGCACATTTTAACATTCACACTGTCCAGAGTGATCAGTTTACGGTCTGCAAAAATGGTCAGCATTGCCCTGTATATTAATGTATAGTATCCTCGCATGTATTGCATCAATGTTCAAGTAAAGATAGTCTATGTTCACAAACTGCTCCTAGTTCATGCTTTATAGTAAAAATATCAGTACTCGAATAGTCCAGTATGCACAGAGTCATCGAAGCATTTCATTATGTGTGTTGATTCCGGATTTTGTTAAATGTCTATTGGGAAGATTGTAAAGTTACATCTAAAAATCCTTGGTTTTGCTCTAAAAAGTTTATCAGAACATTTATAGTGCCTTCATCAGCGTTACACTGTTACTGTGCACTGCTCTCTGTTGTCATGTGACCATTCTCACAACCACTGTCATGTGACAATCACCAGCATCGTCACATGACATCAGGGAGCAGCCCATACTGACATTGATGAAGGTCCCGGAAGCTCCATAAAGCAAGAACCCAAGTTTCAGAAATGAAACTTTCAACCTTCCCAACAACTGATTTCCATTCCACACAGTGAACAGGACACTTGTTTAATAAAAAGTATTTAAGTAAAATATTTCTTGATTTTTTAATTTTTTTTTGAAATGTGCCCTTTTGAATAGCTTGCTGCAAAGATTTTAAATTTCCATTCAAATTATAAAAAAGATGCATAGCTGTTGTTAGTTTTCACAAAGATGTCAGATATACAAACACTGCTTTCCTCGTGGCATACCTTATAACCACAAGCACGCTTTTAAGACATTTAACAAAGGCAATGCACTTTTAGACAGTTATTGTATATCAAGTGAATTTTGTATGAATGTTGTGAATTCATTGCATGTTCCCCACTGGAGGAATAAAGGTGAAATATTTATTGAAAGCAAACAAAAGCATTGATTGAAATCTAAAAAAGATCAAGAACTTAAAATTTGCATGGTGCAATCAATATAGCAAAGGTAGTTCATTATTTAATATTTCAGCCTAATAAAACATTATTTTGATGATCTAACGTTGATGTTATGTTTAAAAGTTTATTTTATGATATTAAGACATTGATACAAAATGGTCTATATAGAATTCATCAAATATATTAATAACCACATATATATGGTGTTATTTAAAAAAAAAAAAACATATCCTCATTTGTTTAACAAATTAAAAAACAATATTTGCCTAACTGATTTCTTTATTTATACTTCTAGTAGTAGTGGTGTTGCCAAGGAAACAATTTGGCAGTTTTATGTCTTGTCCAGTCTGTTGTAGTTTGAATTGCTGTGTTGATAGAAATCACCGGACAAGAAGACGATCTACACCAAACTGCATGCTCCCTGGTCCGTGCTGGCCCGCATGGCGGAGTTCATGCGAATGAAAGTGCCCATTCAGGTACTCACATCCATCATTTTATAGTTGTCAGTACCTTGTGAAAAAGAGAAAAGGTGCTTTTCAGCGTGACCAGTGAAATTGCAGAAAAAGCAGGTCTGAGAAGTCCTGCTCTAAACGCTTGTGTCAAGGTACTTTTATTTATGCAAGCACCAACACAAGTCATGAATAGTGATGAAAGAAGGCCAAATGAATGACGTTTATTAAGAGATTAAGTTAGAGAGAGAAATGTGGGCTCTACATCCCAAGGCCAGGCCTGTGACTGAGCCCATACTAGTCTCCTGTCCCTCAGGTTGACAGAGCCCACATTTCGGCATATACAACATTAGCAGTATTGTTATAGATATATACAACATCATTACTACTGTAATCACAGTAGACCTTAGGCACACTTTTATTTACCAACCCGATAACTATACTCATACTAAATGTGATGGCTGCAGACAAAGTTAACAAACCATTTCACTTTACTCTCAGAATTTTTATTAAAATAACGTATTATTATTTATTGTCACTAAATTTAATATTCTGGGAACTGTTTCATGAACATTCTTATGAGCTCATAAGCCCGATTTCGCTTTTTAGAAGACACTCAACCAGGACATTTTCACAGGTGTGTCATGGATATATTGTCCTCGGTCACTTGGCAGCATCTGGCATAAAAAATCCTTATTATAAAAACGGATCTTGATTAATGATGGATTTTCTTATGGGCTCAATATCACAATGAAACGATTCCCTGGACCATGTCATCCTACACGGATAGTTACATGGAGAAACTTTGTCAGGTCAAATTTCTGACCAAGTCCTTGTCATGCCCTAATATTTTTAGTCAGTGTCCTGAGCCATACCTTTGTTCTACAAAGGTAGTGTCTTGCCTAGGACAAGTGAACAAACTTTACTATTGAGCTCTGTGTGTGGTCTTAAAGGCCTTATAAATTAACCCAGTCATACAAGCATAAAATTGGTATATATAACCTGTGTACATCTGAAATTAAAATGAAATACACTATTATAAGGAGAAAATTATTCTCGTTAAGGTTTCCGTTGACAAAAATATTCCTTTTGTCTTTGTTGCTTTCAACAGGAATACGATGAGGAAGAAAGCAAACCGAGTTGTTTCTCAAAGATCCCTTGCAACCCCTTCACAAGCAACTTGAAGGACATCCCCGAAGAACCCTACTTCTTCACGGCCGACTACAACAGACACCGCGAAGACAGGTAGGAGACAAGATAGGTCCATCCTCGCACACCAGGGGGTGCTGCTGATTACATCAGTCTCTTCTTTTTCTTCTTCCCATTATACAACCAACATCATTTTGTTGATTCTTTTGTAGAGTTTTTAGTCCTATGGGCCGAAGGTCCAAGGGACTATTGCCATCACTCTGCATCTGCCGTTAGCTGCCGTATCTCAGAAACCATTCAGCAACTTTTTCTCTAATTTTGCATGGACATATCTTAGGACACTCCACTATTCACGAGAAATCTGTATTTGATTCAATAATTCTAACGGCTCCCTAGGGCCTCCAAGAGCTCCAAAACTGAATTTTTTTAACATTTTGCCTATTTTGTCAAAAACTGTTCAGTAACTTTTTCTCTAATTGTGGATAGATATTTCATGTGGTAGTGCCACTGTACACAAGAAATCTGTATTTGATTGAATCATTCTAAGGGCACCTAATGGCCCCCCAAAAAGGACCCCAAAACTGGTAAATTTTCACATTTTGTCAATTTTTTCTCAAATTTTGCATAGACATTTTGTGTGGGAATGCCACTATACACAAGAAATCTGTATTTGATTGAATCATTCTAAGGGCACCAAAGGTCCACTAAAATGCTAAATTTGCTAACTAAAGTGTCTACTGCAGCAGTAGCTCTATTTATAACTGGCTGGCTACACAACTTCACATAGCTAATCCTTTTTCCTACAACATCTGTCACATGCGGAGTCTGTGTCTTGGCATAGATCAGAGGTTGTCTTTTCTGTTATTTCAAAACATTTTCAGTAATTTTTTTCTCTAATTTTGCGTACACGTCTCTTAGGGTAGTGTCATTGTACCCAAGAAATTTGTATTTTATTGAATCATTCTAAGGGCACCTCAGAGCTTCCCAAAAAGCTAAATGTTCACATTTTGTCAGTTTCTGCCTGGATTAGGTTGGCAGAGTGCCAATTGATTGTGTATTACACCCAGTCCACTGTGGAGCTAAGATTTTCTGCTTGCTATTTTTTGATGAAAACTGACCAATCTGTAATTGGTCACTGGCAAAGGCTTGTGTCAACAGACAGCATTAACCCACTAGACCCTGTTAAACTGGACAGTTGCATGTAGGTTTTAAGCTGTGTCAAACAGTGGCCTAACTAATGTGTAATGGGAATCCCTACTGCACTGGTAGAACCAGAGGAACTTTTGAAACAGCAGTAGACATAATTATCAATGCAATATAAAGATATGACCTAGGATTAAAATAAAATAACTAAGGTATAAATTAATATATAAAGTAAAATAACATAGGTATATTTGAAAAGGTTAAAGCATATTTAGCCAAAAAATTTCAGGAATATTATTAAGATGTTTTACTATACATGTTGCAGCTATTCTGTCACTCCAGTTATATCAGTATTATATTGTTACTACTGTTTTTAACTGTCATTACTACTGTTTTAAGTCAAAATGCATGCTATGCATATGTACCTTGTTAACAAATAAAGTTTTATCATAGTTCATCTGTTCCTTCTTCCCATTCTGAGGGAGGGTGGTAGGGACAAAATGAAAACAGATAATGCGTGTGCATTTTCTTAAACTATGTTTTACTGTGCTACATGCGAGATTCCAGCTCACCAACTCTCCTGCAAGGTTTCTACAACCAATGGAAATCGGTCTAAATAGCAAAATATCGGGATAAAATCCGACAGTATTTTTTAATAACACATTAACTAATGTATACAGTATTCACAAAATGAACTACTCGAATACTTTATTTCCAGGTGTATCTTCTCTAGAGAGCTACTAAACATGTCAACACTTTACTTCCATCATAACTGTTAATGATCTGTAACCATGATTCACCAAAAAACATTTCATTAATAAGTACAAACTTACAATATAGTTCAAAGGACTTCAGGGCCTCTTGGCCCATTTTTTTAGAATGAGACCTCCACTCAGTGAGTGCACGATAAGATCTTACTATTTCCTTACGTGGGATCATTTATTTCCCCTGGCATAGACATCAGATAGAAGGACCAACGGCTTTTAATGTCTTCTGAAAAACACGGGCAACATAGGATGAATGAAATTGCCCTAGTTTCGACACAGCGACCAAAACAGTACTCAGAACTCAGAATCAATTTATTTGACCTATAAATACGATACATATACAATGATTAATAGATAAGGTCAGGAGACTCCCATTGAGATATATAATATCGCTAGCACAGGAGCCACCCCATAAATATAAACAACAACAAAATTTACATGTCACAAATCAGAATAGCATATGACTTGTTTTACAGTTGATAATTACTCATTGTATCAACATACATACATAATACAAGGACTGATTATATGTACTCGTGTACAAATTGACGTACATATGGATACTTAGGTATACATTTCAATACGTATTACGAATTACAAATAAAGCAATTATGAATACAACAACTGGATTCATAATTTAAAATAAAAAAGTGTTTCGTGTATGTTGAAAAACCATATAGACTGTGGGTTTAAATTTTATTTTATCAAACCACCACCCAGCTGGCACCAGGATTTGAACCCCGGAACTGCTCGACCACTGTGCCCCACTGTATTCTGTAACCCCTGACAGATCGCCTTGCAAAACTCTGAAGATAAGGTCTGCCAATAATATTGCATGCTGGGAAGTTCCTGTGGTCTTCAATTCTGCCACATGCTGCTTGGGAAGTAGACATAGTGATGTAAATGCATAATGTTGCTCATCGGCTTGTGAGAATGGTCGAATGGGTAATTATATTGGGATTTCGTTGAGTCGAGGGCTTCATCTTTTAATTGGAGTGTGGGTCAGACGGGTGTCTGCACTGTTCCCATGGGTAGTACTGTCGCAACCGGCGAAGTCAATTATGAGTTTAACGAATAGTGCATGATGGAGTGGTTGGGCACCTCCGACTTTAGCCATTGGCGTTTTTCCAGGGCCCCTCCCATAGACCAACTGCCTGCCAGAGCTGAAGAGCTCAGTCCGTCGAACCGATGGTTTAAAATGCATCGGCCCCCACATTGTTTAGCCCGCCAGCAGAAACAGTTTCCCAGGGTGTGGCCGCCACCAAGGAGGCTGCCTCTTGGAGCCAGAAATGAGAGTTGAGTGTCTGGTGAAAGCCAGTGATCCTGTCCATCCTGTAGGATGCTGCTGCCGAGGAACAAAGGTACTATGTCTACCTAAACACCCCAGACACCCCATGGTGACAGGCATTCTCGTCTAAGAGAACGACGAAGAAGAAGAATTACGAATTTGATTCAGCTAACTTCTATATAATGTATAGGAGATCTGCCAGGCGTAGTGTGCTTAGTCACAGCCCTGGCTTGCAAGGGTGGAACATTCGTTATCCATCGAATCGTGAAATGTTCAAATCGTGAAATGTACAAGGCGCCATTCCAACAGTCATTGTGGGTACTCACTGTGCCGTAGAGAATGTTCTCAAAACAAGTGAGTGTTAAGCTTAGACTTAAAAACAGCATTCGTTGTTGATGTCAGACGGTGTGGCAGCAAGTTCCATAGAATGGGGCTGTCATGCTGAACGAGCATTCACCCCAGGGATGCCTTACATGCGGGACGCAAAGTAGATTCTGTTCACTGGAGCGTAACGATCTGATTGATTGACATCAGTTCACACAATATTTTATGTACTCTGGAGCATAACTAGTCAGAGCTCAATTTACCAGGAGCAAGATCTTGAATTCTATTCAAACTGCTATTGTCAGCCAGTGCAGCTAGATCAGAAGCGGTGTGGCATGGCTAAGTTTTGTGGCATCATCGACAAGATGGCCGCCCGCTTCTGTACTCTCTCAAGTTGTATTTGTTTCAAAGGAAGTTGGTGGAGCAATGTTTTGTCAAAGTCAAGCCTACAGCTGATTAAAGATATCTGGATGGTAGTTGCATCAGTTTACAAAATCAAACAAAACCATATAGCACTGCATGTGGGTGTGACGGTTTGGTTATCACCATGTTTCCCCCCAAAAAAATCAGTCATGCCAGTTTTCCCCATCAGGTGGCACACCTGATGGGGAAAACTTGCATTAATGCACATTTATTAACTCTGTTGTGAATGTGGGTAATGTCATGATAGCTGGAGGAATCGGTTAAATCATATGAAGTTGAATAAAGTTGAATTATATTTGAATTGTCGTGAGTAGAGCTGCATGTCCTGAGAATTCCTTGTAAACTTTTCTGTGAGACTTGTGTGATATGATTTTGTATAATGACTATTTTATCTCGGCAGTTTCCTAATTCCCAACAAGGACAAGCTGTTTACGAGCGCCCAACGCAGCTACATGGTCAATGAACTGCTTCTGCGGACCAAATATGGCGCTGATAAGGAAAAAATTGGTAAGATCAATATACAATTATTTCTGGGTAATCCATCAAATCAGCTGTTACTATACAATATTATACTTGATAATTCTGATTTTGTGAGCTTGTGTCCCCGATGATTTAGGCCCTATTGAAGTTATGTTACTGTGATTACCATTTGTTGTTTTCCACACATGAAATAGACATCCACAAACAAGCTATTTGTAGATTTGTTAAAAATTCTATTATATTAGACTAGAGTTTATTTTCGAGGTAGTTAATCATGAAGCTCCAAGTTATTATCTTATCTATCTATCTTATCTATCTTAGCTTCTCTGACTTCAATGCTGTGGTGATGCATCAAATGTTCCTGTTTCCCCAACATATATATATAAATATGCCAGCTCATGTTGGTTTCTTGTATACCCTTCGATTCAGAGTTATACTTGTAACAACTGTTGTAATGTCGTTGCAGCGCCAAAACAAATTTGTCGACGCAAACTAAAACAATATTCTCAGTTTGGTGACTGGCATTGGAGACATCAGGCTTTCTATTACAGTGGTGCTGTCCGTGTTTTCTTTAACACGGTTTTTCTAGTAAACTGCTGGTATAATATTCTAATATACTTTCAAATGGTTAGTTTTTATTAACTCTTAGATGCATAGACCCAAAAATGTATGTTGTTTCCCTTTAAAGAAAATCACCAACACTAGAAAATGAACATCTTAATATAGTATTTGTAGTAATAGAAGCTCTTTAAGAGCATGTGACTGATCGGGTGTCAGGTCATGTGACTGATCATGTGACTGGTGATGTTACAGGCATTGACAGATTGATCAAGAATGGTATCTACACAGCTGCCTATCCCCTGCATGATGTAAGTACCACAGTAAGCAAGGAATCAGGAGTCGGGAAACTTTTATTTGCCCTATATGATAAAACAGAGAAACATACACAATGAAGGTTGACTTCATGCAGAATTCTTCTGTATTAAAACTAAAACAATCACTGAACAAATAAACTGTAAACAATACATACAAGTACAAAACAATAGAGGAACTCTCTGCTGAGTCAATTGGAACAGGACACTACAAAAATAGCAGCAGCAGCTGCTAACTTGCTGCAGTTTCTTGCCATGACAATTGTCAATGACAGACTTTCACATATTTTGTCATAATGTTGTTGTTTTGTCAGTCAGTCAAGCTGCTCATTAAATCTCGACAGAGGGACTGAACAACTGGGGGAGGTGGGGAGGGGGAACCTTTTCTCATGGAAATGTCAGCTATCAGAGTTAGAGTTTTAACATGTCGATTGAAGTACAGGGAGAAAGTGAAGGAATTTGTGAATGATTCTGCATGTTTGGGAAAGTAATGATGTTACTGAATATTTTAGGTGTAAACATATTTTTAGAATTAAAAGTTATTAACACTGAAACATGATGATTTGGGTAACTGCAATATCACATTGACATTATTCAGAAATGACTATCTATATATTAATGCGCTAACACTCATGGCAGTCATTTGATGTATTCTTGCAAGTGTTTGTGTCTACTTGCCACATTCTAAGTTCAGTTGCTTCCTCAGACCATTGACCAGTATAAGATTGCAGATCTACCAATTGGTAATGTCTTTACAAAATCAAAGGTAGTTACAGTTACCATGGTATTTACATGCGTGTTTGTAAATCAGGTGATATTGAGTGGTGAGTCATTCTCCAGATGTTACCACAGTACACTACTAGAAATAACTTGATCATCAGGAACAAGTTTAAGGTTTGAGCGGCGGTTAACACTTCAGTTGATTTCTTTACTTTTTTCTTCATAGAACATTAGTAGGTGTTGGTATGAACATATGTACTACAAAAGAAAACATGGCATTAATGTCATATGTCACCAGTCCGTCCTTTAAAAACTACTACTTTGTGTGTCTCAGTGGAATTCCCTTTCAAATTCTTGGAAACTATAACAAAGTTTCCATAGAAACGATGACATCAGTTTCAGGCCAGTGCAGATCACTGCGAGTATAAATTCGCTCGTTGTGAACGCACATCAATAGTCTGGTTATTCTGATACCAGTATCCTGTTTTATGAAGATTACATAATTGCACCGCAATGTTAAATAACCAATGCTGGTGGTAGTCTTCTTGTTTTGTGACTGAACGCAGTTCGACACTCGACAACGCCACCATTTGTCAGTAATCTGGGGTTGACCCCTGACCAGTCAGGTGCCACCAAAACAGCACATGGGGCCGGTCATAAACATGAGGTCATTCAACATTTAGTCATTACAAATGCAGGTTGCAGGGCCTACTTGGTGGGAAACCACTGGGTTATCTAACAAATAGATGTCTCCGTCAATTTGTATTAAAAATAAACTGCTTACCAATGAAAAGACGTCACATTTTATGCAAAACCTGCCTATCTGGTGACATGTCTGTTAACAATGACAACCAGGAAGGATTACTTAATGTAATTTATGAAAAAAATTGCAGTAATTACAATGCTATAATTTGGCATGCAAGCTGGACTTACAGGTGTGCCAAATTGCATGTGATTGTTTTACAATGAGTGACGGGTTTGTGTCAAAAATACACTTGCAAGTTTTAGCTGTCTTTCAAAGTTGTTGTAACATGTTTTATGAAGCTGTGGCATGCTTAGTATGCATTTATTCACAAAACAAACCAGTACGAATGTCAATAATATATTTGTGCTTACAAATATGCAAATTTTTCTTTCAGGGTATTTATCAAAATGAAATAAAATGCCATTTTGAGATGATTTTTTAAAGATATTTTGAATTGTCTTTAAAAGCATGCAAATGTCACTAAACAACCTAGAAACTTAATTCTTTTTGGACTAGAGTATTGCTTGATGTCTTAGGCAGAGTCTAAATAAAATTGTTAGTCTATCTTCAAAACTTTTATTGGAAATGATTAATTGAAAACGAGCATGTCTTGGCCACCGGAGCCACCTTAACAGGAACAAGCTCATTTGATTTAATCTAACGTTTGCAAAGAAATAAATTACTATTATGTTATTTAAGGAACAAAAAATATGTTATGGTGATAACTGTTTCCCATTAATTGTATCACATTCTAAGCTTGTTAATAGTTGATTTTGCTTATTTTCAGGGATCGTACATGTTCAAACATTCAAAGCTGACCCACAAGGATGAAATGACTGACCGACAGGTAAGACCAGTCTGTCTTATTGCTTGACCATCTCATTTGTTGGCGGGCCGTTTCATGCATTTGATAAACTTTTCTTAATGGGGAGTCAAACCTACTTTAATAGACAACTAGTATATTTTGTTTGTCCATTGTGTACTTTCAATTGTACATGTTCTACATTTCATGTGTGTACGAGGTGCGATCCAAAAGTTCCCGGACTGGTCGCATGGAGCGCTAACAGGCTGTAGTGTGGACTTGGCCCGCTAGATAGAGCTAAACAGGTTTATCTTGAAGCAGTGTGCCGAGTGACACGGTGATACATGCATATGTTTTGTTTCGCGAGCCTTTTTGTGCATTACTGTAAGTGATTTTCTGCAAATTTTGTGAGAAGAGAAATGACAGAGAAATGACAGACTTGAAGGCGGAGCATGTGTGCGTCAAGTTTTGCTTCAAACTCGGCAAAAACAGGTGAGATATGATCGAAACTTCCTTTCCAAGGTCATCACTGGTGATGAAAGCTGGGTTTACGCTACGACCCAGAAACCAAGCAGCAGTCATCGCAGTGGAAGAGTCCGTCTTCACCGCGACCGAAGAAAGCGAGGCAGGTCAGGAGCAGTGTAAAGAGCACGTCATCTGTTTCTTTGTTATGGAGGGAATTGTTCACGAGGAATTCGTTCCTGTAGGTTCGACAGTGAATCAGCACTTTTACATCGTGGTCCTGAGGTGTTTGAGGGAGGATGTGAGGTGGGAACGTACAAATGGCGCGCACAGAACTGGCTGCTGCAACACAACAATGCACCGGCCCACACCGCTCTGTGCAGCAGTTTTTGGCCAAAAAAAACATGGCAGTGGTCCCTTACCCTTCATACTCCTCTGACCTAGCCCTCTGTGACTTCTTCCTGTTCCCCAAGATGAAAATCCGGCTGAAGAGGCAACGATTTGACGACATCGCGAAGATTTAGACGGAATCGCTTGAAGTGCTGAAGAGCATACCCATAATGCAGTTCCATAGGTGCTTCCAGCAGTGGGAACAGTGCTGGGCCCACTTTATCAACTCCCAAGGGGACTATTTCGAAGAGGACAGTAGTGATTAGAGCCAACAAATGTTTTACTGGTACAGTCTGGGAACTTTTGGATCATACGTCGTATTGTTTCTTTTGTAAATTTTGTACATTTTCAGGTGTATAATATGTACATTATTGTTGTACGTTTCATTTGTACATCTTCTACATTTCAGGTTGATGTAGCATTTTGTATTACATTTGTACATTTTACCAATTTAATGTACTATGTATGCATTTTATACATATCATTTATAGTTTTCATTTGTACTTTCTGTACATTTTGTTTACACATTTTTACACTCCATTTGTACATTTTATTCATTTCATGTGTACATTTTATTTGTGCATTTAATAATTTCATTGATACATTTTGTTATGTACATTTTATACATTTCATTTGTACTTTGTATACATTTAATATGTATATGTTATACATTTCATTTGTACTTTGTATACATTTAATATGTATATGTTATACATTTCATTTGTACTTTGTATACATTTAATATGTATATGTTATACATTTCATTTGTACATTACATTCTATACATTTCATTACTACATTTTGTACATTTCATTTGTACATTTGATAAATTTCATGTACATTTTGTATGCTTCTAATTAGTGCTGGTTCGATATTCGATTTATCAAAGTATCGCGATACTTGTGAAAGTTCGATACCGATACTCTGTGGTATCGCGATACTTCGATATTTTTGGTATCGAATGGCCACAGTTCGATACCTTCGATAGTTCGATACCTTCGATATTTCGATACCTTGGATACCTTCGATACGCCGATATTTCGATACCTTGGATACTTTGTCGATACGTATACTTCGATATCGAGTCCATTCGACGTCGATGCGAAGACGTAACATCGTTTTCAAAGACGAAGTTACGACCGGATGTACGGAAAGTACGGCTACTCCGCTGCGGGCTTCGCTTCCTAACTTGACTGGGTTGACTATGTTGTATGTATTAGGCCGCTTAGGCGTGGTTCTTTTTAAAAAAACATAATAAAATGTAACATCTCAGTGGTTTTATAAAGCTTTTTGTGGAGTCAGTTTCCAAAAAAGTATGTATATAAATAATAATTTGAGTGCGATCTCAGCTTAGCCTCGATTATTCAAGGCTCGTTACGACGTTGGGTGACACTACCGTTTGCTTCACCACTTTACCTACCAAAAAACACACCATTCCAGTAATTTTATAGTGTTTATTGCATGCATTAGTATTCGTGAATCTAATAATATAAATAATTATTCAAGCCCGACACACTAGACTCGTTTACCCAGGTTCCGTTTGAGGGCGCTATGTTTTGCTGTTTGATGGCGCCACCGTTTGTTATACTCGCTCAACCAAGATGAACGACCAAAAAAATGTCACCTCGAAGTGAATCGCCATCGGTTGCAGAGTCTACTGCGACGAAAGCGTCAAGAAATTTACAACTGTTATTTGGTTATTGAAATAAAATGAAAATTGCATATTAATCGTTGTTTGCATAATTATATCAATTAGTATGTATCAATGGTTAAGTTGAAAATTGAATAGGTGTACCGTATAGACTACTATAGTTCCCAACAGACGCTCAGAGCGTATGCTAAGACTTTGGTGCACGCTTATTTGTTTCTCAAAAGTGGTACCAGGCAACACTTTTTCAAACACACAGTCAGCAGTGCACATCTACCAAACTGACTGATGCAACATCGACACATGACAAGAATGCAACATGTTGCAGCTAAAGGCACACATGCACACTATGAATGACCTATCAAGCATTTGCAAGGTGGCGCTAGCAACAGTGTTTCCATCAGTTATGTCTAGCATGCATTCATTCATTAAAAATCTACTTTTATACATGTTTCCCTAATGAAAAACAGGGTGTGCTTCTATGCCATTAGTCTAGATGGATAGTGTGTTTCTATTGGGATGTATACTGTATATGAATTAGACTTACAACGTAAGTATCGAGTATCGAACAAAATTCTGGTATCGATCGGTATCGAAAAATTCTGGTATCGAACCAGCACTACTTCTAATATTATGCTGTGCAGTGATTTTGCTAAATTTAATAATTCCTTGCACTGTTTTTGAAGGTTTTCAAATTGTTTCATAAATTATATTATTTTATACATATTTTATATGCCAGATTTTTTTTACTGTATGATTGAGAATTGTTTTGTCTGCTTGAGTGATTATTGTTTTGACGTGTGAGTGTGCATGCATCATGTGCGCAAATATTTTAGTCTGAAGTGGCAGGGTTTTTATAGTGTGGCGTAGAGTGTATAAGTGCTGTGTGCAAAATGCGATATATCCATTTTGTATAAATGTGTCCTGGTTTCAGTGGCTGTATGAAACATGGGCAAGGCCTGGATGCTGGCACACCTACCAACCTCTCGATCTCATCCGGTATGTTATTCACTTCTTCTGGCCATCTTGTACGCTGTAGCTTCACCAGGCATGTAACCTTTGAAGAACGCCATGCCGTTCCGGCGGTGTCATTCCTTGTATCCATGCCGCGCGCACCGGGCAAACATTTTCAAGTATGGTGTCATCATCCATTTCACAATTAAAATCCTCCAAAGTAACTTTCGTTGTCGCTATCAAAGAACACAGTCTGGAACGGCATGGCGGCATTATCCCATGTATCCGTGTCAAGGCCGTTGGCATCTCGGACTGTGGCCGCGCACAAACACCTTTGAATATGACCACATCAGCTGTTCTTGGCAACTGTCCATCACAATAGCAGACTTCAACTGTAACAACTGTCTGCTTTGTGTCCATTTTTTCCATAAGGGAAGGGGATTCTGTCCGGAGGGACTTTGTCTGAGGGGATTCTGTCCGGAGGAAATTCTGTCCGGTTACCCCTTTATTATACAATAACTTTATAACATTTTATATCAATTTTGAGATTGCCTGTTTTGATCTCAGGATGTAGGCATGACAGAAATGTTTGTATTATTGTTTGTTTGTAGGAAGTACTTTGGCGAGAAGGTGGGAATCTACTTCGCGTGGCTTGGCTTCTACACCATCATGCTGATTCCTCCTTCAATTGTTGGTCTTGCCGTCTTCTTCTATGGTGTTGCCACCATGTTTGACTACAAGCCCAGGTACGGTTATTCTACCTGTTTTATTTTTTTCATGGTGCTTTAACGTGAACTAGGACACCATTGGTTGTAATGTTGAATTGTGCAACTCCTACTTACCCAAAAATGTTGACCTGAAAAGAAAGATTTTTGTATGAGTATACTGGCCCATAGCGGTGTAGATTGGGCCTGTGATGGCACATTCCCCCCAAAAAACAACATATTTCACGCACGCACGCACGCACTCGCACACACACGCACACTAGTGCAATTATAGTTAGATTTCTCTAATGATATCCAAGATAACGGTAAGTTCTTATATAGCGCAGTATCCAGTCCTTTGGAGTTTGGACTCCTCAAAGCGTTTTACACTTTACTCGCTGGCAGACCTGTTCAATCGATCACCATCACAACTTCTATGGGAAGCATTCAGCAACACTGCAATTACTGCACAAAACACTACATAAATATCCACCACTATCTATAGCTAGGTACTCATGCATACAGCTGAGTGAACTGGGGCAATGTAGAATGAACGAACTTACCCAAGATTTGAAACTGCAGCAACTTGATTAGAATCCAGAATCTCTCGAGTGAGAATCCAACATTCTAACCACTATGCCACCACATTCATGGTTTTATGAAAGTTTATTTCAACAACAACAAACATAATATTATTAAATTATATAAGTATACAATTGTCAAAAAGGGCAAGAAGAATTACTTGTCATGTTAGTGAGCCAGACCTGGGTTCAATTCATTTTTATTAATTCCAATTCAATTCCACAACCTTCACTAGTATCTAATATGGTGCAACTTTGCTGCCTGGCTAAAGAACAAAGGGGATGCTGAACTCTGGACATTGGTAAATGCTAATTCACTGTCTCTGCAAAGAGTTTGGTCTCTGGCAGTCAATTACCAGTGATCCAATTAGTACTTAGAAGCTCTGCCCTATGCTGCTAGTAAAACTGGGGTACATAGCCATAGGGTCTGAGAGAGCAGAGAACAGCTAGACAAAGAATTGTCGCTCATGTTTTGTCTGGTGACAAATCTTTTTGTGCATATAAATACTGGTAGTCCTGCTGTTGGTTGTTTTATTTTGGTCTAACCAAAGACACATCCGAGAACATTACAATTTAACATATATTTTTGTAGTTTATACATCTCAATAAAAAAAAAAAATTATTTTCATTTCGATCAATTCATCTTACTTTGCAAGATTCAATTCAAATTCATGCATTTTGTTGATTAATTCCAATTGAATCAAGAATTGTGCCCAGGTCTGGGACTCTCTAGGCCATGCAGGTATGCCAGGGTAACACATGAGCAGAGCACCTTTCCATTGAGTGAGGAAATTACCTGAATCCATTGTACTTTGTCCCACTTGAGGTCAAAGAGCAATTACAGGAACTCGCTGTTAGCATCGCATATCTCCGCTACAGTACATTTTATGTGAAAAGATGGATATTCCTAGATGGTTCCCTATCTTTCAGTGAAGAGATTTGTGACGTAAACAATGCTGGAGAGTTCATGATGTGCCCCCTGTGTGACGGCGGCTGCACTTACTGGAAGCTGCAGATCAGTTGTACCTATGCCCGGCTCACCTATCTGTTTGACAACGAAGCAACTGTCTTCTTTGCTGGCTTTATGGCCATTTGGGGTGAGTACAGATCAGTAAGAATACTGAAACTTACCATCTCGGGTGAGTGTGGGTCAGCCAAGACACTAAACTTACCGTCTGGAGTGAGTGTACGTCAGTGAAAATATTAAACTTACATGTAGGGTGAGTGTAAGTCAGACAGAAGACCAACACTTACCATCTGGGGTGAGTGTACATCAGTGAGAATACAAATACTAAAACTTACCACCTGGGGTGAGTGTAGGTCAGTCAGAATACTAAAACTTACCATCTGGGTAAGTGTAGGTCAGTCAGAATTCTAAAACTTTCCATGTGGGGTGAATGTAGATCAGACAAGGCACTCAAACTTACAATCTGGAGTGAGTGCAAATCAATCCGAATACTAAAAGGTAACGTCTTGGATGAATGTGCATCAGTCAAAATTCTAAAACTTACCATCTGGAGTAGGTGTATGTCAAACAATATACTAAAATGACCGTTTTTATGTACATTGATCCAAGAAAACAATTGTATTTAAAACTGTAGCCAACTTATGTACAGTCTTGCCATTTAGGCCTCTGAGGGGATTTAGATATTCACCAAACATGATGTATGAGTTGTAGTTAATTGTTATTTTTAAAGTATCGGGTTATGAAATATTGTGTGTAAGTGAATGACGGTATAAAGATTGTGCATGTGGTTGAACGTTGTTTTCGACCCAACTGATCAGTGATCCTCGCGACCTCAGAACAATCTAAAAAAATACATGTAACATTACAAACACTTGATTTTCGTCTAACATAGTATGTACCTTAAAACTGTAAGTATCCATAACCAACATGGAATCAATATTATAATGAATTGTCTTTAAGATAAACACAGCTTGCAATGTTAGGAAACAAAGACAGTTACATGCAAAACACCAGCTACTCCCGTATCTTGATGATGTTGTGTGCATATTGTGGGGACTCAGAGCACATTTCATTAAAACAATGTAGGGTCTAAAGGATTAAGGCGTTTCATTAAACCGAAGTGGGGTCTAAAGTGTTAATGCGTATCTTGCATTCGTTTATTTCAGCGTCTGTGTTTCTGGAATTCTGGAAGAGACAAGAGGCTGAGTTGCAGTATGACTGGGACGTGGCAGCCTTCAAACAGGAGGAGGTATGTACGCGTTGCACAGATTCTACACACGTAGTCGCATACACGTGCGTGTGGTTTTATTTTCCCAATAACAAGGTCAAAACAGTGTTTGCATTGTCATAAAATGGGTCTTGTACTAAGTGTGAAGGTGAGTGCAGGAGGGTCATTTGAAGTTTGAGTATTTTGCAAGTTTCGGAGGGGGGGTGCAATTGGAAGTTTTTGGAGAACCTTCAAAATGGGTGCAGTTGGAGGATTTCAAAAAGCCTCAGCTCCCTGAATATTCACCGCGTTGTGACACCAATGCATGTGTTACAGGGTGTTTTTCATGAGCATAACAGATAAAAAACCAGGTAAATTGGAAAATTTCACAATACTTACTAAAGGCCTGATGTATTTTCTAGAAATTATCAAAAGCTGTACATGTAATGATTTTCATAAAATGTTCTAATTACATGTTTTGGAGTGGCTGTCCCACATTTTTAATATGATGTTTTAAGAGTAGATATGCATCTGCCCAGGTTGCATTTATTAAGCCTGAACAGTGTTCGCAATTTGACCATTGCACCCACGAAATGTTCAAACTGTAAACAAAATGTTCACACTCCTGACAGCAAAGTGGGATAAAGTACAATTGTTTCAGAATACTTCTTTCTAATAATTACCACCCCTGGTTGATTCTCGCTTTTGTTTACTTCTTTGTTATTTGACTATCAATATTGGTTTATTTTGGTTTCTTGCATTACTGGTGAAATCACAGATTTTAGTGCTTTATTGGTGCCATAAACTCTGTGTTTCGTCTTTCAGCGTTTGAGGCCAGAATATGAAACTCAAGTGAAGAGGAAAAAGATGAATCCTGTAACAAAGGTATGCGACAATCGTATTTTTGTTGGTAACAGTGTCTTGTGTTTCTAGCATTATGAATGTTTTACAATAATGGTATAAATATATATAAAATTGTTACCTCTAATATACAGTGTGGCAATTTTGTTACACCATTTTACGTTTTATAATGTGTTTTCAAAATTAGAAGACAAAAATGTATAGCATCTATAAGCAGCAAACACAATGTGACAAAATTGTGTAAACACCAATAAGCATTACATTTGCTCCCTGTGCAATGTTATATTATTTTCAAGATCTGTCCAGTTACTTATCAAGCCCATTCATTAAAACAACCTGCATATTTATATTGAATTCTAAAACCAGCAAGAAAACCCAGACAGCTTCGGTTTCTGATGATAATTTACTTTCTGTTCCCAGAGTTAAAATAATTGCTGAAATTGTAGCCTTCTCATTTGCCACACCTGTGGAATTCACTTTCCATCAATGTTAAATCAGCAGGAAATATAGATTCATTTTGTCGTCTTTTTAATGTTGCCTAGATACTCTCCTTAACTTGTTGGCACTTACATCCCACTGTTGGTAACTGTCACATTGTACTGTGTCGTGAGAATGCCTAAAATGTCTTAACAATTTAATTGGACCTGAAAAAGTAAATAATTACAAATCATTCTGTTGGTTTAAAAAAATAAATCTCCAGTTGGCAGATCAGAGGCCAATGGTCCATGGAACCAACTGAACATAGAAAGATGGAAATGAACCACCTGGGGAGAGATATGCTCACAGTGATCCAAAGTTAGGGTGTCAATATATAGATTTTTTTTTCTCTGTAGCTCCTGGAGCCATACATGCCGGGATGGAGCAAATATACGCGTATGTTCACGTCAACGGTCGTCATTCTCTTCATGGTAAGTAGGAGTGATATACTGTAATGACTACATATTCAGAAAGTAATGACTACGTATTTAGATAATAATCACTGTACGTATTCAGACAATAAGGACTGTACGTGTTCAGACAGTGATGACTGTACGTGTTCAGACAGTGATGACTGTACGAGTTCAGACAGTTATGACTGTACATGTTCAGACAGTGATGACTGTACGTGTTCAGACAGTGATGACTGTACGAGTTCAGACAGTTATGACTGTACGTGTTCAGACAGTGATGACTGTACGTGTTCAGACAGTTATGACTGTACGTGTTCAGACAGTGATGACTGTACGAGTTCAGACAGTTATGACTGTACGTGTTCAGACAGTGATGACTGTACGTGTTCAGACACCATACATTTTAGAATATTCTAAAACAACAAAAATTATAAATTTTGAGTACCTCTGTAATATTATATAATTTTTTAATTGTTACAGATCTGTCTGGTCCTCATTACTGATCTGCCTGGTCCTCGTTATTGATCTGTCTGGTCCTTGTTACAGATCTGTCTGATCCTCGTTACATATATGTGGTTCTCGTTACAGATCTGTCTGGTCCTCATTACAGATCTGCCTGGTCCTCATTATAGATCTGTCTGGTCCTCATTACAGATCTGTCTGGTCCTTATTACAGATCTGTCCGGTCTTCGTTACAGATCTGTCTGGTCCTTGGAGCTGTGATGGGTGTCATCATCTACCGAATGACCATCGTTGGTGTCCTGTATGCTACTAACAGTGATGTAATTCGTCAGAATGCCAAAATAACAACAACGGCCACAGCTGCGCTCATCAATCTTATCATCATTATATTCCTCAACAAGGTCGGTTCATTGATCAAAGCTTTTACTTTTTGTTTGTTTTACGTTTTTCAATGCTTGCTCTAATATCTTGCGCATGCTACAGTTGCTTCAACTGGCAAAAATGTTGGCTTATGTTATCTCTGAGTGTACAAACATTGTGTCAACGTAATAAACTACCTGAGTGTTATATGAACATTGTATATATTTAGTACCTTACCAGAATGTATGACCATTATATGTATTTAATGCACTATCAGAATGTTATGAACATCGCTTCTATTTAATACATAATCTGAATGATATGAACATTGTATCTTTTTAATAAACTACCTGATTGTATGAATATTGTATCTATTTAATATACAACCTGAGTGGATGATGAGTATATCAGTTCAACCTCAGTGTGTGAACATTATATATGTTTAATACATTACCAGGATGTATGAATATTTATATATTTAATACACTACCTCAGTGTATTAACGTTGTATATATTTAATACATTATCTGAGTGGATTAACGATTTAGATATTTAATATACAGTCTGAGGGTTATGAACATTGTATAGATTTAATACACAACATCTGTGGAGAACAAGTGCTTCAGACGCCTGCTGCACATACCTTGGGCCAAACCCAAGACCAATGACTTTGTCCGAAGACGGATCACTGCCCTGGCAGGCTCACAGGAGCCACTCCTTGCAAGAGTGAAGAGGAGAAAGTTGGCATGGTCTGGCCATGTCACACGCCACGACTCCCTTGCCAAGACAATCATGCAGGGCACTTTGGAAGGCAGCAGACGGAGAGGTAGGCAAAGGAAGACCTGGATGGACACTATACGGGAATGGACCGACCTTGACTTGCAAATGCTACTGAGATTAGCGTTAGACCACCCCGGATGGAGAGCATCCACTGCGCCTGAATCCCTCATGTCTCCTCTACGACCTGACAGGTCTCGGGATGAACTGAACTGAACAGTGGATGAACATTGTATATATTTAATACACTACCTCTGTGAATGAACATTGTATCTATTCAAAACACAATCTGAGTGTTATGTTCTGTTTATTTCACTACCCGAGCTTATGAACATTGCTATTTAATTGAACAAACTTTTATATTGGTGTTGATGTTGACATGTTTTTTGTTACAGATTTATCAAGAACTTGCAATTTTTCTGACAAATTTAGGTAAGTTTTTCTCTCGTCATAGTAAGTACTCTTAAATACACTAAATAATTATGTGTTCAGCATTTATTTGGCATGATTGGAGCAAGTTTTTTTCCTGGTAAGCCTACTGGTTATGCTATTGTAACTGTAAGACCTTATTCATGACATTAAAAGGTAAGGACACACACACCTGCTAAATGGGATTGTTTTTTAATTTGCTTTTGTAGTACAATTTGTTTTGCTCATTCTGTGCTGTTGGTCTTACTGAGTAAAAAACACATGGATCTTTTCTGTTTTACGTGAGCACTAAGAAACGGTTGATTTCCAAGTTACTACATTATTATAATATCATCGTTGTCAATACCTGATCCATTTAATACTCCTGTTCCAGAACAACCAAGGACCGACACAGAGTATAATGACAGTTTCACATTCAAGATGTTCCTCTTCCAATTCATTAACTTCTACTCCGCCATTTTCTATGTGGCATTCTTCAAAGGAAGGTCAGTATCATTCATGTTCTGATTTCAAACTGTTATAAGTTGCTATTCTGTTAATTGATCATTATTAGGAATCATGGTTACATTGCCATGAATGTCACGATGTTGGTAATGTAACTAAAAAGCATTTATTAAGTGTAATGGCAGTATTGTATACAAATCTGATGTTTTGTAACTGTGATATCAGTGACATCCGCTAGATATGTCACAGTAACTGTAGTACCTCAATCATTCACTAGGTAGCAAAATCATGTGCAACTCGTAGCACAATGTAATACTATTGAGAAACATTCATGGTGCTTTACAATGTTGCATGTAAAATATACTGTTAGAGAACAATGTTACTTTTCTGTAACTATCTTTTTTTAAATGTGATGATAGTTGATGAAGATGTTGCAGTTTTAGTAAAAACAGTTATTTTATGTTTTTCTTATACTCGCCATATACTTTATGAACTTTAAAATGTTACTAAAATGTCAGATACAATGGAAATATTTAGTTTATCACATAAGTTGACCTATAAGTGAGTTTGTTTGAAATTATGTGTACCACATGACAGAAATTCTTTGAATTGGACTGTGCGAGCACACAGAGTTAGGTCGTGTGTATTGATGTGTTGTATTGACGCGTTTATTGACGCGTTTATTGACGTGTTTATTGACGCGTTTATTGATGTGTTATGTTGACATGTTGTGTCCATTAGACTTGGTGGTCGTCCAGGACAGTATGACCGCACACTTGGCTATCGAGCCGAGGAGGTGGGACCTTTGTGTGGGTGGTAGATAGTTGCATGAAGTAACAACATCCCCTTCTTTCACAGCACTTGTCAGGCACCTGACGACAGCACGGCTAACACATCATATTAAACGGCCCCTGGTGGATGACCCGGCAGTATATTAACTCTTTAGACCCCAAAACGTTTTAAGGAAATGCAATTCAATTCCCGACAGCATTTGTACATGTTCAGCAAGATATGTTTTAAAATGGTGCTAACTCAAAAACGTTCAATGTGAATCCACACAACACATATCCGTAGTGTATAGCAAATTGATTCAGCTTTAAACTGATATATATCACACAATAATGCAATAGATGTCATTACATATAGGAGACATTAAAGTGCACGCTCTGGTTTGTGGGCAGTTTCGAGCGGTTGGGAATCATAGCAGATTGGCCATTTGCTGGCAGTTGGGGCCTAAAGGGTTAATAATATTGGTAAATAAATAAAATAATTAAAAACAGTATATGGCATACCTAAATATACAGCAAAAACTATACATGCATATTATGGTAAAATATAATAACTAAATTAATTATAAACCAGTATTTGGCGGGTATTCCTGACGAAATAGATAGGTTTTCAGCTGCCTTTCAAAATTGCCGCAACTGTCCCTTACTCTGTTGACTGGTGGTGTTAATAGTTTGACACCATAGTAGAGCTTTGTTTAGCAGACAAAATAAGTACTTCCTATCTGCCCAGTGAAGTGCCCCATGGATACTGCAATGAATTATTCAAATTAGCAAATTAATTGTAACAATTGTACAAGTAGATGATTTGACTATTTTGTTCCAGATATTTGGCAGCATTGCCCATAAGAATTATTAATAAACAAAGTTGTACAAATACTGATTATGCCTTCCTGTATTATTTAATTTCTTTACACATCAAATTATTTCAGTCTGTTCCTCCAGTATCATATCAAAATACACCAGGTTTGAAATGCTCGATTAATTAATCAAGATTATCATGGCTGATTTTCATAAAATAACCCAGAACTTTATCAGTTATATTATAGCAATAACTTATATCTGATGTTTCAAACATGAAGACAACTTTGTACCACACATTTAAAACTTAATTTAAATTAATAGTTTATAGTAGTGCGTGTATCTTTCTGTTTGCAACCAATAGATTTAGACTACATGTTTCATGATGCACCTGTGCTTGTTATAGTAGTTCACGCACTAACCTCGGTGTGTAGTACACTAGCTTCAGTGTGTAGTGCACCTGTCTTGGTATGTAGTGCATTAACCTTGGTGTGTAGTACACCTATCTTGGTGTGTAGTGCAGTGGTGTAGAACTAACGCTTCACTCTGGGTTTGTGTGGACTCACAGTGGTGTATTGGCATTGATAGGTTAATCTTCTACATGTGACCATTACTGGTGTACATGTGTTAATGGTGTACATGTTTTCCTGATGTACATGTTTCCTTGTGTACATGTGTTAATGGTGTACATGTATTAATGGTGTACTTGTATTCCTGGTGTACATGTGTTCCTGATGTACGTATGTTCCTTGTGTACATGTGTTATTTGTGTACAAATGTTTCTGGTGCACATGTGTTCCTTGTGTATATGTATTTCTTGTATGCATGTGTTCCTGGGTATACGTGTGTTAATGGTGTACATGTGTCCATGGTGTACACATGCTCATGGTGTACATGTGTTGCTTGTGTACATGTGTTCATGATGTACACATGTTCCTGGTGCACGTGTGTTCCTTGTGTAAATGTGTTCATTGTGTACATGTATTCATTGTGTACACATCTTCCTGGTGTACATGTGTTCCTTGTGTACATGTGTTCATTGTGTAAACATCTTCCTGGTGTACATGTGTTCCTTGTGTACACATGCTCATGGTTAATATGTGTTGCTGATGTGTTTATCGTGTACACGTGCTCATTGTTTACATGTGTTGCTGGTGAATATGTGTTATGGATGGTTGTCTGATACTGTTATCAATTGGTTTGTTAAAAACATGTTATATGTCATAATAGAAATGCCTTAATGTCTACCTTCAAGAATACCTAACAATAATAATAATCAATTGTAGCTAGCTAGGTAACTACAATTGTAACAACAGTAATTAATATATTGCGTTTGAGAAGCCATATAGTTTATGAAAAAGGAGAGATTTTGCCACCATACCTGAACTCACAGTGTAGTTTTATGTTACCAAGAGTTTGTATGACTGGTAGCCTAGCCATTACCCACCATGCAAGCAGCTGGTTCTGAAATCCACTATTGCATCAGCGTGCATTAATATATTTTCCACTCAACAGGTGGCACCACTGTATCTGTATTTCCCACAATCCGTGGTTACAACCAAACTACAACCCAGCCATACATAATACACAATTTTTTTAGATTTTGTGAACTGATGTGACTGCACCTTACTCTGTCAGTAATTAAATTACTGCGTGTTCTGTCAGTAATGTCGTATGCTAATCTGCAGTGCGACCCGGCCGGCTGTCTCATTGAGCTGTGTATACAGCTCGGAGTCATCATGGTGGGCAAACAAACCATCAACAACTTCAAGGAGCTCCTCCTGCCGTAAGTTCATTGAAACAACTGAACATGTACAAAGCATAAGATGTAGTACATATGTAGCTTTAATTGACATACCTTTTCTCTTCCCTAAATCATCTGTCTTAGGGTGGCCTTAACTGCGAAGTGGCTGCATTACTGAGGTGACTGTGAAGTTAAGCTTGACTATAAATAATTATTATATTATATTAAAATAGCTATAATATTTTAAGATCAATAACTGAAATATTTAAAAAATATGAAAATAAATAGCTATAATATTATGTTCAGATTGATAAGTTATATTTAAAATAAAAAGAGAGATGGTAAATATTTTTGTACGTTTTCTTTTCCATAAATCATCTTAGTTAATGGCGTCTCACGCTTATTTGCTGCTCCACCAAAGAATCCAAGTTGAGCTGCTTGGAAAAATATACCATTATAATGTTACATTTAGATTAACAAAAACATGTATATTAAATTACACACGATATAATTTATAGAATATTAAAATAAATTGGACTGGGCAAATGTTACCTGAATAGCAAGGTGACCATATTAGAGGGATTGATTTCCTATACTTTGCTGTTACAAAAATAATTTGGACCTGTCCTAGGTTGACCTTAATTGTGAGGTGGCTGTATTACCGAGTGACTGTGAAGCGAGGTTTGACTGTATTATACATAAACAGATAAATACTAAAAATTTATGTTCATAAAACATATTTATATGAACATACGTTTGTGTGATGTAGGAAGATCATGAACATGATCCGCCAGCGTCAGTCAGTGAAAGTGAAGGGGGAAGATGAGGTGTACACGAGGTGGGAGAAGGACTCCGATCTCTCCGTCCAGCCCCCCCTCGGGCTCTTCGATGAATACCTCGAGATGGGTAGGATAACATCTTCTCTTGGACCCTTAAAAGGACGTAGTCTGTTCCTAGTTTACCTGTATTAATTAATATAGTGTTCTTAAGGGTGGGTGTAAGTTAGTGTTTCTGTAATATACAACTTTTTTACATCATGTTTTCTTAATTTTCAGACTATTTTTCACCATAGAGCAGTAGATTATTAGTTTTACTATATATAAAGCATCTTGAAGAAGTACCTAGCTTCTGCCTTGAGATGTTACTTGTCAATTGTTTTTTATTTTGTGCTTTTCTGAATTATTTATTTTTTGAACCAAAATATAAAAAGTGACAATATGTAAAATGTCATCCAGAAGACTTTCATTCTATTTTGAGAGAAGTGATCCCTCCCTCCTTTATTTCATCTGTACAAATTTGTCCAATACAAAAGTGCTCGAAAAATGGTAGCAGTGGTCAAGTGTTAGAGCATCAGACTGTTGGTTGAAGGGACTGAGGTTCAAATCCCACAAACCATCGCTTCGAAACTTCGGTAGAGACACCATAAGCCGTTGGTTCTTCCATCTGGTGTCTATGCCAGGGGAAGTAAAAGATCCCACAAAGGGACTAAATGTGTAACCTGTCGTGGACTCACTATCTCTACAGAAGAAAAATAAACCAGGAACATAGTGGAAACAAGTGCTTACACTTTCTTGTGTCATCCTTATAATACACATACATAATCACATCCAATCGTAATTTACCTATGGACTGTGTGAGGGTAGCAGACGGATCCTAACTGGTTTGTCGTTGTGATGTTGCAGTGGTGCAGTATGGCTTTGTGACGATCTTCGTCGCAGCGTTCCCTCTCGCTCCATTCTTTGCCCTGCTCAACAACATCATTGAGATTCGCCTTGACGCGTACAAATTTGTCACCGTGTGGAAACGACCGGTGGCATTTCGGGCAGAGAGCATTGGTGAGGGCGAGTTACAACTGAATTGGTTTCAGGGAAAAGTGCTATATCCATTTTCCTGGTTTTGACATAAAGTCGCTTTTGTGTTTTGGCCTCAAAGTTTAAATAGAAATGTATCAATTAAGTTGGAAAATAATAAAAAATACAGTGTAAAAGAAAATGGTGGCAAAGTCTGAAATGTTTTATGCAGATTTGTTATGCAAAATGTGATGATAAATTATTTGGTTATCAAAACGTGGTGTATTCATACAGCAAGCGCTGACACTGTGCGTAGTGGCATGCGCTGACACTGTGTGTAGTAGCATGCGCTGACACTGTGTGTAGTAGCATGCTCTGACACTGCGTAGCGGCATGCGCTGACACTGCGTAGCGGCATGCGCTGACACTGCGTAGTGGCATGCGCTGACACTGCGTAGTGGCATGCGCTGACACTGTGCGTAGCGGCATGCGCTGACACTGTGCGTAGCGGCATGCGCTGACACTGTGCGTAGCGGCATGCGCTGACACTGTGCGTAGCGGCATGCGCTGACACTGTGCGTAGCGGCATGCTCTGACACTGTGCGTAGCGGCATGCGCTGACACTGTGCGTAGCGGCATGCGCTGACACTGTGCGTAGCGGCATGCGCTGACACTGTGCGTAGCGGCATGCGCTGACACTGTGCGTAGCGGCATGCACTGACACTGTGCGTAGCGGCATGCGCTGACACTGTGCGTAGCGGCATGCGCTGACACTGCGTAGCGGCATGCGCTGACACTGTGCGTAGCGGCATGCGCTGACACTGTGCGTAGCGGCATGCGCTGACACTGTGCGTAGCGGCATGCACTGACACTGTGCGTAGCGGCATGCGCTGACACTGTGCGTAGTGAATAAACACATTTTGTCGTTGTTTAGGTGGAATTAAAAAAATGGAGTTGATCATGAAACCCTTCAACTTGTGTTGATTTTTGTTTTATTTTTATAATCGGTCATCCGTTTAGCCAAACGAATTGATGATCAATTGTTTAATCAGTTTTTCCTGATGAAGCGGTCATTCTAAGAAAAGTTTGATTGCTACGTGACATGTACTAGTGTGAGCCATTGTAGGCAGTAGCCATAAATAGGACGTATTTGACGAAAATGTTTACGAATTTACTGTGTTGCATCTCACCATAATGTGATTTTTCCAAACTCGCCATAAGTGTAGTAGCTTTGAATGTCTGTGGCATCTTTTCACGAAACTCAAACAGGTTTTTGTCATTCAGTAGTCAGACATATTTCACAGAATTGTTATATAATCAAAATTATCATAGATTATACAACATTGTAATTGATTAGTTAATTGGAAACAAAATCAGTTAATTCCAACACAGTGGATTTTTTTCAGTTTTGAAATAGATTGGTAAGGCATTTACAGTTGCCAACGATTCAAAATTGTTAACGTGTGTTATGTTATGTGTAAACACTTTCCATCAGTAGACATTTGGTCATTGCAGGGATTTGGTTTGGCATTCTCAAGAGCGTGTCGTTCATTGCGGTTCTCACTAATGTAAGTATGGATATTTATTAACACCTCGTGATAAGTCAGTTATTGAAATCCTCTTACTTCCAAACTAAAGCGTAAGCAGTCTTGTTCAGTATATGTTGCCAGATTAAATCACCTTTATAACTATTTATTGCTGAGAAGTTAGTTTCTTCCTTACTTCCATTGCGAGTCTGGTTCTGGTCCAAATAAGTACTGTGTGACTAGTTTAAGTATTATCCACAGTTGGTTTAAAGTCTCTGCCTGGTTTGCTATAGTAATTAAGATAATATTTTAAGACAAGCATAAATTCTTTAAACACTGCCCACATAAGTGTGTTCCATAAGCCCGAAATGTTGTTCACTAACTGTTTGTCGGCTAAATGTTTAACCCGACAATCTTCCAACCACTTAACTTTTTGGCACCTCAGCGAGATAAAAACAGAAACATGTACATGATTATGTTGTGCATTCACATGAAGAATCCAATCTAGAGAATCACTAGAATTAATGCATGGTCCAACATAAATGATTTAATAATTTTGTCTGGTGATTTCATAAAAACTACATAAACAAATTGCGTAAATGAGCTAGCATATCACAGTGGACAGTAGGTAGGTTTGCAAAAACAATAGCAAATCTTATATAGAGATATGTTGTTTATCTACATAATTTGATGATGTAATAACAACTATGACATGGCTACCAGCTCGATAAGTTTACACATCTCTAGTAGCCACCTGTGTTTCATTTATCTTGAACTGTGTTGTAGACCATGTAGATGAAAAAAATAAATTTACTTACTGCTTATTTACTTTACAAGGCATTCATCATTGGCTGGACGTCTGACTTTGTGCCCAAGTTGGTGTATAAGCTGGCGATCAGCCCAGACAAGACCCTCGCAGGGTATATGAACCACAGTCTGTCATACTTTAACACCCAAGACTTTGAGGATCCGCCTCTCAATCGCGATAACTTGACATACTGCAGGTGGGTGATGTCACACAAGGGCAAAGGTGCACTAATCTGCATTACTAGACATGCTCAGTTTATTGTATTTCTATGTCTATTTAGTTATTAGCAAAAACCAGTACGTCATTACGCTAATATGGGGAGGCAGTGTGTGCAATAACACTGCGGGAACTTTAGTTGTGTTTGTCCTGTCTAGTTTTAAAAGTGTTCACTGTGACTAGACTGCAAACACAACTGTTCCAGTTGTTTTTAGCTATAAACGCTTAAAAAAAGTATTCAAATACTTTCAAATACAAAAGTGCAAATCAAAATGCTATATACTAACGCTAAAAGAACAGTCGATAAAGAATATTGTATAATGTTATACTCCCTAATATATATGTCAATATGCAGTGTATTTACCTATAATCGATATTCAGTAATTAACATTTTCCTCATAGACGCCTTTTGGGGACTAATCAACCCCCTTTGGAAGAAAAGTACTGTCTTGATTTTTTTTAATTCGTTGTTGTAAGAGTTCTAACCAGTCTTGGGGTTCATAACAGATGTTTTTTATGCAATTGTTGAATTGTCAATTTGGGATGTTTTTATGTAATTTGTGTTTGCACAAGACTTCATATTTACGTCATATTAAATGCCATTTACGAACACTCCAGAACCGTCTTTTACATATGTGTGTATGTAGCTCTCTGGCATTTTTGTATGTGTGTCATGAAAAATACCTTGCCAGTGTAGAAATGTAATCATTATTGAGATAACAGTTGTAATGCTTTATTGAATAGGTAATAAACTTGAGTCTTGTAATAAAATATTCTTGAAGGTATGAACTACATTGTTCATGGCTTCAAGATTCCATTAGACAGCAAGAAATAAACTTACTTTGGAACAAATGTTGAAACATGCGACATTTTGACCCGTGTACAGCAGATCTTGTTCAAGCACTGATGAATCTGAGCCGCATCAATTCATAAACAAGATTCGCTGTAGACGGATCAAAATGCTACATGTTTTAATATTTGCTCAAAAGTAACATTATCTTTTGCTGTCTAATTCTTGAAGGTATTCCGACCACAGCCATCACTTGGATCATGAGTTCCAAGTGATATCTGTGTTGTTATTCTTTAGGTACTCAAACTACAGATATCACCCGGATTATGAGATGCCTTGTTATTCTTTAGGTACTCCGATTACAGATATCACCCGGATCATGAGATGTGTTGTTATCCACTATAGATATCACTCGGATCATGAGATGCATAGTTTTTCTTTAGGTACTCTGACTATAGATATCACATGGATCATGAGATGCATTGTTATTCTTAGGTACTTCAACTACAGATATCACCCGGATCATGAGATGGGTTGTTATTCCTTAGGTACTCCGACTACAGATATCACCCGTATCATGAGATGGCTTTCTTTGTTGTTATTCTTTAGGTATTCCGACTACAGATATCACCCAGATCATGAGATGTGTTGTTATTCTTTAGGTACTCTGATTACAGATATCACCCAGGTCATTGGATGTGTTGTTATTCTTTAGGTATTCCGACTACAGATATCACTATGACCACGAGTCAAAGTATGAATACACAACCGATTACTGGCACATTCTCGTTGCCCGTCTGGCATTCGTTATTGTCTTTGAAGTAAGTCGCTGAAGTGGTTACCTTTTATTTATATCTTTAAAAAATGTATTTTAAGTAAGAGTATTATCAAACAAATTGTAGTTATCTTAGATCTGCAGTAAGGTTTTGAGAAATGTAAGGAAATAAATGAAAAAATTTTGGCTAACTTTTTATTTTATTTAGTTACATTTGTAATTGATTTAAAATATTCATGCTGACTTTCGTATGAAAATGGTATAATTACTCCCTTCATTAACATTGAATTATGATTATTTTGTTACTATTTATTATTATTAATTTCATTAGTATTAATTCACATTGTGCATATCTATGTATTAGTTTTGTTTAAAAACATGGTTCCCACGCTAACACCACTCGCTGTCTTAATAATGGGAGTCTCTTTGATCATTATACTCAAGTTAATTGTTTCAGTGTGTAAAATGACTTCATGATCAAAATAAATATATCTGTCCATGCATTCGTCCGTCCGTCCATCCATCCATCCATCCATCCATCCATCCATCCATCCATCCATCCATGTCTCTGCTCATCTCTCTCACAGTCCGTCCATCTGTGCCACTCTGCTGACATGTGACATATCTGTGTTGACTCTGCTTCCAGCATTGCGTATTCTTCCTTACGTGGCTTGTCACGACAATCATCCCTGACGTCTCGGCTGACGTCAAAGTGCTCATGTTGCGAGAGTTGTATCTTGCCAAGGAAGCACGCTATGGCATTGCAAAGAAAGAAGACTAACCAGTGACAGTGTCATAAAGTCTCCTGCGGTTCATATATTCTCCACCTGACTATTGTCATAGCAGGATTCACCCTTCCTCAATGTCACACGTCAATCAATTATTAACACGTAACAGTGATTTGAATCACTGTTTTCTGAATGTATTGAAGTGCACTTAAATGTGGTTGTGAAATCGAGTTGTACAAGTACAGTAAAAGGATCAAAGCTCAACTCTTGATGTAAATTTTTTATTTGTTTAGACATTAAAGTAATTAATTACTTTGCAGTGCAGCTAAAACAACTGTTTATTATCGGCTGATAACTAACATTGTTAGCCTGAAACTTTATATCCTCACATTTATTATTTGATTAGATTAAATGATTTGGTGATTAATCAGAAACATAATGACGGGTTGTCTACATTGTTACAGTTGATTTGACCAAAAATAAGAATCAGGTTTGTGTATAAAGTTTTTACTTTTATATAAATGTTTACTCGTGCGATATAGAGTGGAATTATTAAGTAAAAACTAGTAGTTGTGAAATGTACTTGTACCGTGAAATGGTTAGCCACTTGCCTAAGTAATTTTATGGTTTCCTTTGTGCATTTAGAATTGTTGTTCATGTTTACGTTCTTAAGCATAAGTTCTGTGTACATGTTTAGACAGTTAAAAGAGCAACTGAAATTGCCAGTTCTGATGTTTCAAGCAGAATTTACAAGTCTTTACACTCATGACAGTGGTTGCTCGCTGTATGGACTCTTAATGTAAGGAATGGCAGCTTAAAAGGAACAATTTTGAATTTCCCATCCTGACCTGAAATATTTTTATTTACTTATGGATATAAGGAAGATCTAATATAAGAATCACATTGACAAAGTTCTGACCTAGTCCTTATGCCGAACGTCCACTGTATATGCAAAAATATATAATTCTAGGAATCTATTCTACATATTGTAGGCTGCTGTTTTTGCCATGTCGTTGGTCTTGGCTTGTGTATCCTGATGTTGGTGTGAGAGCAAAGCTATATCGTCTACAAAAACCAGGACTTCTATGGCCAAAATAGGGTCATGATGGAACACATTGCAACAGAAGCAATTCTTGCAGTTTTGGAAGCAAGCTTATGACTTGTGACAATTTAAATAGTTTTGTGACAATTTTCTAATCTGTTCTTGCATGTGTTTTGATGTATTCAAATCATACCAGCAGTTCGGTTTTGAAATTAATTTTAATAGTTTTCGTATAAAAGCAGTTGACGAGTTTGGCGGTTGATAAATCACTGTTAGCGTTCATACAATATAGACGCAGGTGTGATAACATAGCACAGTTTGCCGGTGTATATGCATCGTATCGTAAACCAGGGTGTGGGGGTCCATACAAACTCTTGCTGCTCATTATGGTTGTGCTTTGTGCATATGAATCTCGTTGTTTATTATCTAATAATTTATGTACACACTATCCGGGTATATGTAATTGCACTATCGATATAACATTATATAGTGGTGGTGATTGGTATAGTTTTAGTACTTTTCTCGAGACATATTCCCCCATCCCTAAGTATTTCCCTCTCATTCTTTCAAATTCTTTGTGGCTTCCTTCACGTAATTAATATAAACTGATGTGGTTATGTTAACAAAAACCGGTGTCCTTTTTGAGATATTGTTTTATTTGCAGTAAACCTGTAAATGTTATCATATTAATTAAAATAATTCTATCATATTTTGTGACCAAATTTCAACGTCAGCTTCTTAGTGCAAAATAGCTACTGAAATTAATATGATATAACTGACTAAATTGGATTATTTTTATACATTTATAAACCATATGCAACCTCATGCTAGCCCTAGCTCTTACTATTTGATTATGGGTTTGTGGGGGTAATCTTGGAAACAGTAGAACATGCAGTGAGTAGTCGGATGTGTAATATTTACATAGTGACAAACCATTGTAACATTTAGTAGTTACAAGGTGTTTTTAATAGCATTTAAGGTGGAAGTGTAATTGATGTATATTTTCCTATTCAGCAGTTGTTATCAGATGAAATATTTTATGAAACGGGAGTTGTTATATGAAAAGAAATAGTTATGATACACACATAACGAACCGTTGATATAAACTACCGTAATGACTGTATGTATTAGGAAACCTAAAAATAACAATAAGATGACTTCTATTGCCCCTAAATCCTTGGAAACCAAGCTCAGCTGTCCGGAAACATAAGGTTCAGAAAAACAATTTACAGACACTTCTAAAGATGACCCGTGAGTGATGTTGTGTCTTTATTTGATGACCTTTGCTATTAATACGGCTTTGTCATGTCATCGGTCAGAAGTTATACTTTATAAATATAGTCACTGACATTGGTGTCCGATTATATGTGAACAAAGACACATTTTACTTACTGAGGTGATCAAGACATAATTTAGATAAAAATAATTTAGCAGATTTCTATGGTGTGCGAAAACATACAGTGACCAAATACGTACAGTGATTATGTGGTAGATGCTGATAACATGCTTTCTACGTAAGCAGATTTGTCTCGGGTACTGTGAACTAATGTCTTGGTATTTGTGTAGGCTTGCTATCTTTATTGAAAATAGCCATCAGCTAAATTGTTTATGTGGCTAATATTCTTCAGTTAAACTGAACCCAAGGCAGGTTATTTAAAAAAGAAACAGTATATTTATCCTATTGTCTAATTCTAATTATATAACATTAATCCTCTGATTAACCTTAATTCAGATGTTTTGTCACATGCATACGTAACAAAACTTAATGTTATTATATGTAATGTATGAATGCATGTACATCTCAATAAATATTTACTGTTTTGAGAATTGCCTTGTTAACTTTTAGAAGAAAGAAAATATGATTCTGTAGAAACAACCTAAAATAGTATGTTTTTATCAACATATACCACCTATGACTTAATGCAAGACACCAACTTACTTACATAATTAATTAATTAATTATTTCATCCACTTAATACGATGAGTTCTTTCTACTGTTTTCTGCCAGACAAGTCCCACTGAGGCCGGTGTCCTTTTGAATGCAAGACACTTTGATCATAGTTATGTTGGTACCACATTTGGTGTCCTTCCCTACTTGGCAAATGCACGATTGCTAACCAGAGTGGGATAAGGGGTGAGACCACAGTTAACCTATCTGTTAGGTTAAAAAATATATACAGCTGTATTACCCAGCAAAATGTGATACAGTATTTGAAATACACTTTGTGAAATGAGTGCTTGGTTTTCTTGGTGCCGATTGTCTGTTCAATCTGTCCTGCTGTTTTTGCCATGTCGTTGGTCTTGGCTTGTGTATCCTGATGTTGGTGTGAGAGCAAAGCTATATCGTCTGCAAAAACCAGGACTTGTATGGCCAAAATAGGGTCATGATGGAACACATTGCAACAGAAGCAATTCTTGCAGTTTTGGAAGCAAGCTTATATCCTAGATAACATATCAAAAGTATGCAGCTCTAAAAAATGGGGAACATTATCAAAATGTTGGGGCCCCCTCAGTAGCTTTTTCCTGTGCATTTTCGTAGCAATTTTACTTTCGGGACAAAGAATGAGCAAGATAATGTTTCTGTAAACCTCAAATAATCGAAATGCATGTTCGTAAATACGCACGTATTATATTCAGAGAACAAAACAACATACATAGACATTAAAATAGTTTAATATTGCCTTAGTTTTTAATGAAAATACCAATTGGTATCAAAACATGCACAACTAGCTGGAATTACTTGTCCAATTCGTCTACTATATAACATGACTATGCTCAGCATAATTATAAGTACGTTACTCTCAGACTCATGATCATCTATCGCACATGCACAATAGCGGAAGTACATTTAACAGGCAAGCATTGTCTATAATAATTATAATGACCCCTTGATATAAGGTCAACATATAAATACATGAATCTAGCTAATAAGCTCAATTGAGGGAAATGCCATATTCTCTCCCATATAACATGATTATAATCTGCATTACCATATACATATGCTACTGTCATGAGCATTGACCGGATACGTAACATAAGTTCTTACCTTAAGAACGGTCAATAATTGCCCAAGTTGAGCACTGAGACCGTCTCAAGGTTAGTTTTCTGTAGTGGTATTCCATTGTCTATTGATTTTGCTGCTATTGTTGTTGCTGTTGGCGTTATTGCTATTTTTTCTCTTTATCTTGTCTTTTCCGGTTTGCCTAGGCTCGATTGTGTGCGTGCGTGCGTGCATGCATGCGTGCGTGTGTATGTGTTAGTATGTGAAGTTGTAGTTGTAGAGGTCTGGATGGTCTCTCCAGTCTCTTTGGAGGCGGGACTTCAGCTGATTGACTGTCTGTGCTTGGACTGTGTCTTCTGATAGTGCATTCCAGGATATATCTGGTCGTTGTAGGTCGTTCGTAAAAAGATCAAATCCTGGTATGTGGAGGATTACCAAGTTTGGTGCATTTCCATTTTTAGGTTTTATCTCGTTGAGAGCAATCACATCGTATTCTTGCGCAATGGTGTATAGTTCATCATATTTGCTAAGTATCGAGTTGTCAATGTTGGTGTAGTATGTCCTTAGTGCATGCCGTGCTTTGCTGTTTCTTTGTGGTGCTGTGTTTCTATGTGCATGTGCATTGTGGTCCCGGTTTTCTACTGGGTCTCTATGATTTCGCTTCGGTAGATTTTGTAGGTCTTGTTTGGATTGTCTCCTCTTCTCCGCATCAGCTGAGCCTGTAAGTTTTTTGACTCGGCTCTCTGTCTTGGTGTCAAGTCTGGTCTAATGAACACTGTGTTGTACCTCTCTTCTGAGCTGTTTCGGATTTCTTTGGCTTTACTTAGTACCTTCTTTTTGTCGTTTATGTTTCTCATGACGGCAAGGATCATTCTGGGTTTGCTATGGTCTGGCTGGCCAATTCGAGTAACTGATTCTGGTGCGGCATCTAGCTTTAGGCAAGTTGTCATCATCTGTTTGACTTCGTGTAAATCTTGGCCGTTCTCTTTCATACCATGGATGATTAGATTTAGTTTTTTTGCCATGATTTGTTCTCTTTCTGTTATTTCTTCTTTCACTGCTGTGGCCAGGTCTTGGTTGGCTTGTGTTGTCATTGTTGGATGATTGACTGTAGTGTGTGTCTGATGTTGTATCAGCTTGCTGACCTCCTGTTGTAGTGTCTGTATCTGTGTGTTAATTTCCTGAATGCTGTTCTCTAAATCCTTTTTTGTTGCTTTTTCTTTGAGTGACGTTTCTACTCGGATGATGCGTTTTGTTATTTGTGACATTTATTCTGCACAGCGGTCTTCTATTTCTTTGTCTGTATGTATAGCGTTGAGTGCCTTTGGTTTACATTTGTTGCAAAACCAACTGACATCATACTGTTTCAGAATAAGTAGATGAGCTGTGTCCATCTCCTGGCATTTCGCACACAGTATTTCTAGGCATCTTTCGCATTTTAGCACTTCCTGTTTATGTTGCTTGCACTGGCCACACTTTGGCGACGTCTCTGGTTTGTTTGACTGTACCTGAGGCTGAGGCTGTGATCTATCAAATGTCAGACTGTCTTTATCACTATATGCAGATTGTGGACCAACAGCATAGTTTATTTTGCATGGCAAATTTCTTTGAGACGGGACTTCATTTATTGTGACAGTTACCGGGCTGGTACCGGAGACGGAGTCAGGCCCGAAGACGGCGGGTGTGGTCGCCGACAACGGCGACGTTGCCGCCGGTGTCGAATTACTGGCACATTGTCTTTGAGAATTGCAATTGGATTGAACACACTGACCTTTAGGTTTCGTTGAGGAAGGGGTGTGATGATGCTCTAACAATTCTTCAATTTCTGTGTCACTTTCCTGGTATTCGTTCAATTCTATAGTTGTGTTATCGTCGGGACTGGTTCGCCGTGACCCCGGCCTTGACCTGTTAGTCGATGTTTTATCGGTTGCGCTGGGCAACCGATCTCTGCCAGGGCGGCCGTTTGCTTCATGATCAAACTCTTTATATTTGTTGGGGGGTCTTACTGTTCTTCCGCTTCGTGTATATTCTATACCAGTTCCCCCTTCCGCCATGGTGATCTTACTTGCTAATTGCTAGTAAATTTGAATGTATTTTGTATTTTATGTCGGAGTCAATCGAGCCTAACTGGTCAGACCGGAACTACTTCAGGAAGGGACGCATGCATTTTAGCATAGCGCACACTAATAATTATAAAGAACCCTTCCGTGATGAAAGGTTAATACATGTACATAAATAAATATCTAGAGTCCAAACAAAATTATTACTGTATAGCGCAGTACCCAGTCCTTTGGACTGCTCAAAGCGCCATCCCTTTACTCCCTGGTAGGCCTGTTCAATCGAACACCATCGAGTCTTTATCGAAACTGAGTGACTTTTCTTGGAAGATTCAAAACCAAGTTCTCTCGATTGAGAGTCCAATATGCCACTGCGCTCCACACAAAAACTTTTTTCAGGTAAAAATCGCCGTATTATGTACTCATTAATATCACTTGTGGTAATTGTTATAATCTGACATTCTGTAGTCGTTACATCGGGTATAATCTATTCTGTGTATACGGCGCGCTGTTGCGCCCTTTGTGTGTAGTTGGTTTCCGCCGCAGGCGTGGTTCTTCGTTCTCAAATAAACGGTTTATAATACTTACTACTCTCTAGTTATACATTAATAGTCAAGTCACGACAGCTGGCGACGAGGATAATGGCAGGCTACATCGGTCAGCTAGGAGGGTTCAATGAGGCTAAAGAGGACGTTGAGAGTTACGTAGAGAGGCTGGATCAGTGGTCTGAATTGAACGGAATCGATTCGACGAAGAAAGCAAACGTGCTTCTTTCTGTGATCGGGCCTACGTCATATAAACTACTCAAAGATATCCTGACGCCGGAGAAACCGAAGGATAAGTCCTACGTTGAACTATGTGATGCCTTAAAGGGGCATTATTCGCTAAAGCCTCTGGTTATTGCTGAGAGATTCTGATTTTACAAGAGAGGACAGAAGGAGGGAGAGTCGGTGGCAGACTACGTGATCACCTTGAAGCAGCTGAGTGGTACGTGCGAGTTTGGAGAGTTCCTACCGCACGCCCTGAGAGACCGTCTGGTGTGTGGTCTTAGGGATGAGAACATTCAGAGCTCACCTTCCAATCAGCAAAAGAAGTAGCGATTGCAATGGAGCTGGCGACCAGAAGTGAGGTATGTCTACGGGCCACTGGTGAATCCGTAAATAAAGTCACTTACTCGCCGCGTCACGGAAGTGGTCGTGCTGCACGCAAGCCTGAGAAGTCGAGACGGAATGAGTGTTATCGCTGTGGCGAGGACCATAATCCTGAAAGATGTCACTTCAAGACGGCAGTGTGTCATGTATGTAACAAAGTGGGACATTTGGCACGCAAATGCAGAGGAAATAACCGCAGAAACACGTCTCAGAGTCAGATGACCAAGAGTCCGTCCCAGAATGTTCGCTACGTCGGTGTGGTCGCTGATGAGTCGGACATTGGAATCTACACGTGTGACGTTGGAGGGGCCGGGGCGCAGCCAATCTTCGCTGAAGTGGATATTGGAGGCAACGCCGTGAGAATGCAGGTGGACACAGGTGCAGCTAAGTCGCTCATTCCAGAGACACTGTATTTGAGACATTTTGCACATCTCGCTCTACAACCCACCAACCTCACTCTACGCACCTATACTCAAGAGGTCATCGAGCACATCGGAGTGATCACTCTGGATGTGAGGCATGGAGACCAACGAGCTGAGTTATCCGCAGTGGTCGTCAAGGGCGACAAAACACCTCTACTAGGAAGAGACTGGCTGGCAAAAATGAAGTTAGACTGGTCGAGTATCCTGGCAGTCACCGCAATTGCAAGGCATTCGGTGGAGGAAGTGCTGAAAGGGCATTCAGAGGTATTCCAAGAAGGAACGGGCACAATAAAGGGATACACAGCGCACATCTACATGAAGGAAGACGTGCAGCCTTGCTTTCATAAGGCTAGGCCGGTGCCCTACGCACTGCGAGATAAAGTTGAACACGAACTGGACCGGTTGGAGAAGGAGCGCATCATCCAGAAGGTGGACCACAGCGATTGGTCGGCTCCGATTGTGGTAGTGCCGAAGGCGAACAAGACGGTGAGGATCTGTGGTGACTTCAAGGTCACGATCAATCCGAATGTGGAACTTGAGCACTACCCACTTCCAAACGTGGAGGATCTCTTCGCGTCACTAGCCGGTGGCAAGGTGTTCAGCAAGCTGGACCTATCCCATGCGTACCAACAACTCGAGTTGGACGCCGAGTCGCAACACTACGTCACAGTGAATACCCACAAGGGCACGTATCGTTACCTGCGTATGCCGTACGGTGTGAGCAGCGCACCGAGTATCTTCCAGTCGGTGATGGATCAGATCCTGCAGGGCATGGATCATGTGATGTGCTTCCTAGACGACATCCTCATCACGGCTGAGTCGGAGCAGGAGCATTTGAAACTTCTAGACGAAGTACTCACTCGTCTGGAGAAGTGTGGCGTCCGAGTGAATCTGGCGAAATGTGAGTTTGCCAAGAAATCAGTTGACTACTTGGGTCATCTGATAGATGCGGAAGGCATCCATCCCACATCTGAGAAATTGGACGCAATCACCAATTCTCAGAAGCCGAAGGACGTGAAGGAGTTGCGTTCGTACTTGGGGTTGATCAACTACTACGCTAAGTTTATACCCCGCATGTCTACCGTGTTACGTCCACTTCACCTACTGCTCATGAAGGATCGTGAGTGGCGATGGACTCCCGAGTGTGATGACGCATTGCAGAAGTGCACAGATCTGCTGACGTCACAGCAGGTGCTGGTGCACTACGACTGTCGTAAGCCACTGTGACTGGCTACGGATGCGTCTCCGACAGGCGTCGGGGCCGTGCTGTCACATGTCATGGAAAACGGAGATGAAAAGCCGATAGCGTTCGCGTCACGGACCCTTTCGTCGAGTGTGTGCAACTACGCACAGACCGAGAAGGAGGCGTTATCGATCATCTTTGGAGTCAAGAAGTTCCATAAGTATCTCTATGGACGCTCTTTCACATTGATCACGGATCATAAGCCGTTGGTCACAATCTTCGGTCCCAAAACGGCTGTGCCAACGTTGGCAGCGTTACGAATGCAGAGTTAGGCACTCATCCTGCAAGCTTACCACTACGGTATCGAGTACCGTAAGTCCGAGGATCACGCCAACGCTGACGCATTGTCGAGACTACCTCTGCCGACTACAACGACAGAGGAGCCGGCAATATTCGAAGTATCAGTGGTAACCGATCTCCCGGTCAAGGCTAGGGACATCGCCGTGAAAACCCGCAGCGATCCTATGTTATCAAGAGTACTCGAGTATGTACTCACAGGTTGGCCCAACCACACAGACAAGGAACTACAAGTGTTCTTCGCGAGGCGAGACGAGCTGTCAACTGAACAGGGTTGTTTGCTGTGGGGATAACGCGTTCTGGTTCCGTCAGCCTATCACCAGGCGATGCTAGATGAGCTCCACTCGGAGCATAGTGGAGTCAGCCAGACCAAAGCATTCGCGCGCAGCTACATATGGTGGCCAGGTATGGACAATGATATCGAGACAATGGTGCAGGCTTGTGCAGTGTGTCAGTCAGTGAAGAATCAGCCAGCCGTAGCACCACTCATCCATGGCCTTGGCCCACACGCATATGGCAGATAATTCACATTGACTTTGCTGAGAAGGACGGTGTGAACTATCTGATTGTGGTTGACAGCCATTCGAAATGGTTGGAAGCTGTGGCGATGAGGTCCACTACATCCGCTAAGACCATTGAGGTACTCAGAGGAATGTTCGCGTCTCATGGTCTACCGGAGGAGGTCGTGTCAGATAACGGGCCTCAATTTATCGCACACGAGTTCAAGACGTTCATGGACAAGAACGGCATCAAGCATACGAGGGTGGCTCCATACCATCCAGCGTCGAACGGTGCTGCTGAACGCTGTGTGCAGACTGTGAAGCAGAGTCTTCGGAAGTACTCTGTTGGAACTCAACTGACGAAGGAGAGTTGGCTCGCTAATTTCCTCCTGCGTTATCAGTGCACTCCGCATACCGTGACCGGTGTGTCTCCTGTGGAACTCTTCCTCAAGCGTCGACTGAGGAATCGCTTCAGTCTTCTCAAACCGCACCTAGAGAGACACATGGAGGAGAAACAGACGCAACAAAAAGAGCAACACGATCGGAGTAGAGTGAAGCTTCGAGAGCTGGTCAGCGGTGATCCAGTACACGTTCGCAATTATCGTGGCAGCGGTCCTCCGAAATGGGTCGCGGGCAAGATCATCAGTCGACTGGGTCCGCTCACCTACTTAGTGCAAGTACGTGCACAGCGTCGCGCTATGTGCACGTAGACCATCTACGGCTGACGGCTGAAGGTGAGGTGACTGTACCTACGGTTCCGGAGATTCCAGAGTCGGTGGGTGTTACCCTTTCTTCATCTTCTACGGAGCCGTGTGTTCGAGCAGAGTCACTTCCGTCTGAGGCAGATGAAACTGTTCGAGCACCAAGTGATGTGACTGTGGTTCCTGATGAATCATCGCCTCTTGTGCTACGCCGATCAAATCGGTGTGTCAAACAACGAAACATACTGGACCTTTAATTGATTCAATATTCTGACACTGTTCCATGTTATTACATTAGTTAGTGACTTAAAGCTTAAGAGGAAGGAGTGTTATAATCTGACATTCTGTAGTCGTTACATCGGGTATAATCTATTCTGTGTATACGGCGCGCTATTGCTATTTGTGTGTAGTTGGTTTCCGCCGCAGGCGTGGTTCTTCGTTCTCCAAAAAACGGTTTATAATACTTACTACTCTCTAGTTATACATTAATAGTCAAGTCACGACAGTAATATGCTATGCTCATTGCCGAAACATTCACATCAATTCCGACTAAATGTCTTTTTGAAGACAAACCAGCATCTGAATTCCATGATGTCAAAAAAACTTTAAACAAAAAATATAAGACAAAACCCCTGGTATATTACCAAGAATAGTTTACATTATTTTCGCCAATGACAAATGCATTTTTACTCTTCGTCCATCACTGAAACTTTTATAGATTTAGTTTGATTACCCTGTGCCACGGCATTGTCTACGTGCAGGGAACACTCGGGTTGTCCTTGCACCTTGCCGAACTGCAATCTGTGCAGCATGGCATCGGGTGCTGGAAGAAGGTCATGGCGGGAAGAAGATAACCATCGTTCATCTTCTATCCCCAACCTTCTTTTGTTTTGATGCGCCTCTGACCTTGGTTGTCAAGGATTTAGGCGCAATAGAAGTTATATTATTATTAAGTGACTTACACCCATCCACTCCTGAACTTGGTGGTACACCAGCATGCTGTGATAGCGGTCTACACAAGGACCCAAGTGGGTTGAACAGACATGGAAAGGTTTGCCTCAAAAAACATACATATATCTAGGATCACAACCTAGGTGGCAACCTTGAAAAAAGTTATTAGCCCCTAAAGACACCCGTCCAAACCCACAACGAACTAGCGTTGTAACACTTTCCGTTTATATATTTTGCCCTTTTTGAGCGATAACACTGGTTTGTTTACGCTCAAAAATTAACAGGTTCGTATGATAAACATGTCAAAAAGTAATGTCAGCTGTACGTGGATGTTTACAATCTTCTTAAATAGGAAGATTAAAATTAAGATGTTTCGGCAATGTTTTGAATCTGGGCCCACCTCGATTTCGTTGTTATAACAACATTTTGCCTAAATTTAATACCTCAGACTCGGTGCATTCAATCAGTAATTCCATATGGCATATCACATTTAACAATATTTGCATCTAATACCATCTGTTTCAGGCCCAACTTGCGCCCCGGTTTGTACGAAATGCCTCACTGTACTACAATACCCTGCTAAAAATGTACTACATTTTATTATGGTAAACCATACATCGGCATAGTAAATCATGGTGAATTATAGTAAACCATGGCATAGTATATTGCATTTTGCCATGCTTTCACCATAGTAAAATATGGTATTCACTGTAATAATAAAATGACGTATTTACTATAGTAAACCATAGTATTTACTATGGTAAAACATGGTAAAATATTCCGCAAAAACGCTAGTTTACTATAGTGTTTACTATAGTAAACTATAGTAAATTTACTTTAGTAAACCATGGTATTTTTTAGCAGGGCATGCGATTAAGTGTTTCAATTTTGTTTATAAAATTATTGATAGAATAATAATTTATCAAAAAATAGATGTAATTCTAAGCTTCAGAAAATAGCAGAATTTACAACAGGTCTAATTTTCCCAACTAGACAAACACACAATGCAGAAAAAATTGAAAAAACTACTAAGATATCACTTAATTGGCTCCGGACATCACTCGTATACGTACATGTCTTTATTTATTTTTGTCCGCCACGTGGAGCTACTAGTACAACAGCCCACAGTTACGGGTAATGCCTCATTTAGACTTCCTGGTTGGTTGCACGAAGAAAAGTGTAGTGTATTTTTGAGAAATGATTTTTTTGGTCTCTGTCTGTCTGTCTGCCCCTCTCCCTCCCTCCCTCCCTCCCTCCCTCCCTCCCTCCCTCCCTCCCTCCCTCCCTCCCTCCCTCCCTGCCTCCCTCCCAGAATTGAGAATGTGTTAGACATAGTTTTGTCCTCACAGAATGAATTAGTTGACAATGCTAAGATATATGAGCGACTGGGTAATAGTGATCACAACCAGATACATTTTACCATCAAAGTAAAATATGTTAATCAGAAAGGAATAGTAAAAAGCAGTACTAGAGAAATTTCCACAAACGAAGATATAAGGACATGAGGAAATATTTAGCAAAAATAGACTGGAATAATGTTTTTATATGTAAAAAACATGTAACTGTAAAAACACATTAAAGAATAAGACAGCACAGGAATGCTGGCATATCTTAAAGAGTGAAATTGTGTGCATCGTCAATAAATTTGTTCCCTTGAAAAAACAAGGGAAACGGTCCAGAAAGAAACACTTCTCGAAAGAAGCCATTAAAAAATTAGGTACAAACACATTATGTGTCATATAGACGTACCGATGAAGACTACAACATTTATAAAGAAGCACGTAACCAAGCTACAACTGAAATTAGAAATTCAAAGAGAAGCTATTAACAAAAATTAGCTTGTAAATATAAAACATGACTGCAAGAGTTTTTATGCATATGTTCGGAGCAAACAGAAAGTTCAGGATAAGGTCGGTCCTCTAGATAGTGCTGGAAATATAATATCAGAGGGATTCTTAATGGCAGAAGACCGAATGAGTCTTTTAGTTCGGTGAACATATTAGTTCACTGCCAGTACCAGAGGTTAAGTTCAAGAGGGCGGAATCAGACTATTTAGGACAGTTAATTGTAGCCCCGGAAATGGTAGGTAAGAAAATAATGGCTATGAAGGATACTAAGTCACCTGGAGTGGATAGGATTCCACCCAAACTACTATAGGAAATTGTAAAACAAATTAGCATACCGCTTGCAACAGTTTTCAACTTGTCATTAGAAGAGGGAGTGGTTCCTTTAGAATGGAAAGAAGCAAACATACCGTTATTTAAAAAAAGGTTAGAAAAACAAGTCGGAGAACTACAGACCAGTGAGCTTAACATTTGCAAATTATTAGAAAGACTAATTAAATATCACATGGTGTATTTTTTTGTTAGACATAACTTGATAAACCCATCTCAACATGAGTTTCTAAAAGCGAGGTCGTGCTTAACAAATATGTTATTTTTTGGAAGATATCATTAAGTGCGTAGACGAGAGAAAACCAGTAGATACCATCTACTACATTTTCAACCTTCTACTGCGAAAAGAAAGGGAGATGTGCATTACCCATGGAAATACAGAGGCATCACGTTGCTGAGCCACATGCTGAAGATGTTGGAGAGAATCCTGGATGGAAGGATAAGAACAATAGTGGAAAGAGAAATCGGAGAAGAACAACAGGGTTTCGGAAGAGGAAGAGGTACAACTGATGGATTGTTTGCGCTGAGACAGCTGATCGAAAAGAAGTTGGAGGGACAGGGGAGAATGGCTGTGGGTTTTATAGACTTGGTGAAAGCTTACGACACGGTACCGAGACAGGTGACAATGGCGACACTGAGATGGATGGGGGTCCCAGAGGCAGAGGTCAGGATGTGGAAGGGACGTATGAAGAAACGAAGGGCAGAGTGGTGTGTGAACCTGTAATCTCAGAAGAATTCTAAGTGAACGTTGGCTTGAGACAGGGGAGTGCCCTAAGCCCAGTACTGTTTATCGCCGTGATGAAACTGATAAGTAGAAAGACCAGTACGAAAGATATTCTCCAGAAATTACTGTATGCAGACGATCTAGTGGTGGTAGCGGACGGGGAAGCGGATTTACAGAAATAACTGATAGAATGGAAGGATATCTTCAAAAAGACACGGACTGAAAGTGAATCTGGAGAAGACAGGGGTGCTGTGGGTTGGGCAACATAGCAAAGAACTGGAAATACACCTGGAGGGAAAGAAACTAAAACAAAGAGACAGTTTTGTATACCTGGGTGGAGCGGTATGTGGGGATGGCTCCTCAGAGACAGAAATTCGCAGGAGAATACAAGCAGGGGCGAATGCTTGGAGGAAAGTAGGTGTGATGGGAGACAGGCACACATCACGAAAACTCAAGGAAAGGTACTATGCGCGTGTGTGACCCCATCCTACCTGTATGGCCTAGAATCTATAGCAATGACAATGACGGGGGGGGGGGGGACATAATAGATATGCGAAGAGTGGAATAGCTGAAGGAGGATGTTGGTGAAAAAGAAAGTTTCAAGAAGAAGTTGGTGAGAAGTCGATTGAATAGGGCAGGACATGTGGAGCGAATGGGAGAAGAACGGATGACAAAGATAGCAGATGCCCGGAGAGTAAAGGAGAAAATAAGACGGCGACCGAGATTGAGTTGGGAGGATTGCGTGAAGAAAGACCTGGAGGGATGGAAACGGGAGCAAAAGACCGAGGAGAATGGAGAAGGGTGGTAGAGAAAGTAGTGCAAGCGCAATGAGGAGGAAGAGAGAGAAAAGAAAATGTCGACGTATCCAAACCAGCCTCACACCTGAAGACAGGGAACGACAAGGAGAACAACAACTTCTCCTTATGGTCTATTCAAATAAAAGGACTTCCCTCAAGCGGAACTCATTTACTTCAGTGAAGGGTGCATGGTGCTTCGACACACACCACAGCCTCCAGCCTACAAACGATATTATGTTTTATTTTTGCCTGCATTAATATAGACTATACATTTCGAGGATTTAGAGTGAGAATGCAAAGTCATCAACAGAGCGAGAGACTGCCGAGGTTTTAGAGCGGGAATGCAAAGTCATCAACAGAGCGAGAGACTGCCGAGGATTTAGAGTGGGAATGCAAAGTCATCAACAGAGCGAAATACTGCCGAGGATTTAGAGTAGGAATGCAAAGTCATCAAGAGAGTGAGAGACTGCCGAGGATTTAGAGCGAGAATGCAAAGTCATCAACAGAGCGAAATACTGCCGAGGATTTAGAGTGGGAACGCACTCATAAACAGAGCAAGAGACTGCCGTGGACTTATAGAGAGTGGGAATGCAAAGTCATCAACAGAGCGAGAGACTGCCGAGGATTTAGAGCAGGAATGCTACGTCATCAACAAAACGAAAGACTGCCGAGGATTTTAGAGTGGGAATGCAAAGTCATCAACAGAGCGAGAGACTGCCGAGGGTTTAGAGTGGGAATGCAAAGTCACCAACAGAGCGAGAGACTGCCGAGGATTTAGAGTGGGAATGCACAGTCATCAACAGAGTGAGAGACTGCCGAGGATTTAGAGTGGGAACGCACTCATAAACAAAGCAAGATACTGCCGAGGACTTATAGAGAGTGGGGATGTACAGTCATCAACAGAGCGAGAGACTGCCGAGGATTTAGAGTGGGAATGCAAAGTCATCAACAGAGCGAGAGACTGCCGACGATTTAGAGCGGGAATGCAAAGTCATCAACAAAGCGAAATACTGCCGAGGATTTAGAGTAGGAATGCAAAGTCATCAACACAGTGAGAGACTGCCGAGGATTTAGATTGGGAATGCAAAGTCATCAACACAACGAGATACTGCCGAGGATTTAGAGCGGGAATGCAAAGTCATCAACAGAGCAAAATACTGCCGAGGATTTAGAGCGGGAATGCAAAGTCATTAACAGAGCGAGATACTGCCGAGGATTTAGAGCGGGAATGCAAAGTCATCAACAGAGCGAAATACTGCCGAGGATTTAGAGCGGGAATGCAAAGTCATCAACAGAGCGAGATACTGCCGAGGATTTAGAGCGGGAATGCAAAGTCATCAACAGAGCGAAATACTGCCGAGGATTTAGAGTGGGAATGCAAAGTCATCAACACAGCGAAATACTGCCGAGGATTTAGAGTGGGAATGCAAAGTCATCAACAGAGTGAGAGACTGCCGAGGATTTAGAGTGGGAACGCACTCATAAACAGAGCAAGAGACTGCCGAGGACTTATAGAGAGTGGGAATGCAAAGTCATCAACAGAGCGAGAGACTGCCGAGGATTTAGAGCGGGAATGCAAAGTCATCAACACAGTGAGAAACTGCCGAGGATTTAGATTGGGAATGCAAAGTCATCAACAGAGCGAGATACTGCCGAGGATTTAGAGCGGGAATGCAAAGTCATCAACAGAGCGAAATACTGCCGAGGATTTAGAGTGGGAATGCAAAGTCATCAACAGAGTGAGATACTGCCGAGGATTTAGAGTGGGAACGCACTCATAAACAGAGGAAGAGACTGCCGAGGACTTATAGAGAGTGGGAATGCAAAGTCATCAACAGAGCGAGAGACTGCCGAGGATTTAGCGTGGGAATACAAAGTCATCAACAGAGCGAGAGACTGCCGAGGATTTCGAGTGGGGATGCAAAGTCATCAACAGAGCGTGAGACTGCCGAGGACCTATAGAGAGTGGGAATGCAAAGTCATCAACAGAGCGAGAGACTGCCGAGGATTTAGAGTGGGAATGCACTCATAAACAAAGCAAGAGACTGCCGAGGATTAATAGAGAGTGGGAATGCAAAGTCATCAATAGAGCGAGAGACTGTCGAGGATTTAGAGTTGGAATGCAAAGTCATCAACAGAGCGAAATACTGCCGAGGATTTAGAGTAGGAATGCAAAGTCATCAACACAGTGAGAGACTGCCGAGGATTTAGATTGGGAATGCACTCATAAACAGAGCAAGAGACTGCCGAGGACTTATAGAGAGTGGGAATGCAAAGTCATCAACAGAGTGAGAGACTGCCGAGGATTTAGAGTGGGAACGCACTCATAAACAAAGCAAGAGACTGCCGAGGACTTATAGAGAGTGGGAATGCAAAGTCATCAACACAGTGAGAGACTGCCGAGGATTTAGATTGGGAATGCAAAGTCATCAACAGAGCGAGAGACTGCCGAGGATTTAGAGTGGGAATGCAAAGTCATCAACAGAGCGAAATACTGCCGAGGATTTAGAGTGGGAATGCAAAGTCATCAACAGAGTGAGAGACTGTCGAGGATTTAGAGTGGGAACGCACTCATAAACAGAGCAAGAGACTGCCGAGGACTTATAGAGAGTGGGAATGCAAAGTCATCAACACAGTGAGAGACTGCCGAGGATTTAGATTGGGAATGCAAAGTCATCAACACAGTGAGAGACTGCCGAGGATTTAGAGTGGGAACGCACTCATAAACAGAGCAAGAGACTGCCGAGGACTTATAGAGAGTGGGAATGCAAAGTCATCAACACAGTGAGAGACTGCCGAGGATTTAGATTGGGAATGCAAAGTCATCAACACAGTGAGAGACTGCCGAGGATTTAGAGTGGGAACGCACTCATAAACAGAGCAAGAGACTGCCGAGGACTTATAGAGAGTGGGAATGCAAAGTCATCAACAGAGCGAGAGACTGCCGAGGATTTAGAGTGGGAATGCAAAGTCTTCAACACAGTGAGAGACTGCCGAGGATTTAGAGTGGGAATGCAAAGTCTTCAACAGAGCGAGATACTGGCGAGGATTTAGAGCGGGAATGCAAAGTCATCAACACAGCGAAATACTGCCGAGGATTTAGAGTGGGAATGCAAAGTCATCAACAGAGTGAGAGACTGTCGAGGATTTAGAGTGGGAACGCACTCATAAACAGAGCAAGAGACTGCCGAGGACTTATAGAGAGTGGGAATGCAAAGTCATCAACAGAGCGAGAGACTGCCGAGGATTTAGAGTGGGAACGCACTCATAAACAGAGCAAGAGACTGCCGAGGACTTATAGAGAGTGGGAATGCAAAGTCATCAACAGAGCGAGAGACTGCCGAGGATTTAGAGCGGGAATGCAAAGTCATCAACACAGTGAGAAACTGCCGAGGATTTAGATTGGGAATGCAAAGTCATCAACAGAGCGAGATACTGCCGAGGATTTACAGCGGGAATGCAAAGTCATCAACAGAGCGAAATACTGCCGAGGATTTAGAGTGGGAATGCAAAGTCATCAACATAGTGAGATACTGCCGAGGATTTAGAGTGGGAACGCACTCATAAACAGAGGAAGAGACTGCCGAGGACTTATAGAGAGTGGGAATGCAAAGTCATCAACAGAGCGAGAGACTGCCGAGGATTTAGCGTGGGAATACAAAGTCATCAACAGAGCGTGAGACTGCCGAGGATTTAGAGTGGGAATGCAAAGTCAATAACAGAATGAGAGACTGCCGAGGTTTTATAGTGGGAACGCACTCATAAACAGAGCAAGAGACTGCCGAGGACCTATAGAGAGTGGGAATGCAAAGTCATCAACAGAGCGAGAGACTGCCGAGGATTTAGAGTGGGAATGCACTCATAAACAAAGCAAGAGACTGCCGAGGATTAATAGAGAGTGGGAATGCAAAGTCATCAATAGAGCGAGAGACTGTCGAGGATTTAGAGTGGGAATGCAAAGTCATCAACAGAGCGAAATACTGCCGAGGATTTAGAGTAGGAATGCAAAGTCATCAACACAGTGAGAGACTGCCGAGGATTTAGATTGGGAATGCACTCATAAACAGAGCAAGAGACTGCCGAGGACTTATAGAGAGTGGGAATGCAAAGTCATCAACAGAGTGAGAGACTGCCGAGGATTTAGAGTGGGAATGCAAAGTCATCAACAGAGTGAGAGACTGCCGAGGATTTAGAGTGGGAACGCACTCATAAACAAAGCAAGAGACTGCCGAGGACTTATAGAGAGTGGGAATGCAAAGTCATCAACACAGTGAGAGACTGCCGAGGATTTAGATTAGGAATGCAAAGTCATCAACAGAGCGAGAGACTGCCGAGGATTTAGAGTGGGAATGCAAAGTCATCAACAAAGCGAAATACTGCCGAGGATTTAGAGTGGGAATGCAAAGTCATCAACAGAGAGAGAGACTGTCGAGGATTTAGAGTGGGAACGCACTCATAAACAGAGCAAGAGACTGCCGAGGACTTATAGAGAGTGGGAATGCAAAGTCATCAACACAGTGAGAGACTGCCGAGGATTTAGATTGGGAATGCAAAGTCATCAACACAGTGAGACTGCCGAGGATTTAGAGTGGGAACGCACTCATAAACAGAGCAAGAGACTGCCGAGGACTTATAGAGAGTGGGAATGCAAAGTCATCAACAGAGCGAGAGACTGCCGAGGATTTTGAGTGGGAATGCAAAGTCTTCAACACAGTGAGAGACTGCCGAGGATTTAGAGTGGGAATGCAAAGTCTTCAACAGAGCGAGATACTGCCGAGGATTTAGAGCGGGAATGCAAAGTCATCAACAGAGCGAAATACTGCCGAGGATTTAGAGTGGGAATGCAAAGTCATCAACAGAGTGAGAGACTGTCGAGGATTTAGAGTGGGAACGCACTCATAAACAGAGCAAGAGACTGCCGAGGACTTATAGAGAGTGGGAATGCAAAGTCATCAACAGAGCGAGAGACTGCCGAGGATTTAGCGTGGGAATGCAAAGTCATCAACAGAGCGAGAGACTGCCGAGGATTTAGAGTGGGAATGCAAAGTCATCAACAGAGCGAGAGACTGCCGAGGATTTAGAGTGGGAATGCAAAGTCATCAACAGAGTGAGAGACTGCCGAGGATTTAGAGTGGGAACGCACTCATAAACAGAGCAAGAGACTGCCGAGGACCTATAGAGAGTGGGAATGCAAAGTCATCAACAGAGCGAGAGACTGCCGAGGATTTAGAGTGGGAACGCACTCATAAACAGAGCAAGAGACTGCCGAGGACTTATAATGAGTGGGAATGCAAAGTCATCAACAGAGCGAGAGAGTGCCGAGGATTTAGAGTGGCAATGCACTCATCAACATAGTGAGAGAATCCCGATTGAGAGATTGCCGAGGATTTAGTGTGAGAATGCAAACTCATCAACTTTGTGAGATACTGCTGAGTCCAAAATGCAACTTGGAATCAATCAGTTGGTTGCGAGAGGTGGGCCATTGGCTATAGTTTCAGATGTGACGGCCCACATATTGGGGGCAACTAAAGAAAAACACGCGTTTCCAGGTTAGTGTTATTTTAGGAATAATACTAATCAAGACTCGTTACACTAGATTTGCACAAAATAACCTCACTGGCAAACACTAATGACGTAAGAACGTCGCTTAGTAACGAAATATTCCGACTAATATATTGTAGGATGTACTTAAATCTTAACGACGTGAAGAAAAAAAAATTCGTCTTCGTACATGAATCCAAACGGAAAACTTACAAACAATAGAGCTTAGAGCGACAAGTCACAACCCGTGCTTTGTTTTATTGAACACAGCAGAGCAAACGACATTCATTCGTGAGCACTTCTTTTTGAGGGAATGAGGAATTGACTTACAGAATTAGCAGTAGTTCTATGAATATAAATGAATGTGACATAAATACAAATATACCTTCGTAGTGCAATATCATAGCGTCCCACTCACAACAGTAATTTGTTGACTAGATGAACGCAAGCCATTTGTGAACATAACAAGTAACAACGACAATCTATGGAAAGATCATCCTCGCTACGTGAGATCGCTGCTGCTGCTGCTGCTGCTGCTGCTGCTGCTGCTGCTGCTGCTGCTGCTGCTGCTGCTGCTGCTGCTGCTGCTGCTGCTGCTGCTGCTGCTGCTGCTGCTGCTGCTGCATACTGCATAGTGACCGTGTTTCTATTGTTTTTACAAATTATACTATTTTCGTGAAACTGCGCAACGTAGGATATATGTCCCGGCAGATGTCAAAACTGGCTCAACTGATTTAAAAGATCCGGCTGCGAGATCGCAGCGAATTATCACATCTAGGCCTATATTATTGACAAATAATGTGTCAGCAGTTGTAAAGACGGGGATTGCTTTACTGTGAAGCACTTTTAGTTGACTATATTTTGTATGTTAAAAAAATAATTACATATTGCAGTAATTGTTCTTTACGTTGATCTACTCTGTATGCTCTAGTTGTGGGTAATGTTGCGGTGACGTACCCTGCAGAGTTTCAATCTGATTGTCCCTCGATACCGTGTCTTACCTGAGATTTTCTTCTAGTGGGGTGTTTATGCAAAGCAACTGTGAATTTTTGGATAAAAAGCATGCTATTTTGTACGCAGCTTCTCTAGGTCCTACAGGTATTTTTGCAGATATTGAACCGCCTTGGGCTTACTTATGTTGCCGTTGCATGTGACCCGTTTACCAAGATGGAGGCGGCCTGTAATGATTTTCATTATATAATGAGAATACCGTGGCCACGTAGTGAGCATTCTTGTAAATTGTTCGCAACAAAAGTTTATTTTTAATGCAACCAACGTTCAGTTATCGCGACGTTTTAGAATAACACTTTTTATTCGAATAATCAAGCTGTTGCTTCATTAGACGTGACAATATTGACGACACTGTCTTTACCAATGTCTCGAAGCTCAATCTATATGTCCCAGCTCTGATGAAAAAGACATCTGCTGATATCAGCATTGGTCCCATTACTGGTGTAGTTTCTCTTACCAACTCTCGTCCGGCTGCGTGACTATGCCAGGAAGTGAGGGGCCGGTCGGAAGTCCGTGTTGCCACCTCACGGCGCCTGGATAATTGAGGCTATTACTGGTACCCAATAAGGCAGTTGCGACAGCCGACAAAATAAAAAGCGAATGAGTGGCGCGCTTTGATGCTGCGTGTGGAATTGTGTCTATTCACATGCTAAGTCGTCGTTCGCACGTTAGTAGTAATAGATGTCCCTTATGATTGATGGTGGCGCGCCCTGGTGGCAATCCCATGTTAAGAGATATGGATTTCCACCAGACCGCGCCAAGCGCTTTTCCCGCCAATTATGCAAATGAGGTCTTTGGCGCGCTCTGGTGGAAGTGCAATTGACCAATCACGAGCGAGCTGGGCATTGTGGGCGTGGCTAGTTTTGCAAATGAGCTTGGAAAAGTATTTCCGATCCCATGTTAAAGTATAGGGAATTTTATCGCAAAGGTATCCGACCACTTTTCGAATTTTAACCCCATGTTAAAGCATAGGCCGTTTTATCGCAAAGGTATCCGACCACTTTTCGAATTTTAACCCCATGTTAAAGCATAGGCCGTTTTATCGCAAAGGTATCCGACCACTTTTTGGGTTTTTATCGCTGTTAAAGCATAGGCCATTGTTATCCCATGTTAAAACATAGGCCGTTTTATCGTAAAGGTACGCGACCACTTTTTGAATAAAATAACATATACCGAACACCATTTGTATAGGCTACTCACGAGATTGCTTGATCCGGATGCCGAGGCTTCGCCAAGGAACCGACCCGTTATTTGTTTGACGATGACGTGTCCAATATGTGGTGTTATAGTAAGGCGTTATGTATAACAAAAGGCTTATAAATTCAACGGAGACCGTTTTGTCTGAAGTAATGTATACGAAATGTAGATTACATATAGGATACATATTTTTTTCCGAACAGAGTGACCAAGGAGTACTGCCCAAATTCGTGTCTATTGCACGCTTGCGTGCAATAGAGCCCCGTGACGGATACATCATGAACCACAAACACCACTTTATGTGACGTCATGACGCAGTGACATCGTTAAAACTCTGCAGTCTGTGCTTTTGAATTTTCTACTCTACAATCTGTGATCTTTCGGCACGCCCACGCGACCTTTATGTTCTGTTGAACTGTTATAAAAGTCCTGCGTCTGTTTTTTTTTGATCGTTATATCTTATATTTTGGAAGATGAACAACATGACTAGTGATAACGTCCGACAAGGGATTTTGCTACCGAAGGCGCAGCCTTCTCCGTCTATGGGACCACTCGACCTCTCGACCCAGACAATCAACCCGGACCAACAGCCAACGACCAGTTCAACGACCAGTTCAACGACCAGTCCGATGACCAGTTTGACGATCAAAACAATTTCGTATCTGTCATCAGCTCCGGCAACCAACCCAACCATCAACCTGACGCCATCACCTCCGACGAAGCGTCAGAAGCTTCACGAGATTTCGGATGACACATCACACGAGAGTACGGTTCGACGGGTTATCGCGTCAAATCCCTCCTTTTTCAGGAAAATAGACGTGTTATCGCACCCCATCTCCTCCGTTTTCAGGTAAATAGACGTGTTATCGCGTCAATTCCTTCCTTTTTCAGGAAAATAGACGTGTTATCGCACCCCATCTCCTCAGTTTTCAGGAAAATAGACGTGTTATCGCATCAAATCCTTCCTTTTTCAGGAAAATAGACGTGTTATCACGTCAATTCCTTCCTTTTTCAGGAAAATAGACGTGTTATCGCATCAATTCCTTCCTTTTTCAGGAAAATAGACGTGTTATCGCACCCCATCTCCTCCGTTTTCAGGAAAATAGACGTGTTATCGTGTGAGATTTGCTTCAAAACGAAGCAAGGCAAAGCAAATAGACGTGTTATCGCGTGGGATTTGCTTCAAAACGAAGCAACGCAAAGCAAATAGACGTGTTATCGCGTGGGATTTGCTTCAACACTCACTCACTCACCCTTCGTGTCTGTTCACTCACTCACTCACTCACTCACTCACTCACTCACTCACTCACTCACTCACTCACTCACTCACTCACTCACTCACTCACTCACTCACTCACTCACTCACTCACTCACTCACTCACTCACTCACTCACTCACTCACTCTCACTCACTCTCACTCACTCACTCACTCACTCACTCACTCACTCACTCACTCACTCACTCACCCTTCGTGTCTGTTCACTCACTCACTCACTCACTCACTCACTCACTCACTCACTCACTCACTCACTCACTCACTCACTCACTCACTCACTCACTCACTCACTCACTCACACTTCGTGTCTGTTCACTCACTTACTCACTCACTCACTCACTCACTCACTCACTCACTCACTCACTCACTCACTCACTCACTCACTCACTCACTCACTCACTCACTCACTCACCCTTCGTGTCTGTTCACTCACTCACTCACTCACTCACTCACTCACGCCGTCCCTTTTTAGTGTTGGTAGTACTTATAACTTTTTAGTGCTTTAGGACTTAGAACGTTTTAGTGTCGGTAGGACTTAGAACTTTTTAGGGTTGGTAGGACTCAGAACTTTTTAGTTACCGTACGACTCAGAACTTTTTAGTGTCGGTAGTACTTAGAACTTTTTAGGGTTGGTAGTACTTAGAAATTTTTAGTGACGGTAGGACTTATAACTTTTTAGTGTCGGTAGTACTTAGAACTTTTTAGTGCCGGTAGTACTTAGAACTTTTTAGTGTTGGTAGTACTTATAACGTTTTAGTGCTGGTAGGATTTAGAACTTTTAGTGTTGGTAGTACTTATAACGTTTTAGTGCTGGTAGGACTTAGAACTTTTAGTGTTGGTAGTACTTAGAACTGTTTAGTGAAGGTACGTCTCAGAACTTTTTAGTGTTGGTAGTACTTATAACTTTTTAGTGCTGGTAGGACTTAGAACTTTTAGTGTTGGTAGTACTTAGAACTTTTTAGTGAAGGTACGTCTCAGAACTTTTTAGTGTTGGTAGTACTTATAACTTTTTAGTGCTGGTAGGAATTAGAACTTTTTAGTGCTGGTAGGACTCATAACTTTTTAATGTCGGTAGGACTTAGAACTGTTTAGTGTTGGTAGTACTTATAACGTTTTAGTGCTGGTAGGACTTAGAACTTTTTAGTGTCGGTAGTACTTATAACTTTTTAGTGTTGGTAGTACTTATAACGTTTTAGTGCTGGTACGACTTAGAACTTTTAGGATTGGTAGTACTTAGAACTTTTTAGTGATGGTACGACTTAGAACTTTTTAGTGTTGGTAGTACTTATAACTTTTAGTGCTGGTAGGACTTATAACTTTTTAGGTTTGGTAGGACTTAGAACTTTTAGGGTTGGTAGTACTTATAACGTTTTAGTGCTGGTAGTACTTAGAACTTTTTAGTGTCGGTAGGACTTATAACGTTTTAGGGTTGGTAGTACTTATAACTTTTTAGGGTTGGTAGGACTTAGAATTTTTTTGTGACGGTACGGCTTAGATCTTTTTAGTGCTGGTAGGACTCAGAACTTTTTAGTGTCGGTAGTACTTAGAACTTTTTAGGGTTGGTAGGAATTAGAACTTTTTAGTGCTGGTAGGACTCAGAACTTTTTAGTGTCGGTAGTACTTAGAACTTTTTAGTGTTGGTAGGACTTAGAACTTTTAGTGTTGGTAGTACTTATAACGTTTTAGTGCTGGTAGGACTTAGAACTTTTTAGTGACGGTACGACTTATAACTTTTTAGGATTGGTAGGACTTATAACGTCTTAGTGACGGTAGGACTCAGAACTTTTTAGTGACGGTACGACTTAGAACTTTTTAGGGTTGGTAGGACTTAGAACTTTTTAGAAATTTTTAGTGCTGGTAGGACTCAGAACTTTTTAGTGCTGGTAGGACTTAGAACTTTTAGGGTTGGTAGTACTTAGAACTTTTTAGTGTTGGTAGTACTTATAACGTTTTAGTCCTGGTAGTATTTATAACTTTTTAGTGTCGGTAGGACTTATAACTTTTTAGTATCGGTAGGACTCAGAACTTTTTAGTGTTGGTAGTACTTATAACTTTTTAGTGCTGGTAGGAATTATAACTTTTTAGTGCTGGTAATACTCACAACTTTTTAGTGCTGGTAGGACTTAGAACTTTTAGTGTTGGTAGTACTTATAACTTTTTAGTGTTGGTAGGACTTATAACGTTTTAGTGCTGGTAGGACTCAGAACTTTTTAGTGTCGGTAGGACTTAGAACTTTTTAGTGAAGGTACGACTTAGAACTTTTAGTGTCGGTACGACTTAGAACATTTTAGTGTTGGTAGTACTTATAACGTTTTAGTGCTGGTAGGACTCAGAACTTTTAGGTTTGGTAGGACTTAGAACTTTTTAGTGTTGGTAGTACTTATAACGTTTTAGTGCTGGTAGGACTTAGAACTTTTAGTGTTGGTAGTACTTAGAACTTTTTAGTGACGGTACGACTTAGAACTTTTTAGTGCTGGTAGTACTTATAACTTTTTAGTGTTGGTAGGACTTATAACGTTTTAGTGACGGTACGACTTAGATCTTTTTAGGATTGGTAGGACTTATAACTTTTTAGTGACGGTAGGACTCAGAATTTTTTGGGTTGGAAGGACTCAGAACTTTTTAGTGCTGGTAGGACTCAGAACTTTTTAGGGTTGGTAGTACTTATAACTTTTTAGGGTTGGTAGGACTTAGAATTTTTTTGTGACGGTACGGCTTAGATCTTTTTAGTGCTGGTAGGACTCAGAACTTTTTAGTGTCGGTAGTACTTAGAACTTTTTAGGGTTGGTAGGAATTAGAACTTTTTAGTGCTGGTAGGACTCAGAACTTTTTAGTGTCGGTAGTACTTAGAACTTTTTAGTGTTGGTAGGACTTAGAACTTTTAGTGTTGGTAGTACTTATAACGTTTTAGTGCTGGTAGGACTTAGAACTTTTTAGTGACGGTACGACTTATAACTTTTTACGATTGGTAGGACTTATAACGTCTTAGTGACGGTAGGACTCAGAACTTTTTAGTGACGGTACGACTTAGAACTTTTTAGGGTTGGTAGGACTTAGAACTTTTTAGTGACGGTAAGGCTTATAACTTTTTAGTGCTGGTAGGACTCATAACTTTTTAGTGCTGGTAGGACTTAGAACTTTTAGGGTTGGTAGTACTTAGAACTTTTTAGTGTTGGTAGTACTTATAACGTTTTAGTCCTGGTAGTATTTATAACTTTTTAGTGTCGGTAGGACTTATAATAACTTTTTAGTGTCGGTAGGACACAGAACTTTTTAGTGTTGGTAGTACTTATAACTTTTTAGTGCTGGTAGGAATTATAACTTTTTAGTGCTGGTAATACTCAGAACTTTTTAGTGCTGGTAGGACTTAGAACTTTTAGTGTTGGTAGTACTTAGAACTTTTTAGTGTTGGTAGGACTTATAACGTTTTAGTGCTGGTAGGACTCAGAACTTTTTAGTGTCGGTAGGACTTAGAACGTTTTAGTGAAGGTACGACTTAGAACTTTTAGTGTCGGTACGACTTAGAACATTTTAGTGTTGGTAGTACTTATAACGTTTTAGTGCTGGTAGGACTCAGAACTTTTAGGTTTGGTAGGACTTAGAACTTTTTAGTGTTGGTAGTACTTATAACGTTTTAGTGCTGGTAGGACTTAGAACTTTTAGTGTTGGTAGTACTTAGAACTTTTTAGTGACGGTACGACTTAGAACTTTTTAGTGCTGGTAGTACTTATAACTTTTTAGTGTTGGTAGGACTTATAACGTTTTAGTGACGGTACGACTTAGAACTTTTTAGGATTGGTAGGACTTATAACTTTTTAGTGACGGTAGGACTCAGAATTTTTTGGGTTGGTAGGACTCAGAACTTTTTAGTGCTGGTAGGACTCAGAACTTTTTAGTGCTGGTAGGACTTATAACTTTTAGTGTTGGTAGTACTTATAACGTTTTAGTGACGGTAGGACTCAGAACTTTTTAGGGTTGGTAGGACTCAGAACTTTTTAGTGTCGGTAGGACTTAGAACTTTTTAGTGTCGGTAGGACATAGAACGTTTTAGTGCTGGTAGGACTCAGAATTTTTTAGTGCTGGTAGGACTTAGAACTTTTAGTGTTGGTAGTACTTATAACGTTTTAATGACGGTACGACTTAGAACTTTTTAGTGCTGGTAGGACTCAGAACTTTTTAGTGTCGGTAGGACTTAGAACTTTTTAGTGTTGGTATTACTTATAACGTTTTAGTGTTGGTAGTACTTATAACTTTTTAGTGCTGGTAGTACTTATAACTTTTTAGTGCTGGTAGTACTTATAACGTTTTAGTGTCGGTAGGACTTAGAACTTTTTAGTGTTGAGACAAACTTCCAGGAATAACCGAAGCATAGAGGCCGCCATGACAGTCAAGTAACTTCCGGTGTAGCGTCCCCTCGACGTAGTGTCCCTAGTATAACGTTACTTCCGGCGTAGCGTCCCTAGTAGAGGCCGCCATGACAGTCAAGTGACTTCCGGTATGACATCACATCCGGCGTAGCGCCCCCCTAGTGGATAATCGGAGTATTACGTCACATGATGGTGCCATCTAGCGGGTAAAATATATAATTAGGTTAGCTAGAGAGAAAAAGTTGGGGTTAACCTGGCGAAAATTTATACAACCACTTTGGTGGTTGTTTACATTTTCCCGAGGTTAACCCCAACTCTGGTGGTTGTTTAAATTTTCGCGAGGTTAACCCCAACTTTTGTTCTCTAGCTAACCTAATTATATATTTTTACCCGCTAGATGGCGCCATCATGTGGCGTAGTACTCCGATTATCCACTAGGGGGGCGCTACGCCGGATGTGATGTCATACCGCAAGTCACTTGACTGTCATGGCTGCCTCTACTAGGGACGCTACGCCGGAAGTAACGCTATACTAGGGGCACTACGTCGAGGAGACGCTACACCGGAAGTTACTTGACTGTCATGGCGGCCTCTATGCTTCGGTTATTCCTGAAAGTGTGTCTCTACACTAAAAAGTCGTACCGTCACTAAACAGTTCTAAGTACTACCAACACTAAAAGATCTAAGTCCTACCAACACTAAAACGTTATAAGTACTACCAACACTAAAAAGTTCTAAGTCCTACCGACACTAAAAAGTTCTGAGTCCTACCAGCACTAAAAAGTTCTAAGCCGTACCGTCACTAAAAAGTTCTAAGTACTGCCAACCCTTAAAAGTTCTGAGTCCTACCGACACTAAAAAGTTCTAAGTCCTACCGACACTAAAAAGTTCTGAGTCCTACCAGCACTAAAAAGGTCTGAATCCTACCAACCCTAAAAAGTTCTGAGTCCTACCGTCACTAAAAAGTTATAAGTCCTACCAATCCTAAAAAGTTCTAAGTCGTACCGTCACTAAAACGTTATAAGTCCTACCAACACTAAAAAGTTCTGAGTCCTACCAACACTAAAAAGTTCTAAGTACTACCAGCACTAAAAAGTTGTAAGTCGTACCGTCACTATAAAGTTCTAAGTACTACCAACACTAAAAGTATTAAGTCCTACCAGCACTAAAACGTTATAAGTACTACCAACACTAAAAAGTTCTAAGTCCTACCGACACTAAAAATTATGAGTCCTACCAGCACTAAAACGTTATAAGTCCTACCAACACTAAAAAGTTCTAAGTCGTACCGACACTAAAAGTTCTAAGTCGTACCTTCACTAAAAAGTTATAAGTACTACCAACACTAAAGGTTCTAAGTCCTACCAGCACTAAAAAGTTCTGAGTCCTACCAGCACTAAAAAGTTATAATTCCTACCAGCACTAAAAAGTTATAAGTACTACCAACACTAAAAAGTTCTGAGTCCTACCGACACTAAAAAGTTCTAAGTACTACCAGCACTAAAACGTTATAAGTACTACCAACACTAAAAAGTTCTAACTACTACCAACCCTAAAAGTTCTAAGTCCTACCAGCACTAAAAAGTTCTCAGTCCTACCAGCAGTAAAAAGTTCTAAGCCGTACCGTCACTAAAAAGTTCTAAGTACTACAAACCTTAAAAAGTTCTAAGTCGTACCGTCACTAAAAAGTTCTGAGTCCTACCGTCACTAAAAAGTTATAAGTCCTACCAATCCTAAAAAGTTCTAAGTCGTACCGTCACTAAAACGTTATAAGTCCTACCAATCCTAAAACGTTATAAGTACTACCAACACTAAAAAGTTCTAAGTCCTACCAACACTAAACGTTATAAGTACTACCAACACTAAAAGTTCTAAGTCCTACCAGCACTAAAACGTTATAAGTACTACCAACACTAAAAAGTTCTAAGTCCTACCGACATTAAAAAGTTCTGAGTCCTACCAGCACTAAAAAGTTATAATTCCTACCAGCACTAAAAAATTATAAGTACTACCAACACTAAAAAGTTCTGAGTCGTACCTTCACTAAAAAGTTCTAAGTACTACCAACACTAAAAGTTCTAAGTCCTACCAGCACTAAAACGTTATAAGTACTACCAAAACTAAAAGTTCTAAGTCCTACCAGCACTAAAACGTTATAAGTACTACCAACACTGTAAAGTTCTAAGTACTACCGACACTAAAAAGTTCTGAGTCCTACCAGCACTAAAAAGTTCTAATTCCTACCAACTCTAAAAAGTTCTAAGTACTACCGACACTAAAAAGTTCTGAGTCCTACCAGCACTAAAAAGTTCTAAGCCGTACCGTCACTAAAAAGTTATAAGTCCTACCAACCCTAAAAAGTTATAAGTACTACCAACCCTAAAAAGTTCTAAGTCGTACCGTCACTAAAAAGTTCTGAGTCCTACCAACCCTAAAAAGTTCTAAGTCCTACCAAACCTAAAAAGTTCTAAGTCGTACCGTCACTAAAAAGTTCTAAGTACTACCAGCACTAAAATGTTCTAAGTCGTACCAGCACTAAAACGTTATAAGTACTACCAACACTAAACAGTTCTAAGTACTACCGACACTACAAAGTTATAAGTCCTACCGTCACTAAAAAGTTCTAAGTACTACCAACCCTAAAAAGTTCTAAGTACAACCGACACTAAAAAGTTCTGAGTCCTACCAGCACTAAAAAGTTCTAAGCCGTACCGTCACTAAAAAGTTCTAAGTACTACCAGCACTAAAAAGTTCTAAGTCCTACCAGCACTAAAAAGTTATAAGTACTACCAACACTAAAAAGTTATAAGTCGTACCATCACTAAAAAGTTCTAAGTACTACAAATCCTAAAAGTTCTAAGTCGTACCAGCACTAAAACGTTATAAGTACTACCAACACTAAAAAGTTCTAAGTACTACCAGCACTAAAAAGTTCTAAGTCCTACCAACCCTAAAAAGTTATAAGTACTACCAACCCTAAAAAGTTATAAGTCGTACCGTCACTAAAAAGTTCTGAGTCCTACCAACCCTAAAAAGTTCTATGTCCTACCGACACTAAAACGTTCTAAGTCCTACCAGCACTAAAAAGTTCTAAGTCCTACCAACCCTAAAAAATTCTAAGTTACCAACCCTAAAATTTCTAAGTCGTACCGTCACTAAAACGTTATAAGTACTACCAACACTAAAAAGTGACGGCGTGAGTGAGTGAGTGAGTGAACAGACACGAAGGGTGAGTGAGTGAGTGAGTGAGTGAGTGAGTGAGTGAGTGAGTGAGTGAGTGAGTGAGTGAGTGAACAGACATGAAGGGTGAGTGAGTGAGTGAGTGAGTGAGTGAACAGACACGAAGGGTGAGTGAGTGAGTGAGTGAGTGAGTGAGTGAGTGAGTGAGTGAGTGAGTGAGTGAGTGAGTGAGTGAGTGAGTGAGTGAGTGAGTGAGTGAGTGAGTGAGTGAGTGAGTGAGTGAGTGAGTGAGTGAGTGAGTGAGTGAGTGAGTGAGTGAGTGAGTGAGTGAGTGAACAGACACGAAGGTTGAGTGAGTGAGTGTTGAAGCAAATCCCACGCGATAACACGTCTATTTGCTTTGCGTTGCTTCGCTTTGAAGCAAATCCCACGCGATAACACGTCTATTTGCTTTGCGTTGCTTCGTTTTGAAGCAAATCTCACACGATAACACGTCTATTTTCCTGAAAACGGAGGAGATGGGGTGCGATAACACGTCTATTTTCCTGAAAAAGGAAGGAATTGATGCGATAACACGTCTATTTTCCTGAAAAAGGAAGGAATTGACGTGATAAAACGTCTATTTTCCTGAAAAAGGAAGGATTTGATGCGATAACACGTCTATTTTCCTGAAAACTGAGGAGATGGGGTGCGATAACACGTCTATTTTCCTGAAAAAGGAAGGAATTGACGCGATAACACGTCTATTTTCCTGAAAACGGAAGAGATGGGGTGCGATAACACGTCTATTTTCCTGAAAAAGGAGGGATTTGACGCGATAACCCGTCGAAACGTACTCTCGTGTGATGTGTCATCCGAAATCTCGTGAAGCTTCTGACGCTTCGTCGGAGGTGATGGCGTCAGGTTGATGGTTGGGTTGGTTGCCGGAGCTGATGACAGATACGAAATTGTTTTGATCGTCAAACTGGTCATCGGACTGGTCGTTGAACTGGTCGTCGAACTGGTCGTTGAACTGGTCGTTGACTGTTGGTCCGGGTTGATTGTATGGGTCGAGAGGTCGAGAGGTCGAGTGGTCCCATAGCCGGAGAAGGCTGCGCCTTCGGTAGCAAAATCCTTGTCGGACGTTATCACTAGTCATGTTGTTCATCTTCCAAAATGTAAGACATAACGATCACAAAAAACAAACAAACAGACGCAGGCCTTTTATAACAGTTCAACAGAACATAAAGGTCGCGTGGGCGTGCCAAAAGATCACAGATTGTAGAGTAGAAAATTCAAAAGCACAGACTGCAGAGTTTTAACGATGTCACTGCATCATGACGTCACATAAAGTGGTGTTTGTGGTTCATGAAGTATCCGTTAGGGGGGCTCTATTGCACGGGCAGTACTCCTTGGTCACTCTGTTCGGAAAAAAACGAGGCTATAGTACTATATGTAATCTACATTTCGTATACATTACTTCAGATAAAACGGTCTCCGTTGAATTTGTAGCCTTTTGTTATAAATTACGCCTTACACCACATATTGGACACGTCATCGTCAAACAAATAACGGGCCGGTTCCTTGGCGAAGCCTCGGCATCCGGATCAAGCAATCTCGTGTTCGGTATATGTTATTTTATTCAAAAAAGTGGTCGCGTACCTTTGCAATAAAATGGCCTATGCTTTAACCCGGGATAACAATTCGAAAAATGGTCGGATACCTTTGCGATAAAAATGGCCTATGCTTTAACGTGGGATAAAAATTCGAAAAGTGGTCGGATACCTTTGCTATAAAAATGGCCTATGCTTTAACATGGGGTTAAAATCCCTATGCTTTAACCCGGCCGTTCACTGGAGGAAAATCCCTATCTCTCCCATGTTAAAAATCCCTATCCTTTAACCCGGCCGTTCACTGGTGGAAAATCCCTCTCTCCCATGTTAAAAATCCCTATCCTTTAACCCGGCCGTCAACTGGGTGGAAAATCCCTATCTCTTAACATAGGATTTCCCCCAGACCGCGCCACCGTACGCGGTACACCACCTCTATTACTACTACTAACTAACTAACTAACTAAATTACTACTAACAATGATCACATTTGGGTACTGAAAACACTTGTGCCGATGTATCAGGAAATACTGTTCTTGGTAATATGGCGGTAGCTTTTCGCATTTTGATTAAGCTCTAACAACGGATTCAGTTTAATGAAATATGAAATTTTCCCTAAGAGCTTATTACCTTGGTGAGACGGTCCCCAGTTCTCACCATGCGACTTTTTATGACGGGCAACGACTTTCTGAAAAAGCACATGCACTCATGCACTCCGACTTTCCAAATCTGTTAAACGCGGTGAAACAGCTGCTTTTGTTGGCTCGTAAATAGGCGAGCACCGATCGGTGTTTCTCCGTTAAACACGTAGCTGGAGGACATTGTCCCATTTATGGAAACAATCCTTTGTACCCACGGAAGCAGGCGTGATGAGATCACGCCGATTGGCGGAATCATGTGTCGACACCGACAAAGCCTTGGCGACGTCATGTCTAGCACCGCGAGTGCGCCATCATGCCTACACTGGGAAAAGAAATATATCCACGAATCCGACTCACTGAAGTACAATCGTGTCATTGAGTAGGCGGACAGAGACCTAGTTGACTTGCTGACATAATGGAACACGTGCGCTGAAGGATTTTCGATGAATGCTGAGAAGATCATAGGCGCCGGAACGAAATTAATATTGGAGGGTCTGAACCGGAGCTTGAGCACCACTTCGCTCTCCGCTGTCAGATCGACTGATGACATCTGAAGACGGGAGAGGGGTGTTGGTGTGCTGTTGAAAATATTTCGCCGCGACCTCGTCACAAGTTTTTCTCTTCAGGCTATCCGAATACCTCGACTTGCAACCCTTCCCCCGCGGCTCGCTAACAAAACTCATCTTCACTCTCAAAAAACCCTCTAATTGCACCAACAAATATTGGAGGCTAATCCTATCTCCAGTCCCTCCTCCAATATTGGGGGCTCAGCCTCAAAGCCCTCCGGTTCCGGCGCCTTTGAAGATGCATGTCACACTACATGGTTACTGGAAAAACTCCACGTACATCCATATAAGGAATAATGTTGATTTTGCTTTTTTGTAAAATTAGCCTAAAGCTGCTTCCTAATCTTGTTGTTTGCCCATCGCGAATATTATTATTTTATTTCCAGATGTTTGGTGTGTTAATAATGTATGTAATATATGTACTCTGTTTAATAAAACATGCGTACTTTTTTAATGTCTAACGAAATTATGTTGGTCATTGAATCTTGTAGCTTGCTGAAGCCCAGGAGACATTTAACGCCAATCCGTTGAACCAGCCATGTGACGACAACGAAATGAATCACGCGCAATACCTTTATCCATTGCGCCGTAGCCTTTCACGAATGCGTCATCATGATCAATAACTGTCTCATGCTAGATTAGGCTAGCCATCGGTAACATAAACACTCGTACGAAACATATCGAACCGTACTTTTCTGTTTGTTTAATGTTTAACTCCCTGCCAAACAATGTTGACGTGGCCGCGTTAGTGGACGTGTTACGCCGCCGACCCCGAGAGACCTGTTAGTGACCGAGACTTGTTAGCGCATGTGACACAGGGCCGTTCACGTCGTTACCCCGCGCAGTATCCTAACAGGACTTTGCCGAGCGTATACATATCCAGATCCAGAACATGTAATATACAGGACACTACATGTTTGGTTACATGTAGGGCCTGCATCAAATTCGTTGTGATTGGTGTGCTATTTTAATGTTCTGGCAAACTTCTAAATATCTCAGAATGGCGATCATCAATATGAACAAATATGTTGGATTATCGATACGTCAAAGGCATCCCTGACCGCAGCCACCTGAGTTTTTCCCTGAGTGGCAATCTTGCTTACTCTGGTTAAAGCGGTATGTATAGCAGGGGCGGATCCAGAGATGGTGGTCTGGGGAGGGGCAAGATCTCTGATTGCAACCCCATGAGGCTCGCCAAGAAAACTTCAGAAAATTTTTCGCGGCGATGTTCACAATTTCGGAAGTTCATCAAAAACCTCCATTTGTACCCCCGAGACTCCAAGACGGAGGCACATTCAAAAGGTCTGATTTTCAGATACACCAATATCTGAGGTGTCCATCCCAAAATGGGTGATGGTTATTTCAGAAGCGTAGCTTATTACATTTTTAAACATTGTCGCTATTTTCAAGCGGAAGTCCAGCTATTCAAAACTGATGTCCCACAGTCAAATCTAGTGATTTTATTTGATTTTTCCAACTATATGTTACGGAATATATGTTATAACGACTTTAAAAGTCGTAATAACAGCTTTTAAAGTCGTAATAACGAGAATAAAACGTAGTTATTACGACATAAAAAGTCGTAATAACGCATTTTTCTCTCGGTATAACGACTTAAAAAAAGCCGTTATACTGACTTGCTCTTGTTCCATTTTACCTATGCGTGTTTTCTGGAGGAGTGAAAAAGTGCAACATGATGTGCAGAATATGATGGTATGATATGCGTAATTATATTGACCTAATGCCTGTATATCTATACTATTATAATGAATATTTAAAACAGTTCGCGTATGTATGTAGGCCGGTGTACCGGTCTGGAAGGAGGTTCCGGTCAGAGAGTAAGTTCCGGTTCCGTTTTGAGTATTGCGCATGCCCGCGCAATACGTAAAATGCGACTCGCGGTGAGCAACGTGACCTCAGTTGATCGATCAACTTTGACCCCGTGCCAGAAGTATGTGGCGACTGAGTTACATCGCGGTGAACAACGTGACCTTTGACCCTTACTCGACGCTCGCGGCGACTGAGTTGCATAATTAATAACTTTTCGCTTGCTGTAGCGACCGTTACTCCACTGACCTACTTGCTCCCCTACGGTGCTTCATACATGCTAATTTTATAGAGATATGTGTCATTTATAAATTGTTACCCCCAGGATCCCCACCCCCGACGAATTTTTTTTAATATAAATCTACTAACCACTCCCAATGGGCCTGCCAGATTACACACACACTTTCAGCTTCATACATGCCAAACTGACATAGATATGTATCATTTGACAGTATAAACAGCGCTGAAAACTGCAGCTTTGTGTAACTTACTCTCAGACCGGAACCTCCTTCCAGACCGGTACACCGGTACTTTTGCAGTTTAGGCCCGCACCTCAAAAACACGAAAACGGTCACCGCTACGCCTACTGTCACCAAACTTCATCATGTATCTCTTACACCTACGCTATACGTATACACTTGTCATGTGATGAAACAAAAATAAATTATTGTCTTTTATCGGTCAAAATGTACAAAACAACGACAAGTCCGTCATTACTCAAAGTAAAATAAGAAAGGAATAGTAAAAAGCAGTATAGGAGAAATTTCCACAAAGGAAGGTATAAGGACATGAGGAAATATTTAACAAAGATAGACTGGAATAACACACTGAAAAATAAGACAGCAACAGAATGCTGGAATATAGTAAAGAGTGAAATTAAGTGCATAGTCGATAAATTTGTACCCTTCAAAAAACAAGGGAAACGGTCCAAAAAGAAACACTTATCGAAAGAAGCCATTAGAAAAATTAAGTATAAACAAATGATGTGGAAGTCATATAGATGTACTGGAAATGAGGAAGACTACAACAGTTATAAAGAAGCACTTCACCAAGCTACAGCTGAAATTATAAATTCAAAGAGAAGAAGCTATGAACAACAATTAGCTAGTAATATCAAACATGACTGGCAATAGTTTTTATGCGTATGTTCGAAGCAAACAGAAACTTCAAGATAAGGTCGGTCCTCTAGAAGATAGTGCTGGAAATATAATATCAGAGGGATTCTTAATGACAGAAGACCTGAATGAGTACTTTAGTTCAGTGTTTACCAGATTTTCTTGTTAAACAAAACTTGATGAACCCATCTCAACATGGTTTTTTAAAGCGAGGTCATGCTTAACAAATATGTTATGTTTTTTGGAAGACATCACTAAGTGGGTAGATGAGGGATCACCAGTAGATATCGTCTACTTACATTTTCAAAAAGCTTTCGACAAAGTACCACATCAAACATTACTGCTTAAACTAAAGGCCCATGGCATAGGCATTGACAGAAGACAACGTGTAGTAGTTGATGGGGAGGCTTCAAACTGGAAATCGGTATTGAGTGGGGTCCACAGGGATCAGTATATTAGGACCAATATTATTCTTAATATATATCAACGATTTGGATGATGAAATAACAAGCAAGGTGTTGAAATTTGCGCATGATACAAAAGTGTTTAGAAGGATTAAATGTGATGGAGATAGACAGCATTTACAAGATGATCTTGACAGGTTGATCAAATGGTCTGAAAAGTGGCAAATGCTGATATATTTTGGGAAATGTAAATGCCTCCACACAGGACATGGGAACGAAGAGGTAGAATATACAATGGGGGTACTGTACTAAGTACTACTGTAAAAGAAAAGGACTTAGAGTTAACCATTAGTGCTGATATGAAGGTTTCAGAGCGGTGCGGAATTGCAGCTTCAAAGGGAAATCAAATCCTTGGATTAATTAGGTGAAACATAACGTATAAGAAAAAAGAGCTAATAATACCGCTGTACAAAACAATAGTAAGGCCTCATTTAGAATATTGTATTCAAGCGTGGAGGCCATATCGCAGAAAGGACGTAGATATGCTAGAAAGAGTGCAAAGGAGAGCAACTAAAATGATACAAAAACTGAGGGATCTTAGTTACGAAATACGCCTAAAAATGCGGTTTAACAACACTAGAGACCAGGAGATTGAGAGGAGATCAGATAGAAGTGTTTAAAATATTGAATGGTTATGAAAATATTGATAGAAATATTTTTTTCTCAGTTAAGAAAGATAGAAGGACTAGATGACATGAAGTTACGTTAACAAAGGAGCAGTGAAGATTATATATAAGAACGTTTTAATTTTCACAAAGGACTGTAAATGAATGGAACAGATTATCTGTTGATTGTGTCGGTGCTAGTAGCGTGAATATGTTTAACAATTAAATCGACACGTACCTCAGACGGGCGGGATACACATAGATAAAAGGGTCGGACTCTCGATAAACCAAAGGGCGTCCTTGTCCACCTACCTCCTAGAGTTAATTCTCTGGGTGGCAATCTTGTTATATCTTGTTAAATCTTGTTAACAACAACTCATTTTTGTGTGTATACATTTGTTACACAGGAAACTCCGGTAGGTGGCCTGAAGATGTGGGGTTAGACCACAATTAATTTTCTAATAACATTGAATCACAAAATAAATAAAATACGCACGCGGTATTTAATTAAATAAGGTTATCGTAAATTAAAAATTAACAACATCTGAGGGCATTTATTCCGATTTGTGAACATTTGGTTTTAGTAATTTGTATCGGGTAATTTCAAATATTAGCTATAATACAATACATATAATTATTAATGAATTTGTTTTGTTTTACAAAAAGGTTATTTAGCAAAATAGATTTTACCATATACAGTTACCGGGGAATATTTAATGCCATTAAATATAAATCAATAGAAATATTAATAGAAAATGAATGTGTCACTTATTGGAATTATTTTATAAAACAACCACATTCTCAGTATAAATCAATTATTAATGGGCAATTTCTGATCATACATTTCATAGACAGACTGTGTGTCGGGAAATTAAGGCTGCAGCTGTAGAGTAATTACCCACATTGCATCTGCCACATACATCGGTTCCTGCACCAACTCTGTGTGAGCAATCTGCATCACCAATGCCTTTGCTTTACTGATGTCATTTTTCTTCGGGACAGTATGACATTTCACTCTTGACAGGAAATCCAACCAATCGTCCCTGTCAACCTCCTCACCATTCAGCACACATTTCACCATTACTGCATCTCCTTCACAGAGATAGTTAAGCACGCCAGTAACAAGTTGTTCTTATGTTATTTCCAGTTCACGTCTAACTAAGCAAGTACAAAAAACTGGGCTCAGTTCTAATGGCCACACTCCATAGTCAACAAACCTTTTCACCAGTATACGACCTACAGCTTGCCGATCAGATTTGAGTAGCTCAGGGCGCAAGGAAGGAACACGCTGTGGTTCACCTACAAGTACTGAAAAACTCCTGCCAAAATGCAGTGTATGCTTCTCTTGAAACACCTTCTTGGTCGACCCCTGGTTCCCCAATAAAGGCAATTTTTAGACTTTTATGAACAATGTCATCTTCTTGGAAAACTTGAATCATATCATCAATGATTTTGATACGTTGGAGGTGTACAAACGATTCAAGCGGCGGTGGAGTAGGTGACCTAGGGACCCTTGCAATATCCTCAAACGGAGGATACGGCAAGGATTGCTCCACGTCCTCCAGTGTTGGAAGTGTATCTTCCAGTGGAATAGTATCTTCCAGATGCGTCGCGCTGTTTGTCAAATTGTCCAAGTCATGCATGTTTAGACCAATGGTGCTAGACAATGTGGAGAATCCACCAGATGTTGATGACGAGATCGAGTTTGGATCACATCTAGGTCCGAACACAATTTCATTATCAACATTTTCCACTACCTTTGCACTAAACACTAGATAGAACCGCAGAAGACGAAACGGTGTCAGTTCGTACATTTTTCCAATACTTACGTCTCCCGAAATTGCGTGTTCTTGGAAATCGACTATTTCGAAATGAAACTAATTTTTCAGTCCTTTCCTGGACGCCCCACTGGAAAAGAACAGATTAAGTGCAATTTATTTGAGTCCCTCTTTAGAAGTTGATTTATCGACCTGAAGCTTCCGGGTACCCCCTTCTTGCCGAAGACGCACTTGTTTGCTGGTGTGTTCACCAATTGCTTGGTGCATCCTCCCTATTTCTATTCTACGTGTCCTTTTACAGGCGTCTCTGTTGCCGTGGGAGATTTTGATTTGTTTCCCTCTGTGTTTCTCTCTGTTGTTATTGTCGACTTGAAATGAAAGAAATATAGCACGTTAGATAAAGTTTCATAGGAAAATAAAAAAATGGATCATCTACGTCAATAAAACATTACAAAAACTGAAGTAAAACATATTACGGAAGCATATTTAGGACCTGTGTAAAAATTGATAAAAGTCGTAATAACGAGATTAAAAAGTCGTTATTGCGAGATACAAAGTCGTAATAACGAGATTAAAAGTAGTAATTCTTCTGAAAACAGCTGTGAGCATGGTTGTATTATACACAGTGACAGGTGGATTTTTTCTTAAAATTGTAGTGGATATGTTTGTTTACTATGCAGTTACTGAATGGTTGAATGAACAATGTCAGCAGTAGGCCTATGAATGGCTGAGGAGATATTTAAGGGAATTTCATCCTGATCCATTTCAGTGACATATTTACGTTTCATTGACGATCCCTTTTTGAAATGTTTTCTTTGTAATTTTTTATTGTTAGCTCATTGACAAAATTTGAAGTACCGCTTCTGTATGTTGTCGACGTCGAAATTAAATCGTAACCTCATCAGGAGTCTATAAACTGGAACATTACCATACAGTCCAGATTTAATTTCCCTCTTACGGCAAAACGGCTTGGCTTCTTTGACCACGAACCTGACGCTGCACAGCGCATCAATGCAGTTGTCAACAAGCGACTAGTAGGTATTTTTAAAACTTATCAAATGTGCTGACTGGTATTTCAAACTCAACTTTTTGTATACGTGTGTGTTTGTAGGAGGTCTAGCTGTCACAATGAATAGTTATTTTTAAATTAATGAAACTATTTACGTACGAAACAATGCGGCGTTTGTGCATACGAATGGCAAACCTGCGGTGGACCTCTGATTGCACCGCAAAAGGTATGACGTAGCACTCAATAAGTTGGAGTAACCTTTTGTTGTTGCGTACGTTTTTGCTGTCACGTTGTGGCAGAAACAATGTTAATTTGGTTAGCTAAAGGTGTCTATTGTCGTTTTTTTTCGACGCAGCTGGAGTGGCAAGGATAATTCTATTTTGTTTTTTGTGAAGTTGCCGGCAGATAAGAAGACGTGAATTTGAAAGAGTCAGTCTGATTATGCATGGGCCTATATATTGCACAGATATGTGATTTGGAACACTGGTTATACCATATTGTGGAGCGCAGTGGTTCAGTTGCTAGAGCTTCGGACTATCGACTGAGAGAACCCTGGTTCGAACACTATGCTACGGTGTCGAACCTTGGGCAATTTTGTCCACTCTACGTTGTTCCAGTTCACTCAGCTGTATGAATGAGTATCTGGCTGTAGACAGTGGTGGCTATTTGTGCATGAATAGTCTTCGCGCATTAATTACAGTCTTGCTGAATGCTTCCCACCGAAAAGTCAATACGGTGTTCGATTGAACAGGTCTGACGGGGAGTAAAGTGTAAAGCGCTTTGATCAGTCCTGAGGACTGGATACTGCGCTAGATAAGAACATCCCTTTACCTACATTGTCCATTACAACTTCGTTGATATAGGACGTGGAGCGCAGTAGCGCAGCGGTAAGAGCTCCAACTCGAGTTGGTATTTCGCGCAAATGTTGCTGCGGCCACCGATCACGTGCTGTGATTTCTCTGTATGTTTTACGAGGACGTTGTTTGAGTATATCTGCATTGTATTTACCAAGCATGTTTCACTGTCCTGCTTGTTGGAGTGCTGTATTGTTACATTGCATTCTGAACGATTCGTGACGTTTAGCTTTGTGAAGCTGGGACGTTATCTAAATAGATCTCCTTTACAAATGTTGATTGAAAACGTAACGATTGCCCCAGGGATGAGTGACCATGACATTGTTCTTACCAACGTAAACACCAAAAGAAACCATGACTGGTATACCTTTTCTCAAAAGGTGATTCAAACAGCAGCAAGACAGACCTCTCCAATCCAATTCCAACAATTATATCCAAATAACACCACAGTGGAATCAGCCTGGAACAAGTTCAGAGACACAGTACTTGCATTTATTAATATACACATTCCTTTAAAACGACTCTCTGGCAGAACACAACTTCCTTGGATCAATATAACCAAGAAAATGGGGCAACGCAAACGACTCTATGACCGAGCTAGAATAGCCGAAAAAAACGAACACTGGACTCAGCATAGGCAGATCAGAAGCTAAATTAAACAATTACTAGTAGACGCCCATGGTAATTATGTAAAGGATCTACTAGATACTAATATATATGAGAAACCTAAACGATTCCGGTCCTACATAAGGCACTTACAACGAGACAAGGTGGACGTCTCCCCTCTAAGCACAACAACTCCGTCGAAACTGATAATGTAGCAAAGGCCCCAAAACATCAATTCAGATCCATCTTTACTACAGAAGATCTTGTCAACATGCCCTTAACGGGAAATAGCCCCTCTTATGCCATATATTAACTTCTCGTGCAAAGGGATCAAGAACCTTCTTGATGAACTACAGAAAAATAAAGCTCCTTGTTCAGATCGAATCACTGTCAGAATCCTCAAGGAGTATTCTAATGAAATAGCACCAATCCTTCAATTCATCTTTAATCTCTCCTTCCACATAGGAGTATTGCCTGAGGATTGGAAGTCGGCAGACATATGCACAATATTAAAAAGGGGACAGAAGTCTACGCAAAAACTATAGATCCATATCTCTAACACCACTGTGTTGTAGATTAATGGAACACATCCTATGCCACGCCACCATGGAACACCTAGACAAAAACAACATTCCTATCAACTCTGAACACGGTTTCCGAGCTATGCACTCTTGCGAAAGCCAGTTAATTACAACCGTTGACTTTCTAGCTAAATATCTAGACAACAACAAACAACAGACGTTCTCTTCCTAGACTTCTCTAAAGCTTTTGACACTTTCCCTCATCAAAGACTTCTTCAGAAACTCCAATATTATGGTATACAGGGAAAGACCTGGTAATGGATCAGTGCTTGGCTGACAAATAGGACTCAACGGGTAATGGTAGATGATGATGTTTCACACAACATACACATGTCCTCAGGTGTACCACAGGGTAACGTACTTGTTCCCATTATGTTTCTGTTGTATATAAATTACATTAATGAAGATATATCTTCCGATGTTAAACTCTTTGCAGATGACTGCATGCTGTTCAGGACAATAAAAAATGTTGCCGATACACTAGCCCTACTAAGCGAGCTACGTAAGATGTCTGGTTCCAGAAATAGCAAATGGCTTTCAATCATCCAGATAAAATGCTACACACTCCACCTGCAGTGGACTCCCTAATGGAAGGTGGCAGTCAGTCATCATCCCTATCTTGGAGTTGAACTACAGAGAGACCTCAAGTGGAAAACCCACATTGATAACATCACCTCAGAAGCAAATATAACTCTCGGGCTGATCAAACAAAACCTAAACAGATGCTCACAATAAGTAAAGGTGAAAGCATACACTACCCTTGTTAGACCAAAACTTGAATACTCATCAACAACGTAAATGTCAAATAAACCAAATAGAAAAAATCCAACGCAGAGCTGCCCGATTCGTATTACACGATTATTCAAGAGAATCCAGTGTGACTAACATATTAACTACACGAAAAATCCAACCCTCCAGAACAAGAGGAAAGTCGTAAGACTTTCGGTCTTCCACAAAGCGCTACACAACCAAATCGCCGTCAGTTTGCGAAACTATCTCAACACGTCTACTCGACAAACCAGATCGAATGGTCGTCACCACTTAATTCTCCCATCAGTTAAAACTGACGTCTTCAAATATAGTTTCTTCCCTCGCACAATTACAGACTGGAACTCCCTTAGCCCAGGAATACCCAACTGTTATAACAGACCTGCAGTGGCTAATTTAATTAATTACTATTACTATTAGTTATCAGAGAAAGACTAGAACAGAAAAACCAGAGTCATGTTATATAAAAGCATTATATAAAAGAATGCTGCACAAGGCAAGCATATGGTTGCCGTCACTGTGGGCGCGTTCCTAAAGCAAAAAGGTTTGAACGATTTGTTTATTTTCGCGTCTGTATGCGTAGTTGTTGGTGTCTACCGGAACAGAATGTAGTTGACAGTTAAGAGTCACGACTGGAATTTGGTGCAGACATTGGCCTGACCTTAGATTCACTTCGTGACCATGTCCTGGTTTTAAGATCGAACCGGAAATATTAAATTATGCAAATAAATGCAGACCCCCCGCAGAACCCCTCACGCGAGTGAGCACCCTCATCCCCATAGTATGACAGCATGCGTAGAGCCATAATTCTACAAATGTCATACTATGCGTTTCGATACCTTACGGTTTAAAGACAATTCCCGGATTTGGCTTGAGGCCAAGCCAGTATGTTTAAAAGCAAACTATTTTTGGAATTACGAGGAGGGCGGCAATGAACACACACGAAGAGACACGTTGACGCTCTCTACGGGAAACTAGGAAAATGTTCCCACATTTTAGACTTATCAAAATTTCGGTAAATATAAACCACGGTGGTTTATATATTGTTTTATCGTTCGATCTTCAAAAATCACGGACACTTTAAATATAAAATAGAGTTGTACTGTCGGCGCACAACAATGTGCAAACGTTGTATGGACATTGTTGTCGGAAGTTCTACTGATGAATAAAACATATATATTCGTGACGAACCTGGAACGCTTGTTTGTTCAATTCCACTGACAAGCGAATACACCCTTAGCCGTGAGGGGACAATGCATCACTACAGCACGATGTTGTACACGGCTTGGCGAGCGACATACCCGAGGTAAGGCTCCGGTCTTCTGAAGCCATTGCGTACCGCCCAATTGAAGGAAGGAAGGAAGGAAGACGGAGGGGACAGGACAACTTTACAACTGGCGAGCGCGCCAGGATCAGTATAAAGAAACAAACGATGACGCAGTCTTACAACTGACGAGTCAACTCGAGATCGACAACGATGTCAAACACTACATCGACAACGTCGAAATCTGCTCCGGTGGCAGAGATTCAAGCACCGACGCCCCGTATGATACCTGCCGGCATGGAAGAAGCACCGTGGCCAGAGCACGGAGCATCGTTTCCCGAGGGAGACTGGCTCGACGAAGACATCGAAGCTTTCGACGAACCAGATCAAGGTCACCGACAAGACATGAACGACTCCGGAACGAGTGCGGAGAACAAAAAACAGTGAGTGACAGTCAAACCATATTTGTAACGATCGAACTAAGTAACCATGGATCATAATCAATTTCAAAATCTTACGCAAGGCTTGGCCGAGTTAGAAACTGAGAGGCGAGCGATACAAGCATCGCGAGAACAGATCCGTGATTTAATCAGACAAACTCAAAATTGTGACGGTTCCACCACGGCAGCAGTGAGAAATTGGATCCGTGAAGTAACATTAGCCTTTAACCAGGTGGGTGCAACTCATGTCGTTGAGATAGCTTCAAAAACTGTGTCCGGACCGTTGAGGTTTGAGTTAGAACGTTACATCGAAGGTGTAATTGCAGCTAATCAGATCGCACGAGCAGCCATTCCTTGGCCTGATATCAGAGATCACATAGCTGCACAATTTCTCAACCTTGATGAGAGCGCAGCACTGCGAGACGAACTGGAAAAACTGTGTCAATCCGCGTATGAACCGACTGCGCAGTACGCCAGACGTTTCCGTGACGTAGCCGACGTGGCTTATCCGATCGGACAGCGTAACGCCGATCAAGAACGCCTCCTGATTAGAAGTTTCGCCCGAGGACTAGTTTCCGACGAACTGGCAAGGAAGCTCGTCGAACAAACAAATCCGGTGTACTGGTCTGTTTTGCGTATTGCGCATGCGATTGTACATATCAAAGTTTAGCGCCTACTTTCGGCCCGCAGCTGTATGGTCTGGAAGGAGGTTCCGGTCTGAGAGTAAGTTCCGGTTCCGTTTTGCGTATACACAGTACATGTCAAAGGTTAGCGCCTATTTTTGGCCAGCTTAACACGGTGTTTGCCGAAAGAATGTGTGATTGTTTACGTTAATGATACGGTTACTTTTGGAATTGTTAGTATACATAACAAAACCTCATAATTAGCATAACTTGTAGTTATTAGAAAAAAAATTGTGTTTTATTTTGATGTCGTTGTCTCAGAGCGTTGACGTTGTGTATCTTACGACTTCGTCACACAGAGCGGCAGTTTTCAGCGCTGTTTATACGCACAGCGGGTTTTGTGGTAAACACAAATCTCCGCATTTTAAATGACATGACATACTTATCTCCGTCAGTTTGGCATGTATGAAGCTGACATTTTTTGTATAATCTAGCAGGCCCATTGGGGGTAGTTCGTAGATTTCGATTTTTAAAAATTCGGGGTGGGGATTTTGGGGGGGTAACGATTTATAAATGACATATATCTCTGTTAATTTGATATGTATGAAGCTGAAATTTTGTGTGATCCAGGGTGTCCATTGGGGTAGTTTGTACATTTAGGTTTTTTTGAAATTCATCCAGGCAGTGGGTCTAAATTTGTCCGGGGTGGCGGTCTGGGGGTCACAATTTTAAAATAGCACGTATCTCCATCAGTTTTGGAAATATGGGGCTGACATTTTGTGTGCAGTCTAAAAGTCCCAATGAGGCACTTCAAAATTCGTACGGAGGGTGGGGATCTTGGGGTCACCATTTCCAAACAGTTTTTCCCAACGCAACTCTAAGTAACTCAACAATTCTTTAATAATACATTTATGGAAACAGGTCATGCATTCTGGACTTACATAAGTAAACATTTATTATCACGTCAACGTGTATAATTATGTGTGACATAACAGTTCAAATAGTATTGTTAAATGAAATATAAAATGTAAACAATTATTTATTTACACAGATCAAAACTAGCCCTTTCTATAATACTGTGATGTTTCATCAGACAAGTGATCAAATGCAATTATTAAAAAATAAAACTATTGTTACAAATAATTATTAACTCGTAGATAACATTAGCCTTTCTGGTCATACATATTTACGTCACATTATGGGCAATCTAATGTAATGTAAATTAAACTGAGGAAATCCTTATGAAACTAAAGCTGTGATTGTTATTACGTTAAACAAAGTAATATAAAACAACAGGAATACACTAAAATGATTGGCATACATTTACAAAGAACCAAACCACGTAGCCCGTTATATAACGCTGCACTCGCTTGCAATACAACATTGCTACAAATAAAGTAAAACAAAATAATATTTAATCAGCCAAGTAATATAAAATTCAATTATTCAGAAATAAAACCATTGGCGCAAATAATCATTAATTCACATATAGCATGACTGCATGACTGTAATAATAATAAAATAAGATATTTATATAGCGCCATAATCACACAGTGCTCTACGGCGCTTTACAATACAATCATAATACCAAACCTGTATAGTTAGATCATTCAAATATTAAGTTAAATATCATAAAAACAATACAACTAAGAATCGTATATTGAATTCAAAAACAATTTAAATATAAGGGCATTACACCTAAAACATATATAATGAATAAACTCATTTAAATAATAAATTACACTAAGAGCCATCAAATAATAGGATGAGATGGGATTAAAATAGTAAGATGACAAACTAAAGTATATATTCAGTGACTGCATGTGCCATTACTGTGTCTTGTATTGCAGGAACTCTGCTAATACTGCCTTTCTAAAAGCATCGACATGGCACAGGCGTATCTTGTGAGGTGGTACTCCAACGCTGATGGCCTTTGCATACTGGAATACAGATACACAATACTGACATTTGTAATAACAGACAGTATCCCGCAAATATATATAATATATATATTATATTATATTTATATATACATATTATATGTTAATCACTTACGTAAGCTTTTATATCACCCCTCAGCCCTTTCCAATAGAAACGCTGGGTAATCTTGTCCACAGTGACATTGATGCCACTGTGGCCAGCATTGGGCGCAGAGTGGCTCTGCCACAAGATCTTCTCTTTTTCCTCAGTGACGAAGTTTTGGCGGATGTGCGTGTTTGGTGGAATGTACATTAGTGCTCCAGTTTCTGCAATTATTTAATATAATCAAATAAAAAAGATGACACAAATATATTATATAAAAATATTTGCAAAAAAATGTCATAATTGTAAAAAGTTACAGTAAAATTATGGAAAATGTACATTATGTTGAGTGGGCAATTTAAACTTTTACCACTGCATAATATATATTGTTATAATGTTATACAGTGTCCAAATGTTAACATTGCCTCACAATTCCTATTATGTCATACATATTAACTATTTGTTTACTTATTTCCAATAATAAAAAATCACATTCCAAAGATTTACAACTCATGAACTAATGAAACCATTTAAACAACACTTGGTGGAACTGTTCTCTGCAGTGTAGATCACACAGTTGCAATTGATACAAAAGTGTTCAGAAGGATTAAACGTTATGTAGATAAACATAATTTACAAGATGATCTTGACAGGTTGGTCAAATGATCTGAAAAGGGGCAAATGTGGTTCAATTTTTTTAAATGTATATGCCTCCACACAGAACATGGGAATGAAGATGTACAATATACAATGGGGGGTACTGTATTAAGTACAACTGTAAAAGAAAAGGACTGGGTTAACCACTAGTGCTGAGATGAAGGTTTCTAAGTAGGGCGGAATTGCAGCTACAAAGGGAAATAAAATCCTTGGATTAATTAGGTGAAATATAGTGTATAAGGAAAAAAAAGATAAATTGTACAAAACAGTAGTTAGGCCTCAATTAGAATTAGAATATTGTATACAAGCGTGGAGGACATATCGCAAGAAGGACATAGATATGCTACAAAGAGTACAGAGGAGAGAGACTAAAATGCTGATACCAAAACGGAGGGATCTTAGTTATGAAATACACCTAAAAGAAGATGGTTTAATAACACTAGAGTCCAGGAGATTGAGATGAGATGAGATAGAAGTGTTTAAAATATTGAATGGTTATGAAAATATTGATAGAAATACTTTTTCCTCAGTTACGAAGGATAGAAGTACTAGAGGACATGAAGTTATATTAGTAAAGGAGGAGTGTAGATTAGGTATAAGAAATTTAAAATTTTCACAAAGGACTCTAAATGAAGAGAACAGATTATTTGCTGATTGTGTGGGTGTTTGCTGCGTGAATCGACACTTCAGAAGGGCGGGATGCAGAAGGGTTGGATAAAAAGGGTTGGGCTCTCAATAAGCCAAAAGGCTTCCTTGTCCACCTGCCATCTATAGTTAATTCTCTGTGTGGCAATCTTGTTAGGTGGACAATGAAGGTATGGGGTAAATCAGTTGTTTGGATCTTTTTTCAATAGACTATATTTGATGCTTCAACTGTTGCATCATTGAAAGTCATTTTAATTAAATATCAACATAATCATACTCGCAGATGCAATGTATCGGTCAATAAGCCCATGCCAGGGGTAATTGTGCACAAAGGTTTGTGCATTTACCAGGCGGATTTGAACCACCAACAGATACCGAGACATTAGCATCTACTCTTAATTTAAATAAACAATGTTAAAAAGGAAACCACTGTTTCAAGTTTCAATTAAAAACAGACAACTTAATAAAGGCCATTTACAAAATGTGCAGATGCTGCAAAATAGTATTGTTCACTTGTTACAATTTATCAGTAAAGCTTACTACATAAATGATGGATGAAATTACCAACACAAGTTACCTGATGCTGCACTGCCATAGCCTAGGGCAGTAGGGGTTTAAATTCTATTGATAAGGGCCTGAGCAAACTATGCAGAGAATGTCATAATTCACTTGAAACAATTTAGCACTACAAAGTCTACCAAGTCAGTATGATACAATTAATTAGTAAATTCCTTACTGTCATGTAACAGTATTCCCACACACTGTCAATAAGCTTATGTGTCACTGTGTCTACTTCTGAGAAAGGAAATATCACTTTATTCATACACAAATACAGTACAGTGTGACAATAACAATGTAAGTACCTGTGCTAAATGCAATACTGATAGCGAGTGATTGTCCATGATTTATTAATCTATTTCATTAATTAATTGCACTATATATGGTCAAATACATTGGTATTTAGGTTAGTTTACATTTTAGTGGTAGGCCCCTAAGCTAGGCCTATACATTTTTAGGTAAAACGATTGTTTAATAGCATTAATAATTTCAGCTGAAAGAATATTCACAAAATATAATTCACAATTAACTAATTTCAAGTAGCACTTATCGTGGGGGCCAGTGTATTAAGGTTTGACTCCCATGGGCACGGAATGTAAATTTTATGTGACACAAAGTAGTGACAAACTAGCAGTACATTTGGATTTTGGTCATATAAGACTGAAGCCATTTGACATCTTAGGTTGAGTGCAATTGTTATTAATATTTGCCAGAAAATAACCACCAACCTGTAATGACTGCCATGGGTGTCTGTTTTGTCAAAGGAATATTGATTTATGGTTCAGGAAATCAAGAGGTACAACCCACAGAAAGATAAGAATAATAACCATTCTAGGTAATAAACGGTGAGCCTGCAGAGCAGCTGTATTAATAGCCACATCATCGCGTCCAGCCATCGTTTCATAATTATACTTCTGTCAAAAACATAGGCCCCTATTCTGACACCCATATCATTTAAGAGACCCATATTAACATACTCGCTTATGGCATAGTATACTATACGCTAGGCTACAGACTATTAGCCTGGCCCTGGGGCTGGACTGTCTACTCACCGTCTACTTGATATTTGCCATGCTGCGTAGCTTTCAAGACAGCATTGCGCATTCGCTTTTCACACACCAAGTGTTTTTTGGTGACTAAGAAATGCCTTATGCAAGTCATGTACCGTCGGTACTCATCTCCTATTTTCTCCCGCTGCAGGTATTTTCTCAACAAAATATATGTGAACTAGCTAATAGTAACTAATGTGCCTGTAGATAGTGGTCACACGCAGATGTACGATCCTGTTCAGTAACGTAGGGGGCAAATAGGTGGGTGGAGTAACGGCCAGCAAACGAAAAATGATTAATTGTATATCTCGGTCACCGAGTGCGTCGAGCAAGGGTCAAAGTTGATCGGTCACGTTGCTCACAGCGATGTAACTCAGTCGCCGCATACTTCTGGCACGGGGTCAAAGTTGATCGGCCACCTGAGGTCACGTTGCTCACAGTTGGTCGATTTTGATGTACTGCGCTTGCGCGAGCATGCGCAATACGCAAAACGGAACCAGAACTTACTCTCAGACCGGAACCTCCATCCAGACCAGTACACCGGGAACCATCGAGGAAGCGATTACGGCCGTCACGAGATTTTGTGAGCGAAGTGACGCTTACAAACGACTTGGACGAGTGGAGGTTCAAATGGAGGTTGGAATGATCAAATCACGAAGAGGTGACATCGAATCGACCAGCCAGATCGACGCCTTGACAGCGACCGTTGCCCGTCTGTCAACCAAACTCGCGAAACTCGAGATAAACAACAAGGCGACGCGAGCGTCAACAACGCTGAGAGATGACAGGCACCGCCAACGATCTACGCGCCCGGCTGAACGAACATTGCCTCCGCCTGCAAACCCCGCGCGAATGCGACACGTACAGTGTTACCAATGCGGACTGGACTCTGTGGTCACCTCGCGAGAAACTGTAAACAGGAACAGTCCGGCCGACTCAGGCAGCAGCCGGGAAACGGGACGACGTCTTAGGAACGCGCAGCCAGGTAAGCGGCCGCCCGACGTGTAATGTTGTTGTATCGGGTATTAAGCTAACCGCTTTGATAGATACAGGCGCTAGTTGCTCGCTCCTAAGACGTGACGTTTTTGCAATGATTGTGAACAGGACTCATAGAATGTATTATTTAGAACATGCGACGCCATTGCAAGGTCTAGGTGGTGTATCTTTAAAGGTTTGTGGGAAAACTCAGGTAACTGTTGCAGGAGTTACATCTCCAATTGAGGTAGTAATATGTGATGATTTGCCACATGATATGATCATAGGGGATCCTACTTTAAGGCAAGGGAGAGCTGTCATTGACATGTACAAGAATGAGTTGACATGGTTTAGCACTAAATGGCCACTCAGGCGACACGCAAAACAGGGTTATACCAGCATCGGTCCGATTTCTCCTGAAACGGGAAATGCGGGAATTAACAAGTTAATTCAGAGGAACGCTGATGTTTTCTCAGCAAAAGGGGAGAGGAATGGAGAATGTAAGACTAGACCTCTACGAATCAAAACAACGGGTCCCCCGATTTGTCAGAAAGCATACCGTATGCCTTTGAATAAGAGAAAGACAGTTGAAGGAATGATTGATGAAATGTTAAGCGAGGGAGTCATTCGAACTAGCAATAGTCTCTATTCCTCTCCGATTTTGCTAGTCGATAAGAAGGATAACGGTTCTAGACAATGCATAGACTACCGCAAATTAAACCAAGTAACAGAGGCTGATTCTTTCCAATTGCCACACATCAGAGATATTTTCGATCTGACGGGAGGTAGCACCATCTATTCAACACTGGATTTGAAAGCTGGTTTTTACCAGATGCCTGTAGCTGAGGAAGACATTCCAAAAACAGCTTTCCGATGTCATGTAGGACATTATGAATTCACTAAAGTGCCATTTGGATTAAAAACAGCTCCAACTTTTTTCCAAAGAGAAATGAACAGGATCTTGGCAGATTTGATTGGGAAATGCGTGTTAGTATATATCGACGATATTTTGGTATTTAGCAAGAATGAGAAAGAGCACGTTAAACATTTACAGCAAGTCTTTGACAAACTCAGAGAGGCAGGGCTTAGGTTAAAACCTACGAAATGTGTTTTCGGCCTACCAGAAGTAAAGCTTTTAGGTTATGTCCTAAACCAACATGGCATCCAGACCGACCCTGAGAAGGTAACAGCTATTGCAAATTTGAAACCGCCAACCACAGTGAAGGAAGTCAGATCAATGTTGGGTATGTGCAATTATTATAGGACCAGCCTACCTAACTACGCAAAAGTTGCGGAACCTTTGATAGAATTGACACGAACTCATGTACGATTTACATGGAATGACGAACGACAGGACGCTTTTGACGAGTTAAAGCGACTGCTAATCTCATCACACGTAATGGCATCACCGGACACAAACAAACCCTATACATTATATACCGACGCTTGTGACTATGCAATAGGGGGAATTTTAGTTCAGGATTCCGACGACGGAGTTGAGAAAGTAATACAATATATTAGCCACACTCTGTCAACCACTCAGCGGAAATGGCCAACAATTGAGAAGGAGGCTTATGCAGTAGTGCATTGTATTGATAAACTCAGACCATATTTATATGGAGCGCAGTTTAAAGTGTTTAGAGATCACAAACCCTTACTGAGCTTATTCACACAGTCAATGAATAATACCAAGATTCAGAGATGGGGAGTGTTACTGGCAGAGTTCGGAGCTTCCATACATTATCGGCAAGGTAAACGACTTGTCAGAGCGGATATGTTGTCACGCATTAAACAGACAGATGATGATGTAGCAGCGATAGACATTGACGAGCCCTTTGATCCAGACGACTTGCCCCCAGACGACGAAATAAGAGACATTCTACCCTTGATTCATGACGGCCTCGAGCTCACGACAGTTGCAATAGATCAGCGTAGGGAATTCCCAGGCCTATGGCAAAGGGGTAAATATGATGATGACGAAGAATACACGATCGTAAATGGGGTATTGTACAGTGTTAAACCACCAAATATGACATCACCTCTATATCCGAGATTAGTCCTCCCAAAGGCTTACCGAGAGGCAGTCATTGATCGCGCACACGGAGAATGTGGGCATATGGCAGTATGGAAGACTGTCAGGCGCATAACAGAAGCGTATGTCTGGACGGGTTTACGCCGAGATGTGAGAGCACACCTGCGTAAGTGCACAGTGTGTATGATGCATAATCGGCACCACGCCATACACGCTATGGGTGAGATGCCAATAGCGTCGTATCCAATCCAGATAGTGGCAGTGGACTTGGTAGGACCTTTTGATGAATCACCTCGCGGGAATAAATATATTCTTACGGCGATTGACTTTTGCACAGGTTATGCTGAATGTTTTCCTATTCCATCTAAGACTAATGAAAGCGTGTGGAACGCTTTCACAAACGGCTTTATCTCCCATCACGGCGTTCCTGAAATTCTTTTGTCAGATGGGGGTTCTGAATTTACAGCATTAGCGTTTGAGAGATATCTAGAACAGATGGGAATAGAACATAGAACGACAACACCTTTCCACCCCCAGTCGAACGGTCGTATAGAAAATTTTAACAAACAAATCAAATCTCTTATTCAGAAGGCTTTGGATAACCAACCAAGCAAGTGGGAAGACGTAGTGAATGACGCATTATTGGCATATAGAACCAGTGTATCTTCCGCGACTGGTTATACTCCACACTTCCTACTGACGGGACGAAAACTTCGGATGCCAATGGAGAAAACCTTGCGTGTATCCAACGAGCAAGCATTTGGTAACAGGTTAGACGATTTAGCCACAGCGCTTAAGATTGCCCGAGCAAATACGGAGGAAAGCCGCAAATACAATCGCGAACGTCTGGCCAGGAAGGCGAATGCTAAACAGATCTCACCCGGAGACACGGTAATAATCAAAGCTGAGGGACGACTCACGTTCACTAGCCGTTGGGATCCAGAATGGATTGTCACACGAGTCCGAGGACCTGTTGTGTTCTTACATCATCAACGCTCCGGAAAAACAAAAGTTGTAAACCATGAAAAGGTGAGAATTGTAGACCCCGAGTTGAGATGGGACCACTGCCGTAGTCGCCCGAAGCGTAAATAAATTAGAGTAAGCCGATACCAGAGACGGCTGGCCCAGTTGCAGAACGACAGACCGCTTGTAGAAGTTGACCCCGCTGATCCAGATATTGAGGACAGAGAGCAGGAACAAGAAGACGTAAATGACAGATCTGGGACACCCCAAGATTTGGCGCAGCAACCGCTAGAGGCCGCAAATCACCATGGAAACGGATCAAGTAACATACCGAACCGGCGCGATGACTTGCCACATAGAGATGACACAGTTAGACGTGGCCGTAGATTCAGGACACTGTCTACCAAAGCGCGGTTGGCAGCAGACCTGTCCGACGACAGCGATATCGAAGTAGATCCTGTCATTTCGCACTTCAGGAAACGGAGGAACTTAGCACCTACTGAATGTGTACAAAAACGTTCTAGGCAAGAATGGTGATTATGCTAGAAAGGATATACGACTTAACGAGTCGCGATTCTTGGCTGACGGACTGTTGGTGACAGGAGCCGATGACACACGTAACCACGTCGCAACATGGGTGGTTTTAATAACCATTACGGCCCCATCCGAGATATCAGGACTACGACAGAAACTTGAACAATTCAAAACCGCCATTCTTAGGCTGCGGGCAGTCCGAGAATTCAATAATCAATCGATGGAAAGCTGGAGTGATCGACTAGCTGAAATCAAACAAGCGATGTACGTCCCCAACCAACAGGACGACAACGACGTGGACTACTGAACATTTTTGGACAGATTTCTAAAACACTTTTTGGTGTTGCGACAGACGATGATGTGTTAGAATGTAAACGACAGATAAGGCAAGTCGGCAGATTGAACCAGAGAATCGTGCACTCAGTAAGTCAAATGGTTTCTGTAATAAATCAAACACATGTACAGCAAGTCGAGGACCGTAAACATATCCTCGCGATAGAACGCTATGCTCATATGGAAGGCGTTCAATTTTATTGTTAGAGTTGGAAGACATCTTTTATGGATGCCATTTAGCTAATCTCAAGGCGAGCTGTAGGAGGCCAGAGGTTAGTAAGATATATGTATGCGCATGTTTTGCAAATTAGCCATATAACGATAGTATCCTGCAGGATCTTTTGTTATTTTATTGTGAGTTTAAAAATGTATTTTAAACTAGAAGTGTGTATGGTATGTAACAGACCTGCAGTGGCTAATTTAGTTAATTACTATTAGTTATCAGAGAAAGACTAGAACAGAAAAACCAGAGTCATGTTATATAAAAGCATTATATAAAAGAATGCTGCACAAGGCAAGCATATGGTTGCCGTCACTGTGGGCGCATTCCTAAAGCAACAAGGTTTGAACGATGTGTTTATTTTCGCGTCTGTAGGCGTAGTTGTTGGTGTCTACCGGAACAGAATGTAGTTGACAGTTAAGAGTCATGACTGGAATTTGGTGCAGACATTGGCCTGACCTTAGATTCACTTCGTGACCATGTCCTGGTTTTAAGATCGAACCGGAAAGATTAAATTATGCAAATAAATGCAGACCCCCCGCAGAACCCCTCACGTGAGTGAGCACCCTCATCCCCATAGTATGACAGCATTAAAAACACGCATGCGTAGAGCCATAATTCTACAAATGTCATACTATGCGTTTCGATACCTTACGGTTTAAAGACAATTACCGGATTTGGCTTGAGGCCAAGTCAGTATGTTTAAAAGGGAACAATTTTTGGAATTACGAAGAGGGCGGCAATGAACACACACGAAGAGACACGTTGACGCTCTCTACGGGAAACTAGGAAAATGTTCCCACATTTTAGACTTATCAAAATTTCGGCAAATATAAACCACGGTGGTTTATATATTGTTTTATCGTTCGATCTTCAAAAATCACGGACACTTTAAATATAAAATAGAGTTGTACTGTCGGCGCACAACAATGTGCAAACGTTGTATGGACATTGTTGTCTGAAGTTCTACTGATGAATAAAACATATATATTCGTGACGAACCTAGAACGCTTGTTTGTTCAATTCCATTGACAAGCGAATACACCCTTAGCCGTGAGGGGACAATGCATCACTACAGCACGATGTTGTACACGGCTTGGCGAGCGACATACCCGAGGTAAGGCTCCGGTCTTCTGAAGCCATTGCGTACCGCCCAATTGAAGGAAGGAAGGAAGGAAGGAAGACGGAGGGGACAGGACAACTTTACACTGTGACGAAATTGAAACTTTAAATGCAGAGTAGAAAATTACTTTTTAGTGTAGGTATTGGTCAGCATCCAAAAGGATAGTCGCAATCTTAGCAATTACTAATAAACAAAATAATATATATATATATTATATATATATATATATATATATATATATATATATATATATATATATATACATATATCCTGATGTTATATCGCCTGATGCTGTCCAAGGGATGTCCACTGAATTATATACCGAATGGTTCTACCTGTTGTAGATGTGGACAGTCATTCAGTTGTGACAACTGTATTTTGTCTAGGTAAGCAACTGTTACGAAACAGGGTTTATTTAATTAGTTTTGCTGTAAACCCAGTACATGTATGTAAAGGTCAGCCGATTAGGTAATAAGCCAGGTGCGGTAGCTATAAATAGACCGGGCGTTGCGGCATGGTTGGCTGGCAGAACCTGGGGCCGGTTTCATAAAGCGTACTTAAAGGTGCTCAATCACTTCGTTTGCCCATCGCCAGTCCGGTTCTTTTATGTCCAGATGTGTAATGTGTGAATAGTTTAACTAGTGCGCACAGTCGGTTTAATTTAAAAAAATGCGTACTTGTTTTTTAATCGTAAAAAAAAAGAGTTGTCGTTACAGCGGGTATCGCTGGCGAAAGCCAATTGCGCTGTCTGCCTACTGCGCCACTTCGGTCACGTGCTTTACGCGAGATCGGCATCCCAGGCATTCGAAAACAATAACAACACACACGTGCTTTAGCGTATCAAGATGAAGGTTATAATTTCAAAGTAGTTGTACGAAGGTACGTATTACACTATCGCAGTTAGCCACAAGAACGCGTAGTCGTGTATTAATTCAACGAGAATTGCAACTTGCGAATGTCTACACTCGACTCGAGCCTGACAAGTCTAATGCTAGGCACACACCAGCCGATTTTCCGATTTAAGACTAAGTCCAAGACTAAGTCTGACAGTCACCATATCAGCCAGAGATTCAGTCAGAGAATGACAACGAGCATAATATTTGATATGTATTGTATTTGGTTACGCAGGATGTTGTTAATAAGCTGTTATTCCGACAATACATATTGAGAGTAGATGACGTGAGGGTGCGAAATGACAAGTAACATTGCTTTGGCAGCAGGCCCCTGTTGATCGTCCAAGTAACTTAGTCAGGGAGCATCCGTAATTTTGTGCAACAGAACGTCAAACACGGAAGTATTATGTTGGTGATCGTAATTATTAAAACATTTTTTGTGACTCATATTTTTGATACTATTACTGCAGAATATTGTTGATTTGCATTGTATTTTATGCAAAATAATTTAGATTTTTATGACAAGCATGATGGTGATGATTTTATTCAATATAAAAATGTAAACGTGTAAATACATAAAATATCAATACACCTAGAGTACACCATATATAAGGATTACACAAGAAAATGCACGCACTTGTCTCCATTGTGGTCCTTGATGCCTGGCTATAGTGTATGTAATGCATTAATTGGTATCCTGTGATACCTTTCAACTGACATATGCCGGCTATTCTTATGTATTTACCAATATATGTATATACTCTCACCACAGCAATATATGAATACATAATAATATATGTAACTTGAATTGTGATATTGCTAGAGACCACACTGCAACCCATGAATGAGAATGAGAGGAGGCAGAGGAGGGGCTAGAGGCGGTCACCCGGGCCAGGCAGACACAGGGAGGATACATAGTCTGCGGCAGGCCCACATTTGATCAATCCAGGTAATTTCAAATTTATAACAATCAACCACGTATAAGTTATCAAAAAATTGTAATGTGCACATTTAAATATACCACATTTGTTTTCATACACATTTTAATAATAACATCTTGGGCATGGAAAACTAGATTGACTTCTGCACTTGTATATTATACCCACAAGTGTATCAACACAGACATATTAATACACCTTTAAACAGTATTTAGCATATGGCGATGACTCTGAAATAAGTTTATAAAATAAATTAGTCATTCTTGAAGAAGGTAGACATACGTATTATGAACCTTTGAATACTTGACGAGGAAAATATATTGTTAGCATCACAATAACACCTCATTCTGTCATTTCCAACATTCACCTTGACCATTCAACCTCAGGCTTAAAATGTCAAACATGAATATGTATAGTAGTTACATGGCAGATACTGACATGAAGTTGTATACTGAAAACAAAACTAAAAATATAAATGCGCTTTACTGATGAGCAGAATTCAAATCAGTCTATAATATTGACTAAGATCAGGCGTCACTGTAATGAAATTGAAATTTTTTTAATTCATTTAATGACAATGAACACCTAGTAAAGAAAAATAGTTAAAATTTTTCACCGTTTTGAGAAATTGCATATTCCACTAATGTCTGCATTGTATCAAGCCACCCTTCCCCAGAACAACCCTGGTAAACACCGACTGTTCTTAAGATATCAACATGTATTCTATTCTAAATGTACAAAATGTGTCGTACATAACATGTGTGGTCCATCACTCTGTAATCTGGATGTACCTGGCTGTGCACAAAATGTGACTATTGTATATATTATATGTGCACAGTGGCAATCCCTGTGTTAATAAATTTGATTGCCCAATACCAACCTACCCTAGAGTTGGCGTAAATTCAGTACAAACAGAGAAAGGGCTGCATGAACATAACACGGATACACCGGGAATAGGGGGGGGGGGGGGTACCGAGTAGAGTAGTACACGAAATCAACATGTATAGATGCAGCTGTAGTAGAACATTTCTTGCTGCCTTTTTTCTTGTGAAATGATGCAGGTCATACATGAAACATTATTATATACTGCTTATGACAATGAACACATCATAATTATTTACTCCCAACACTACTATGATGCCTGTTTTTGTTTACTGAATATATGTTTTTTTTTACAGGAAATTGAACTAGTGTGCTTAGTACCACTAGCTCTCCAAGTTAATATGGCATACTGGGCAGTTGTATTTGTCCAGGATCTCGGACAAGATTCTACAGTCATGCAACATGCTGCATATTAACAGTTTATCATATGAATGTCCACTGAGTGATCCCAATTGTGTCGTGTTGAATCCGTGACAGATTCCCCAGTGCCGATGGGGTGTACACTGGCTTCCAGGTCAGTCAGTTAGCTTGACTGCCTGGAAACCAATGTAGAATGCAGGTTGCTCGACATAAGAATGTGATGGCGCCTGACTAGCTCTGTAGTTGGTGATGGAACGGTGGGTGCCAGGGTCTGCAGAAGTGACAACAACTTTCGATGCTGTCAGACAGGTTCAGTGTCGAGCATTCTTCGGTGAACTGCATCGGTTTAGATATCGATGATATCACTGTATGTTTTCGCTGTTTTTGATGGTACTGCATACCAGCTTCCTGACATTTTGCTGTACGTCTGCATCTACCTATACCGGAGACAAAATGACAATTAGGATGGCTCTGACATGCATGATATTTTTATATGTGACGACACATTTATCAAAAGTCAATAATACAAGGTATTTGTATTCAATTCAACTATAACTTTTAGCAGTGTCCATGGTGGTCCATAGGTGGGGAGGGAGGCGGAATTCAATTTCGTTATCGGGAACTGGAATACGGGAAACTTGTTTGGATACGTCCGCTCACTTGAGAACCTAGATCGTTGTGTGCTGCAATTGCCCCGCGCACAAGTTACGCGGTCTTTCTGCGCTATGCTGATTGGCTGGGAGTTTACCTTGTATTACTATGCAGTTGTCATGCAACAGTTGCGGCTGTATGGATAATCTACATATCGGACCCTGACCTGGTTAAAGTCCACAAAGGGTGGCTCATATCAGTAGTGATGCCACCTCGCGTAAAGATCAGTATGAAATCTAATTTCATACCTAAATTTACGCAAGGCACCAACACAACACCAGGTAGAATGAAAATGGCCAGGATTTATTTCTGACATTTTAAACGTGAAAACATGCAATATTTACAACAAATGTGGGCCAATGGAGGTCCTCATACATTGCGTCGTTTACCTAAACATCACACGACAAGAGGCCCACATTATGGGTATGAACAATAATATACGGAAATTAAACAATGATCCACGAATCACGTGGTACAATGATTATATAAATATATCAGTATTGTAGCTAATAAGGTTTTATATAATATCCAGAGAGGTGGGGCCATTCCGCCACCAGGTCACCTAGACATGTGACCGCCCCACCAACACCTTTTTTTATCACTGTTTTATATTTTCACAATTTACATTAATTTTCATTTTGCATGATAATTAAACAACACTTGGGTAAGTTTAGTTCTGATATGGTGTAGTATCCTTAACTTAGTATCCTATAACTTTACTCCCTGGCAGACCTGTTAAATTGAAAACACCATCTTGACTTATGTGGAAAGAATTCAGCCACACTGAAATTAATATGCAAAGATTATTCATACAAAAATATCCACCGTCTGTAGCCGGTACTCTTCATACAGCTGAGTAAACTGGAGCAATGTAGCATGTAGCGATTGTACATGTAATTCTCAGTCACATGGCGATGACCCTGTCTAGTCTAGTCACTATTTTTTGCGAGTTGTAAACATAACAAGCATTGCACATACTACAACAGTTTTGAATTTTATATCCTATTGATGTTTAAAAAAAAAAATCATAATATATTTATTTTTATTTGATATGTACATATTAAATTTGTTCAACTAAACATCGTCCTAAGTAATTTGTTCTCATTGGTTTACATTTTATGGGCATTAAATGTAAAAAATTGTTGTTAATTACACATAATTGTTTAGTCACTAATTTTGTGAGTTGTAAACATATAACTAGCATTTGATATCACATGTGTAGTGTTGTTTTTTTGTAACAAAGATAAAAGTAACTGTTTGTTTTGTTATATGTACCTGACATTTTTTCAACCTCTTCCTAATTTTTGTTTCTACTGTTGCTTTGCATTTTATGTGTATGTGATATTATGACATTATACACATCAAGTACAATGATTGTACCTGTAGTTGTATTGTGCTTTTCATAATTTTGTAGTCATGATCTCATCAAATAGTTTCAATAAAGTGTTTCTAATTTACATTGTCTTTACTTTAATTCACATGCATTTCTAACAATATGCAATTTAACGAGGACACCCATTACTGCAAAATCCTAATGCAGACAACCAAAACTATCACATACAGTGGTGGAGTCTGGTCTGGGGGGCACAAAAACCTCCACTGGCGACTGAACCAAATGGTGTAGTCTAAATTTTGTCGCTATCAAGCCGCTATAAGTTCAGCTGCTCTGCTGTCTCGGCTGGAGTGGTGATATCGGAAGACGGGGGGGGGGGGGGGGGGGGGGGGTGCTGTTGAAACATTTTCAAAGATGGTGTACCAAATAATAAGATTGGTCAGAATAAAACATAATTGTCAAAACAACCAAACACATGTTTGCATATCTTCCAAATGTTATGCTATGATTTATGTATATATATATATATATACAGCTGTATATATCACGTTTGCATACCAGCAGCAATTAATACTTACGTTTACTTACTGTCCTGAGCTGCATCCAGCCTCAGCAAGTGACTGGACACCCGGGTTAAATCGCCGTCCGTGTAGACGCAGCTATTGATGGAACGTCGATGAAACGTTGCGGAACGTCGATGGAGCGGATTTTTAAGTTATTACTAATATTACTAACCTGTCCAGAAGAAACTTGGCGAATGCTGCATCACTTTTCACGCCAGCCGTTTCTTTCGTTCGGTTTCACAAATCCATAACCTTTCCAATATACACCTTTGTACTCTCTGTCTTTCCGCTCTCACCCTCTTTTTAGCCGAGTCGGTGACATATATCCGTGGGCATCCCTTCGTTACAGATAAAATTATCGAGCTATCACTTGTACAAAAAATGGATGGCGACTCGTAAATACGTAATGTTGACTGAATCCAGGCACCGAAAGGTGGGGGTCAAAGGCCGATGTCGCCGCATATTCCCGTTCACGTGACTATTACACGAGAGGCCTATCTCAGACCACATCCAAGTTCAGATATGTGTCTTGATATTCGGTTAGGACTGACCGAAAATCATTTTATTGTTTGTCTGTTAATTTCACTAAAACGAAGTAAAGCATACGTACAAATGAACCAGTGTATCAATAATGAATACCTGATACGATTACGTTTCGTGAAATTAGTCTGACACGTGAAGAGCACAACGATCGAAATGATTGAGCACCTTTAAAGTTACGCAATTACTTAGCGTTACGTGTTTGCGTAAACTCTTATGTTCGCTTATATTTAACAAATCGTCAAAGGGAAATCAAATCCTTGGATTAATTAGGCGAAATATAGCGTATAAGAAAAAAGAATTAATAGTACCGCTGTACAAAACAATAGTGAGGCCTCATTTAGAATAGTGTATACAAGCATGGAGGCCATATCGCAAGAAGGACATAGATATGCTAGAAAGAGTACAGAGGAGAGCGACTAAAATGATACCAAATCTGAGGGATCTTAGTTACGAAATACGCCTAAAAAAAATTAACAACACTAGAGACCAGGAGATTGAGAGGAGATCACATAGAAGTGTTTAAAATATTGAATGGTTATGAAAATATTGATAGAAACATTTTTTTCTCAGTTAAGAAAGATAGAAGGACCAGAGGACATGAAGCTACATTAGTAAAGGAGCAGTGTAGATTAGATATAAGAAAGTTCTCATTTTCACAAAGGACTGTAAATGAATGGAACAGATTATCTCCTGATTGTGTTGGTGCTAGTAGCGTGAATATGTTTAAAAATAAAATCGACACACACCTTAAAAAGGCGGGATACATGTAGATAAAAAGTATTGGACTCTCGATAAGCCAAAAGGCTTCCTTGTCCACCTGCCATCCAGAGTAATTTTCTGGATGGCAATCTTGTTAAATCTTGTTAAATCGCGTCATTTACTAGGGCAATCATCTTAGCGTTAAGAACGTTCTTAGCCGCTTCATGACCGGCCCCAGCTGGTGCGATGTAGAGTCGCTGTAGCTGTGGCGTTGTAGAAAGAAGTTAAATAAAACGTTACGTTTCCACTCTCCGGGTGGAGTGGCCCACAGTTGTGTTGTTTGTTAGACTTGATCAATAACGAAATAGAGGTTTTTATTATACATAACGAATCTTAGTGAATACATGACGTTGTCAGCTAGGATCTGGCCAATCCGATCGTTCCCCTTCAACCGACTGGATAATCGAGTACATTAGCTTTATCATTGTGACATATATCACCGTTGTCGCGGTGTATCTGATAATGTATAGTCTACTTGACGAGGTCAATGGGACACACAACCTTGTGTATGTTGGCCATTAAACAGTGGCTGTCTATTCCTAATTTTTAGTGTAACATTCTCAGCGCTAGAATAAATATGACAAAGGTATCCGCAAAATGACGTTCAATTGGCCAGAAACAGTTCGCAATATTAATGTTATTAAATGTTCAAATTGTAAACAAAGCATCCAGTTTCTAAACACGCGGGGCTAATTGGAAGACCCTTTGATGCTCGGCGCGTTCGTGTTATTCCCACTTTCGAGACAACTGATTCAGCGAACATCTTCAAATAGCTACCATTCTTTCACTGCTTTCACTGCGAACAAGACGATGACACTCGAACAAGACGATGACACTCGAACAAGATGATGACACTCGAACAAGACGATGACACCCGAACAAGACGATGACACTCGAACAAGACGATGACACTCGAACAAGATGATGACACTCGAACAAGACGATGACACTCGAACAAGACGATGACACTCGAACAAGACGATGACACTCGAACAAGACGATGACACCCGAACAAGACGATGACACTTGGCAGTTCTTTCAATGTCCATCAGGATTATCAATGAATCTTAAAAGTCATTTAGAACTGAGCCAGTTTATGATTTAGTGGGTTTATTATTTAAATTGAGTAACTATTTTGTGTCTAAGTAACCATTGGTTAATAATGAATAAAATATATACGCACTGGTTGTTTTGTACATGTTTCAAAACAGGTTTAATAATTTGTGATATTTGTGATCAAGTTACGGCAGCAGAATAGTGTACTATATTTACGTCATAATTGTGAGACCATCCCATGCCAAGCGTGATGCCTTTAAGACCTTTCGCCTGTGGTAATGTGGTATTTCTAAAATGATATTTATTGTATACCTTTTATCAGGTTATGAAATTGTTAATATCCTCCTTGTCGCCATCACTATCATCACTGTACTGGCGAGGGGGGATGAATGTGTGGGAATATGAGTTATAGATATTTTGCTGTGATTGTCTATGTTCTATATTTTTATATAATAACAGACTACATGACAAAGTTATCTTTTTGTGAAATTCAATAAAGTATCTTGTATCTTCTTGCTGATTCCGGATAACGGAATAGACAACAAAGCTGTAAAACTTGTATTATTCGATCACCATCAAGTAAGACCTGCTCACAAAAGGCCCTTATATGAAAGAGCAATTTCCTTCGCCGTACGATTTTTATGGGAGTGGTTGTATGCCCGAGTATTCACGCGAGGAATCAGACTGACACAATAAAATGATCATAAAAGTGTTGCTTGGCAATATAGCTTTTTTATGGGTAACGATATAAATAACATCGACAGACGCAGCGTCTTTATTTATAAAAGTGTCCAAATGTACGTATCTTGTCCTGTCTTCCCTATGTGAAATTGCCCCTCGAAATTGGAGGAGAAAAAGTTAAGTGACCAACGTAGTGTCTCCATATCAAATGCCCATATGTTCCAAAACTATTACGTTTAACTTACTCCTACCGCCGGTAGCATTCTTCAGGAACTGGTTTCTGGTGGACTTTCGTTTACACCATTTTGACCTAGCCCCTACGTTTTGTTTCGTCATTATAGGCTATCGTAGGCGTCGTATCAATCCGGATTCGACATTAGTGCCGGACGGCCCGGAAGGCCTACCCGGCATCTACCCGCATCAGCGGCCGGGAGGGCAGGGCCCACGATCAAGACTCGTTGCCGTGTAGTCATTGAAAGCTGCCTTCGAGTGGCAATTGTCAGGTAGACATTATTTAAGCATCGTGCAACTGTCTGCGCTCGATAAATGTAAAGATGCACGGGCAATCATTCCGACACACCGCTTCATTTGGATTGAACAGGGGATGCATGTGCTCGGAATAATATATATATATATATATATATATATATATATAGGTTAAAAGCCACTTTTTCAGGTCGACATTACTATGTGTTTGACCTGGTGGGGAGGCCTGCTGCGGACGCCAATCCAACTGTAAGCAAGAGCATGTACGGAATAGGCTAAGCTGCTTAAAGCGGCGAGGGGGCAATGGAGACAGGAGGTGCAAGGGGCTCAGCCAGGTGGTGGAGATGATACAATGTGAGTGACAGCGAGCCCAGTTATAATAATGACGAGGAACTCCAAGGCTGGTTAAGACGGGAGTTCTTCGATGATAAGTTGGTGAACCCCGCAGGCAAGGAGATGGCGAAACACGATAAACCCACTCACCACCGAACACTTTAAAGATTCTGTAGAAAACCCGATGGTTATGCAACCCAAAAGTTGTCAAAGGTACACTCCAGAACAACGAGCACCTGCTAGGTTGTTTTATCAGCGAGATGAAAAATGGGGCAATAGAACGGGATGCAGGAAAGCATCACCTCAGTGTAGACAACAACTTTACTTCGCGATGTGGAAGACGTATAGTTGCCTACTGCGCCCTCATCCCACCCTCAGTGTCACATAGGCACCAGATCTGCCAGTCACAACCGTACGTGACATACCAGAGCTCTTCGCACACGACCAGGGGAGTACTGTAATGACTGGGATGGACTCGTCACCTTCTACGAGATTGTTGTACGTGACACAGAACGGATGGACTGCGAGAGTCCTCAGCTCGAGCACGATGCCCGAAGAGGAGTGAACACCAACCCTGGCACACGTCAAGCTGAGCTGCTTCATGAGAAATATGTTGCCCAGACCCACCAGGAGCTGCTCAAGTGCCTCCCGATCTACACGATTGTGGTGGAACTTCACATGTCTCTACAAGCGATGGTTTGTTCCAAAAAATAGTCGTTTTCAGGGCTTACTCGTATGAAGTCAAAACACCGAACGACCATGAATCAGCTCCAAGTGAACAGTTATAAGCCATCAGCCATTCCAACAAGAACGCCATCGACTCTACTTGTATTGTTCGGGAAATTGTGGCGGACGATTGTATTGAGCTTCGTAATTCGCCAAAAAATAGTTCTGCGTTTAGCAGACTGGCATGATGTACTCACCACCCTGCGCAGATGTTTGCCTATTCAGAAATGTCCAGTAACAAACCGTACAACGCATATTGTAGTTAATTGGTAGGTAGTCCTAGCAACGCATCTGATTAATTGACGGTGCGGGAAGTGGATCACTGCTCAAAACGCCTACCAGAGATAACGGTATCGTCACTACTTCACGTAAATTAATCAAAACGCAGCACCAGGCAGTTTTTGTGAAGGGAGGATTAAGTTAATCCGCAAGTAAAAACTGCACCCCGTCGATTTACCTGATTGAATGTGAAATTTTCTGATCATAACTCCATTCTCAATTAATTACCCATCGCGATTCGGGTTCAAAGCGCAAAGCCTTTCTTGCACTTATTAGTCAAAACATAATATGATAGTTTAGCCGATCAAAACAAAATGACATGTTTGCAGAAAGGAGCTCGAATGTCGGAGTTTTTGCGAAATTATTCTGAAACGATAGCATACAGGGTATTGTGGAGTAAAACAAATTATTGCCCGTGCGTCCAACTGATTATTTCAAGAGGTCGTTCACAATAGTCGACGATTACCTGTTTGCACAGAACGTTCTAATTCACAGACCACCACTTCCTTAATTAATATTTTAAAATGTCGATGATTATCCAGGTTGAACGTATATATAATGAGCGTGCGTGCGTGTGTGTGTGTGTGTGTGTGTGTGTATGTGTGTGTGTGTGTGTGTGTGTGTGTGTGTGTGTGTGTGTGTGTGTGTGTGTGTGTGTGTGTGTGTGTGTGTGTGTGTGTGTGTGTGTGTGTGTGCGTGCGTGCGCGTGTGTGTCATACACACACGTTTTTTATGTCACAGATCATTAAAATGATACGTCATTTGTTGAGGTATCTTCAATAGGTTTTATTAAGTGCTAAAATTGAACCAAACCTTAAAAAGCGTTGCTTTGAGAAACGACGTCATTTTTGACTGATATGGTTTCTTACATATGGATTCATAAATGCATGTATTTTAGATTATTTGTCGACGAAAATATACTGGACATTGAAATATGAGAATTATGCCTATAAGTTATGTTTTATGCCAATATCACAACACTGATGGGACATAACGTAGGCAGCAATGTTTGGCTCGTGCAGAATAGGCCTGTGCGCCTTCTTAGCCAGTTCGCTGTGGCGGGTCACCAATGTGAACGACCTCAAACTAAACACGCCAACGTTTCCCTGGTGAAGCTATCCAGTATCGGCATTCGACTGACGTGTGCGTGATAATTACCACAAATAATTACCGGCATCTGTGCATGTCGGAACCTACCACGGACATACTAGATAACATTCTCGGGCCAAATCATTGTCGAGTTATGCTCATACCGCGTCTACTTCCGGTTCCCGAGATCGTGTCTCGTTGTTATGAGTTAGCGCAGTCTATCATTATGTAACCGGAAGCCACCGAGCACGTCGTGCACATAATGCATCCTGATAACAGCCGTTGCACAACAATAGCACAAAAGCCACGTCTGCATGTTGACGCGGGAAAACCAATTGACATGCTATGATGCTGGAGATAAACAAATGAAATGTCTACTCAGCAACATCGTCATATTGTATTAGGCTGCTGCCTGCTGACGTCCCGGTGTAACATAAACCATAATTGTTGATATTGGAAACAGGACGGATTGACGCTGTCAAACGCAAGTCCCAATTTATGTTCAACAATTGCCAACTGTCAGTTTGACGACGGACCTCTGCACTGAATTGAAAGGATCTTGTCAATTTCGTTACCCCGAACCACCTTCTCAAACCAGATTCGTAATGCAATATTGTGAACAGGACAGTCGCAGAGCTAGCTGTATTTCGCCCGCCTTGTTGTCTTGATTTGAGCGTTTTGTATACAATTTGAACATTACATGGGCGCAACATTCAAATTCCGACGGTTCGGCATATTAAACGCAATTTGGTGGACAGTATTCCTGCAACATATTCTATTAAGAGCACTATATTTATAACTGACGAACAAAAAATGTCCGTTAAGCTGCCAGTAAGCCAATAGGTTGGTTTAACAGCCATGCACCTGCAGTGGTCGGTTTCATGAAGCGGCTAAGAACGTTCTTAACGCAAAGATGATTGCTCTAGTAAATGACATGATTTTTTTTTAAATATAAGCGTATAGGAGTTTACGCAAACACGTGACGCTAAGTAATTGCGTAACTTTAAGTACGCTTTATGAAATTGGCCTCTTCTCAAGCTGAGCGTATAGCGTATTAATTAATCGTGGCGGCAATGCAGCACGAAAGGGCACTATTTACATAATCAGGATTCGGTCTCTCGTTTCGATTGCGAATCACTATCTGCGGCTAAGACGCTGGTACTAATCTTAACGCATGTTATGAATTAAATGTATTTTCTCAGGGTTCCTCTTAATTTTTAATTTTCATTTTTATTTATTTTTATTATTCCATGGACTGGGAGTCAGTGTGAAGACACAGGTAAATGCCAGAATAATCAGCCAATTAATTGAGGGTTTCGACAGCAAGAAGAAGGAGAAATGTTACCTTTCACGTCAATTAGTATTTAAATATAATTAATACTGTTTGGCATTCGTAACAAAACAGATTCCTAACAGATTTATAAAATGTAAATATGCTCTATGTCAAGAACCACCAGGTGAAATGGCCTTGCAAATAAATAACCCGGTTCTTAGATATATCGGAAGGGAAGTAGTTTTATACAATTAAAGAATTTTCCAAATTTATTGGCCCATCTTCCAAACAACAATACACAATACAGCTATTCTTCAAGGAAGACTCGTCAGCCTCCCTAACCTCTTATCATACAAAGTCTTACATACATACATCTCTATCATAACATTTCATAGGTACACAAGGATTGACCTGTTCTTCAATCCTATACTATTTCATCAAAAGATTCTATAACATAATCGCCATATGGGCACAAAAGTTCAATACCCTACGGCTGTTTGCGTGGCCCTCGCAATGTAGAGATGCGAGAACATAATGTTTATAATGAACGATAACACATTTCGTCATCACCGTCAACTTGAGGATAACTTGTCCCCCAGTAGTCGAGTGAAGCAGTTCTCACTCGGTTCATCGGGAATTCCCTCTTCGGGTGTGAATTCTCCTTTGTCGCGTAAGCGGTCTACTCTCGCACTGTTGTTACACGAGGTGTTACTCGGCGTCTACCGCCCTCGAGTGTACTTTGTCAGACTTCACCCCGCCCCGACACTACAAAAAATGATAACTATAATAATAAAAATATTCTTATTCCTTGGTGTGTAAGCTACACCCTTCATATCATATGTTTTTCCATCGACACCACATACAATCATAGTACCTACACGCAAACATGTGTAGCTAATGTTCGCCATAGGTATATACATATCCGAACCCAATATCCCATTAGTAAGATCGAATCTGTTAAGATCTAAAAACCACAATCTTGACACTCTACACGGCCACCACAACGGGATCAATATTGTTCTGCATGCGAACTTATACGTGCTCGTTCCTAATGCGTAAACAGTGAAATCTCATTATAACGGAACCAAATAATCTAGAAACATCGGCACCCGGTCAACATTACACGGGAGCGGAATTTCCCAAAGGTAATATTACGCGCATGATACAATAATCCGGAAAACATGTTAGTTTAATTCGCGCGTACAATTTACGGATCAACAAGGTTGCAAAATATCGATTACACTTTTTTTTGTAATCGTGCAATCTAACCCAGGAAACACGGACGTTATGTTGCTCTGTGGAGACCATTTTTCACTTATCCGAACGCTATAGGCTAAGTAGGGACGACACAAGTTAACAACCAACCAGATTACGCCTCGCAAAAATAACTATTATGGCCGCTGTATCTATACCATAAAAACAAGCTACGAACGAGGGAATGAAAATAAAAAATAATAACGATTTTTTTGTTTAGCTGGTAAACATCGTGACAAATGTTTGCAAGAATCTTTGGGTGGTGGAACTTCGCATAGTAGCATTTTTGTTGATGTAAATGTTTGCGAGAAAGGGATTCTATCGCGAAAAACGTCAGTGTTGTTCATTGTGTTATTAGTAAACAGTGGTCAACCCCTGGTATTCATCCGTCGACAAGGCGTACGACAGTCGAACCGCTAAATGTCACGTTGGTATATGGAGCGGGTGTAAACCAACCACAAGGAACACTATTTACCGTGTATGGGGAGCCGTAGTGGACAAACGCGTAATACAGTCCAACCACTGTTGATTGCTGTTAGCTGAAATGGAATAGTTGCTAGTTGAAATCGAGCAATACGAGTTCGTTAGTGGTTGGGAGAGTCAAAACAAAACTATATAGCTAAGCTATAATTACAATTTCGCCCGAGGACGCAGAAGTAAACTGTAAGTATAAACGCATACTAACACGCGATGCAATCACGGCGCTCCATACAGTGGCGTGGGGTGGCTGTTGCTGTAGCGGCGAGCGAGACACGTCGACCCCGTCCCGCCAGTGATTCACTCAATGTTGATCTAGCGGGTCGAGTCCTGGGCTGGCAACACGCGTGGTGAGTACTGGGATGTTTGAAGTCAGCTTTCAATGCCCACGCGATGTGATTCCATTAAGACTGTGGCTTTCGGTCGCGTGATATAATCTCACCCATGTAGACATAAAAATTAGTTAGTTATAGAGTAAGCGCGTTGTTGTGTGTGACGGAAAGTCGTCGGGATTCACGGACAATGTACGTTTCGTATTTCCGCACGTGTCTCGTTATAAATACGCTGGAGTTGAGAAAATGAAACGCGTTTTCGTCGACGGTACTGCACGAAGTCTACGTTATGATGGTGTTTCCTGTGTACCTTATTCAGTCGCATGCACTGTCGGTGTGGTGAGGAACTTGTAACAATTCGTCATCTTCTCACGACGGGAATGCGTTCGGGTTGAGACTACCACAAAGTGAGTGACAAAAAGAACATTTGAAAAAAAGATAGTGACGATGCGCAATGGCGCTGAACAATACAACCGCGTATTACAACGACGGCGTGAATAATATTACACTGGAAGAGTTGAACTACAGGAACGTCGAGCAATATTGCGCCATACTACATCCGGTTATCTACACGATGGGCTTCACCGGAAACGTGATGAACCTCGTGGTGTTCACACGACAGCGCATGCGCCACGGGAAGACCGACGTCGAGAAGGCGGCGACGACGGGATTGATGTTCCTCGCGGTGTCAGACATGATGTATTGTTTCACCGGTTTGATAACGTACTTCCTGTTACCGTTCAAATGCGCCTCGTTCTACTACAGTGTGTATAAGACGGCCTTGCTGAACACGTGCCAGTTCAGTAGTACATGGCAGACAGTGACTGTCGCGGTGGAGCGCTACATGGCTGTCAGTCACCCGTTTCAGGCGCGACAGACCGCCAGTGCTGCCAGAACCACTGTACACTGTGCTTTCGTCTTCCTCTTCAGCGTCGTCTTCAGCATCCCCTTCTTCTTCGAGTATGGCGTCTCGTTGTCAGGCACAACATACATGCTTATACCAGGTCCGATGGCAGACGCTGCGACCTTCAAGTTCGTTTACATCATCGTGTGGAGCATCTTCGGGATCTTTATCCCATTTGTGACGCTAGCCTTCTGCAACGTGCGCTTCCTCGTTGTTATCTACCACAGCCAGGCTCGCTTCACCAACACGAAAAACGGCGAGAACTCCCGGCGAAACCCGCTCCTCAACAGCACGACAGTGACGTTCGCGTTGATCATATGTCTCTTCTTCGTCCTCGTCTGCCCAGCCATGGTGCTTAAGTTCATTGAGTACGCCGTGCTACATGTGGTGTCCGACAAGTGGTACTACCGCTTCATGCTGACGATCGTCATCACGAATACGATGCTCGCGGTCAATTTCGCCGTCAACTTCCTGCTCTACTGCTACGCGCTGAGAGACTTCCGCAAGACTCTGATGAACATGGTAAATTGGGGCATATTGGTGTTACGACGTGGACAACAGTGCGTGCGTGCGTGCGTGTGTGCATGTTTTCCCGGTGCGTGTGAGTTGACATTTCAATGTTACAAAGCAAAAGAACAATCCGCTGTTTTACCACATAGTTAAATAATTTAAAACCTCAATGTTTAATAGCGTTTGTATAATTCGTTGGATTTTGAAATCAGTAGGCCTACATGCAATAGCCTAACATGGCGTGTCATGTATTTGTGGATTTCATTATTTTTATTAAACCTACTTGTTGTAACCGACGGAAACATATTCTTGACAATTTTATGAATAAACAGCCGTGTATTCGTATAAAGACTGACATAATTAAACGAATTGCACATTTTTATAATTTGATTAAAGGAGTAAAATATGTGTCATATGCTCCTCCCTAAACTTTAATACAATATGCTACATTGGGGTGTAAAAATGCATGGTATTATATCACAAGGGATGACCTATTGAGAGCGGTTTTCTAGCTTTACTTAAAACTCCAATAGCTCTAGCTATTTTACTTTTTATATATTGTATATGAGGAAGACCAGGATAGATATAATATATTATAACTACTAGTTTACTAAAAACTGAGACATTTCTCCTTTTCATTTATTTATGCTATGTCTATTAAATAGGCACACATGTAATGTTTTCATTATTTATTTCGTCATTTTTCACACAATTTAGCTGTTTGAATGCACGTGTCGTCAAGCAAATTTCCCGACGGACGTTGGGTTGCAACTGAACAGTGTTTGTTTAGTGCGTCTACCTCTTGTTGTGTCGACCACTTGGCAGCGTCCAATTAACTAACTAGTCTGTATATATCGTGATTAGAATATGATGGTCCAGTGAAGTCTTGTCAGCCTTTATCGGAAGATTATCGCCAAACCGACCTTTATGTGCTGGCATTGAGGGGGCTTTTTGCAATATCATATATGATATGATGTTCTTGTGAGGTTTCGGTAAACTAATCAGCCTTTGTCAGAAGATAAAACATAAAATATACGCGTTAAATAAGGTATAAAAGCCATGTATAATAGTTCAAATCAGTTATATAAGATGTAAACAATAAAAAGACATGCCGTTTCGGCGTACTCCTCAATTTTGAGAGGCTGTATAAAAAAACACTATTGGACCGTTTAGGATAAATGAATATGCTACATATAGATGCATGCACCGCACTTGTCCAGCACTTTAAAAATGGCTGCACATTATTTTTTGTAGTGCCTAGAATAGAGCATGTCAAAATTTTAAGGCACACTTCGTTTTCAATTTGCAGTAATTTGTACTGAGTACACCAGTTCGGGCACTAACCCTTGACCCCCCCCCCCCCCGTATAAAGTAGACATACGTACACAGAATGGAAACCACCGGATATAGCGACTGGACATTGCTGCTGGTCTTGTTGTTGGCCTAGCGGAAGATGTACACAATAATTAAGCTTACAATTATCGGTAACGGCGCAGAAGCCAAATGTGTTTTTGTTAAGATAAACTGTCTTTACAGTGTTCCCTTGCTGAAGCGAAACGACAGCACGAACAAGCAGGGAGACGTATTGTGCCTATCTTCGTCATGCCGTATTTCGTTCGGCCTGGACAGTAAACAAAGGACGACTCTTTTGCGTCCTAAAGTTTGACAAGACACACATTAACATGACGCCCGAGTCATGAAGGGTATGATACCCCCAATGTTGAGAGCCAAGTTAAGTTGTTACACAAAACGTACTTCGACGAGATGAGATGCATGTGAAAAATAATAGGAGTACCCCCTAAAACCGTCTTGCTCCATGCCACGAGGCAAGACGGCCCCCACCTGGGGATACGCGGTCCGTGTCATTATCTTGGCGTTAACATATATTTAAACATATACTATATTTTGCAACCTATGTATGGTATATATTAAAAGGAAACAAAAGACATATTTTGGGCGTATGCGTGTAAAAGAGGTAACAATAAATATATATATATATATATATTTACGAACAATAAAAAAATATACATTTGTATATAAATAATGCAAAGTATTGGCTAAATATTGACTATCCTTAACTATCTAAAATTAAACTATTTACTCTTTTAAAATCAACCAAGTAATTAAATTAAATTAATAATTAAGATGCAGTATAAAATAAACCATGTTGTGACGATATGTAATAGTTAGAATGAAAATATTTTATAAATAATATTCAATTGTTGTCTTATAAAGATGTGTCTTAGCTGAGATTTTAACAGTTCGAGAGAGTCACTGAGGCGGATATACAAAGGCAGATCGTTCCAAAGGCGTGGTGCCGGTGTCATAAAGAAAATGGACCCATTGGTAAAAAGACCCCGGGTCCATTTTCCCTATAGAATATGGACCAACCCTATAGAATTTTGACCCGGATGGGGGTCCATTCCTTTATGTGTCATCGAATATGGACCCCCATAGAAAATATAGCCGGGGTCCATAGTATATGGGGGTCCATTTTCTATATATGTCATAGAATATGGACCCCCATAGATTAGGGACCCGGGGTACATTTTCTATGGGTGTCCATATTCTATGACACATATAAAAAATAAACCCCATAGATTATGGACCCAGAGTCCATATTCAATTACATATATAGACATATATTTTATATATATTCTATCTGCACCCACCATAGAATTAGGACTCATACTGCCCCCACTATAAATAAGTAATACGATAAATTATGATTGAATATATCTGAGTAAGTTTATTGGAAAACCAGTTTGCATTTATGTTTTGTTGTTGACGAATTCCTGATTTAACTTTGAAATAGAGCCATATTGTGAGTCAAATGGAGTTGAATTTAGCTTCTCACACGACCTCTTAGTGGTTTATGTAAGCACTGTTGAAAGGGAGACTGATCAAGTAACTCAACATTTCAATGCACCAACTGGTGTTATGTTAAACATTAAGACGAAGTGAGTAGGCAGGTTGAAAGAAACATCCACTGACTGGCAAGGCAAAATATATATCCATACAAGGTGTGAAACTACACAATGCTAAAATATCAAAAGCAAAATATATATTGTTACAATTTTGATATTAATCCCCAGTTGCTTGGACTGGTATCCAATTGACACTTTGGCTAAAATGTATAAATAATATTTTTTATTGTTACAATTTTTTTATAAATTATGGCAGTAACATTCAAGTTACAATCTACAAACTGCATTATACCATTTGATAATTGTTGTGAGATAATGACAACAAATACACGCGCGCGAGATCGTGTAACAGCTGGGGCCGGTGTATCGGTCTGGGAGGAGGTTCCGGTTTGCGTATTGCGCATGCGCTTGTACATGTCAAAGGTTAGCGCCTATTTTCGGCCCGCAGCTGTACGGTCTGGAAGTAAGTTCCGGTCTAAGAGTAAGTTCCGGCTCCGTTTTACGAACACACTGTACACGTCAAAGGTTAGCACCTATTTTGGCCAGCTTAAACACGGTGTTTGCCGTGACCCAATTATAGTATAGTTTACGTTAATGATACGGTTACTTTTGTAATTGTTAGTCAACATAGCTAAACCTCATAATTAGCATAACTTGTAATTATTTGAAAAAGTGTTATTTTGATTTCATTCTCTCAGGGAGAGTTGTGTATATTACGACTTCGTCACACAGAGGAGCAGTTTTCAGCGCTGTTTATACGCACAGCGAGTTTTGTGGTAAACACAAATCTCCGCATTTTAAATGACACATATCTTCGTCAGTTTGGCATGTATGAAGTTGAAATTGTGTATGTAATCTAGCAGGCCCATTGGGGGTGGTTCAGAGATTTAGATTTTTAAAAATTCGTCGGGGGTAGGGATCCTGGGGGGTAACAAGTTATAAATTAAACATATCTCTGTCAATTTGGCATGTATGAAGCTGACATTTTATATGTGATGTAGTTATAAGTCAGATGTGCCTGTAGACAGTGTAGTCACGCGCAGATGTTCAGAACCGTAGGGGGGCAAGTAGGTCAGTGGAGTAAAGGTCGCTACAGCAAACTCAGTCGCCGCGTGCGTCGAGCAAGGGTCAAAGTTGATCGGTCAAGGAGGTTCCGCTCTGAGAGTAATTTCCGTTTCCGTTTTGTGTATTGCGCATACTCGCATGCCATAAGTATGCGGCGACTGAGTTACATTGCGGTGAGCAACGTGACCTCAGCTGACCGATCAACTCCCACCCTTGCTCGACGCACGCGGCGACTGAGTTATATTATCATATTTCGCTTGCTGTAGCGACCGTTACTCCACTGACCTACTTGCCCCTCCCCCTACGGTGCTGAACAGTGAACGTACATCTGAGTGTGACTGCACTGTCTACAAGCACATCTGACTTACAAGTAGATCACGCACAAAATGTCAGCTTCGTACATGTCAAATTGATAGAGATATGTGTCATTTATACATGTTACCCCCAGGATCCCCACCTCCGACGAATGTTTTAAAATCTAAATTTACGAACCACCCCCAATGGGCCTGCTAGATTACATACACAATTCCAGCTTCATATACATTCCAAACTGACGGAGGTGTGTGTGTCATTTAAAATGCGGAGATTTGTGTTTACCCCAAAACCAGCTGTGTGTATAAACAGCGTTGAAAACTGCTCCTCTGTGTGACGAAGTCGTAATATACACAACTCTCCCTGAGATAATGACATCAAAATAACACTTTTTTCAAATAATTACAAGTTATGCGCTCTGAGACAATGACATTAAAATATATAAAAATTCTGTAGACCAGAACTTCCTTCCAGACCGGTACACCGGTACACCGGTACACCGGTACACCGGTACACCGGTACACCGGTACACCGGTACACCGGTACACCGGTACACCGGTACACCGGTACACCGGTACACCGGCAACCTCTTTGAATAGAGGGCCATATAAGTGACTTGACTAGGTCAGTGTGCGACACATTAGGCTGTGAGAGTGATGGGTGCGTATGCCCCCACCCCGCTGAGGCAACCTAGTTTCGCTCGAGGTCTCAAGGAGGGGGCAGTTGGGTGTTTTGAGGACACTCAAGGAGGGGTGCAGTTGGGAGTCTCTAAAGGGGTCTTGACTAGTGTAAAGCCTGGTTCACCGCCAAGTGCACTACATATGGCTGTAGACTTGTTCCTGTGAGACTAAAGCTAAGATTCCATATGTACGGATACGGCATGCGGAAGCGGCATGCGGCAAAACAATGAATATAGTGCCCGGTGGAAATTAACGTAAGTAGTTCCAAAAATGCATAGGCGGATGAGTTTTGTCGTGCGGACGCGGCTGCGGCAAATGGAATCGCTCCGTGTAGCGATTTGAATCGTATCCGCACACGAATCGGATAGGAAATTCCCAGTAGTGACGTCACTACAGAGGTATTCCCCATTCCGCTTGCATTTCCTTACGCATTTCCGTACGTATGGGGTCAGGACACTGTTGGACTTCCTGCTTGGTTACATACAGGTCACGTTTTCTTATAATCACACAAAACGTCAACATGGTCGCCAATGGGAAAACTAACAGTGTGCTGAGCCCAAGTAGAGAGCCTGGCAACGGAAACACGCTATAGTCATTGCACAATCATGAAGGACGCGTTTTACTTCAAATATCTTGAAACAATTACTTAAAATACGTGTATGGCAAAACTACAGTTGAATGGAACAAACCGTTTTTGGATATTACAGACTTCTCATCAGTCTGCAAGTCGAAATCACAGTGACGGAACACATGTCTTATAAAGGTGGGGGGGTGCGTATGCCAGTAGTTAAGCATCAATTTGAAAATTTGGAAATCTGAATGAAAATTAACCAATAACATTGTAGCAGGGTGATTCATCAATCGTTTTTTGTTTACTTCAGCTAATTAAACACACGTGAATATGTTGTCACTGACCCTAATGAAGTCTGAGGACTGTGATTAGCTGGAGTCGGCCATAGCCCGAGCCTGTTATCAGATCTGTCTACTGACTGGACCTTCTGGAAAATCAAGCAAGTGGCATTGTTTTCTGAATGTCTGCTAATTAAGCTGTGTAATATTATGTAATTGAACTGCTTGAGACGTCTGGCCTTTGAGGAATTCACACCCTAAGGTGACTTTTTTATTTTACCTTTATAAATAGGGCACAAGGTCAAAAAAATCAATATACATTTGAATGTAACGTAACGACTGGCTGTATTGAATTTTCTTATAAAACACTTATTGGACTTTCTGGAAAACTACACCAGGAGTTCATAGTGCCACCTGAGAACGTTGTGCTGGATTACAAATTGTCCAACAGCGATGTACTGATTTTTCTTGCCAAGTTTGGTGGTACCTTTGAAATGTGCATAAAACACACACACCTGGAGAGATTACAAAAAATAAAATTGCAGAGTGCTTGTAACATGGGTGCTTACAAAGTGTGTTGTTTTCGACATTTTACTCCAAAATCACCATGTCTATTTGGGGTCAGGACACTGTTGGACTTCCTGCTTGATTACGAAAAAGTGCAATTTATTTTTGAGAAATGATTTTTTTTACAAAATTCACCTGCTCTGACATAAGTGCATTTGAGTAGTCAGATTTCCCGGTGTGATGGTAGAAGCTATTGACAGTAAAATGGTGCATTGGTAGCTGATTTTACTAAGCGGAAGGGTATTTGGCAGCAATTTGGCTAGTTGACCGTTTAGCCGGATTACTGCCTGCATCCATTCGTAAATATTGACGGGTGCCACACATACAGGCATTTTACGAAAGCTAGAAATATTAGATTTTGACTAACCTCGACCAGCATGTCAATGAGATGATAATAACAGCAGGTGAGAAGTTTAAGAAACTTTATAGGTCAGGTTTTCTTATAATCACACAAAACGTCAACATGGTCGCCAATGAGAAAACTAACAGTGTGCTGAGCCAAAATATGGAATCGTAGCTTAACCGTGTCATCTAAATGTCCGTCCGTGGCTTAGCTGCGTCCTCGTTTTTCATTTCACGAAGGTCGTCTTCGAAAACAGTTGCTCACACACACGTAGAACCCTACGTGTGCCAAGCAGATTGTTAATATGCGCTTGGCGTGTTTGATCAGACCAGAATACAAATTAATCGGAGGACGTTTTGGGTGTTATAGAGCCGCGCCGATGAGTTCCATATGTACAGCTAATGACGCATTGTCGCTTTCCACCAAGAACGGGTTGGAAAATAAGAAAAACTCCGAGTTGTAAGTCCTGAGATCGCCAAAGCTGTCTGCTATCCCCGTCTCATCACTTTGAACACTCCGTACGTTTCCGGTATGTCGGGGATTTATCCTGGGGTATTGAGAAATGCACGTTGTTGGCGTTCTACAGCTGTTCCTTCAACAGTAGCATCATAATTTCGAAAATGGAGACGAACTTGATGACCTGCGCCGTGAAGTCGACAAAAATAAAAAATTGTACATCAACGTGGGGTTCAACGAATTCTGGTAAATCTGCATCCTCTGTTTCACTAACTAGCTAATCCGTTGTCTCAGCTCCTACACGCGGCGCACATGGCTAAACTCAGCTCAGCCAGCGCACTTCGCAGAAATAGGTGAGGTCTTAGTACTACGAATTTATATTGGAAAGAAAGGACTGGAGTTGCCGGTGGTTTAGGCCACGAGCACGAACGGAATTCACAGTCGCCACATCTACTCCAAAAACACGGCATTTCTATAATCCAGTCTATTACTCTTGTTTCCGCAGCCGAACTTGTTTTGGCGCTGTAATAACTAAAATGTTACGTCCGCACAGTTCACTGTGTGGCAGTATAACAGTTGTTACACGTGTAACTCTCAATCGAAGGGGCGCAGGTTCCCGAGCGCTGATGAAACATCTTCTGTTCAATGCAACTCCAAGCTGCAGTTGCTTAGCTACAGTTAGTAGATGGTACTTTTCTCTCGCCTATATGATTCCATTCAGAGAAGGTGATAGCACATGTAGGTGCTAAAAAATGTTCGATGATCAAGCAACGTCCAGGAGGAGACGCAAGTCATCAATTCCGTTCAGACTATTTTATCGGGCAATGGCGCGGCCTCATTACACGCATCTCTGTTCAAGGATCTCAACTGAACAATAAACTGTGTTTCCTATCGGCATCATTAGCATTGATTGCTGCTGTTCTAGCTATTTACACGCATATATACACACAGTATGTGCACTATACACACACGCGCGCGCACGCACGCAGCATGCGCACAAGCGCACACGCACAAACGCACACGCGCACACGCGCACACGCGCACACACGTACACACACGCATACACATACACACCCTCGCAAGCATGCACACACACACACACACACACTCCAACAGAAAGACGCGAGTTACTGCCATTTAACTGGGTCACGAACACATTATACACTTGTATACCGCTAAGCTGAAAAACACGTTTATGTAGGACGCCCTAGGTCTATTTTCAGCGCCACATTGATTATAAAATAGACGGAGAAAACATCGGAGAGGATGAACGTGACAGTATGCAATTATTTTTTCTGCGAGAGTCTTGAGTCTTCCAGGGGTCATGTCAGAAATCGTGCCCAGTAGACTGAAGAAGAGTCGCTCTCAACTGATCTTAGACTGTCTTGTAAGCCACTTGCATACATGTCCGTATTGAAGTCGTATTAAGCACTGGCTGATACTTACATGATTATTTAATTAAGTGCTCATTATTTATCTTGATGTTTTCTGTGATCACAACATGGGCCAGTGTATAACGATTTTACCTTATGACAGCGTTACGTAAGACTTGAAACCGTGGCTTTCAAAACCAGATATATAGTTATTGTCATGGGGTGATAATTAGGAGAAAACGCCTAGAATACAATTAAATAAATGTATTCGAACTTGAGTACAACATTGAGATACAACGGCCAAATACGTTTGTTTAGGCCTACACATAATCTATCATAATAATTATGTTAGTTATTTACTAACGGCAATGTTCAGTTTGCAATAATCTTTATTTTAAGTGAGTTCAACTTGTATCGAATGAAAAGAGCAGTGCTTAAATTTTCTACGGTGGACGACATCTTGAACAACCTGAAGTCACATGACACAACCTGATGTCCCCATTCGTTGATTTGGAAAGATCTGATTCTGAATGAAACACTCCGATTTATTTTACCCGTTCTGAATGACGAACATAGGTTTGCCGTGTTGCTAATAAGTTGATGTGAATAAATATGAGCTGTGCTCATTTCCTTCATTTGCTCAAGATAATATCTAGATTTTTAGCTGATTGACTGAACGCTCACATCGGCCAGGAATAATAATGGCAGGGTGTGGGCAGTGTCAAGGCGCGTTGTTGTCTTTCTGTCTATTAATGCATAGGAACTTGGTGCATAGCCCACTGGGTAAACCCATGACACACGTACATCATGGGAGGGTCTATATATCCCCGGGCAAAACAGATTGGAAATAGCTACCACAGTTAAGAAAGTGTTAGAGGTTTAAAAAAGTTAGTTAGCATAATTTACGTCAGCGGTTCTTAACCCCTGGGTCGCGACCCAAAATTGGGTCGCCAAGCCTTTCTAAATGGGTCCCCAAGAGTCTCCAGTGATCCTCCGAATTGTCCTTTATTGTCCTGCTTGCCCGTGGCAGATGCACGCGAGACAAATAATCAAATGTCTAGTGACGTTTCAAATGCAGACGTCATTTGGCCATTCATTTCGCAACTCAAAATTGTTTTATGCCAGCAAAATGCGCCATGCGTGCATTGGGTGAAAATCAGTGCCTTTTTCGATTTACTCCATGTTAAAGCATTCAATACGCTTTCACATACAGTAATGTATATACTGCCATAATACCTATCTATGGTATTCTCTGGCTGCTTGTTATCAATGGTATGAAATGCATTAGCGTAATATCTTCAAACACTGTCGAAATCGTACGATATTCCCTACTGCGTCCGCCATATTTGCCTTCGATTTGCAAGACGTGTCCTACGTCTACGTCGATAAACTAATGAACGGCGCTGTCTTGGCGATTCCAATGTGTTCAGCAAGCAAGCTTAATTAGTGTTGTTAACTATTATTTATTTATTTATGTCTAATTATTTAAATGTTTGAAGCCATGTGTCGCCACGATAAACATTTAGGTCGCAGCCCCATGAGGTGAAGAACCGCTGATATACGTATTATTATGTTGTGTATGTGTTTGTTTATTTATATTGTTAGTTAATGTTGGTTAGTTAGCATTAGTTAATCTCATGTCGTATAGTGTTAATCTTAATGAAACGGTACCCGAGCCCACCCAAGCCAGACTTCTGCGGTCATTGCATCTGTTCCACATACTTGGACAGGCCTGTTTCGCAGGCAGTGTGGAACACACATATTTATCAGCTCACTTCATTTATGTTTGTTTATTGCATCGAGTGCTGTCAGTGTTTATTTACACGGCTGGTAGTCGATCGTAGTCGTTTAGCTTGACATTGTGAGTCTACATAGTGATATAATCTGTTGGGGATACGGCCACTACAGAGCATGCCATACCATTATTATCTATATTATTAATTCGCTAACTCTGGGGTATTGTAAATGGTAAGTGCATCTTCATCATGGGAGCCGTGGTGCACTCGACGTTTTCTATGTTCAGTTGTTATTATTAAAAGTTGTGTCATCACTGCCGGTACCGATAACACATTATTTTAAGTGATTTGTTAATTGCTGCCTTAAAAAAAATATATATGATGTTTCACAGCCGAGGTGCTCGAGCCTCCTTTGTCTCCGACAACGGGCCGACCAGCCGTCAGACAATCACTCCGGAAGAACCGAGGCAACTGTCACCGGCGGCACCGACATAGTCCAGTACCACGCCTGCGACGTCCAAGACACTAGAGTAGTAGAAATGACCATCTGCAACAGCCGGTTAAATGACGTCAGCTGCGACGGTAGTTGTGGTGATGATGTCGTTTGATGATTGTCACACTGACGGTAACTGTCTAGAAAGATTTGATAGAGTGGTAACGGAAATTTGAGGTTCTTTGATGTTCTTTGATGTTCTTTGATGTTCTTGTTAATATTTGTTGAAATGGAGCAGCGGGGAGATGGTTGGACTCCCAATTGAGAAGGTCGAATTTCAAAGTCTCTCCCGCTTACAATTAGAGTTTGACTGAATGCATCTGGCATTAGTGGAGGTGGTATTGGAAAAAAACATGTCTGCCAAAATGCGAAACGTCATCATGAATGCCAATGATCATATATGTATATATGTTAATCGCACAAGTTGTGTGACGTAGATGTGTAGTGTTAAGAAAGTTATACATTGTTTCAGATCATTTAGCTGTATATATGAGTACTTCGGTATATAGAGGGTGTATAAAGTTATATGAGCGTACGTAATAATTGCAGCGTGGCTGAATGCTTCCCACAGAGAAGTAGGTGTGGGATAAAAAAAAGTCTGCAGGGGTGAAGTGTAATGGATGCAATATTTATTTATGACGTTTATGATTGTGGATTAATTACGGGGCGTATACACACGTATATATATACAGTTTTTGACCTGGTACAAATTTCCCAGTCATGAGTATACTTAATAATTTGTATACGCACATTGCATGAAAATAAAAGTGTGTATTATATATATATATATTTCTCTGATATATATATAAAAAAAATTTCTCTGATATATATATATATTTTTTTTTCTTCTGATACACACACACACACACACACACACACACACACACACACACACACACACACACATATTAAAGGGGTCTACATGTCATACATTAAAATTAGAAATAAATGAGAATATGCAGCCACATTTCTATTTAATATGTTTCACCATCTGTCTCATTGCCATACTCTTACTGCCAAGTTCACTACCGGATTTATGCACTGAATTTGCATTCTTCCTTGCAAGTCGTAACATTTTGGAAAATATATGCAGCCGAACAACAGTATATCGCCCAATCAGCTTATGTTTGATAGTATAACAAAGTGGGAGTTGGACTTCCGTAGTTGCTAATTCAAAAACATTCACCAAGAATGCCTTTACATTTCTTTGCGACGTAAGAAGTTTTTCATCCTGTTGACGAAACACCATTTCACATGCCAACAAGACCTGAAATGCTTGTTTTGTTGGATGGGTAAGGCTGCCATCCTTATACTCTTTAAACTGAGTTAGTTTGGCAGCATCAAGATATGTAACAGTGGAACTAACAACACTTGAGATTCAGTTGTCACAAACTTTGTCATGCTTCTCAATTTTTGATACACAGTATCCAGCTAAGTAGTACAAGCTGTTCTCTTCTGCACTACCAAGTTCCTTCACAGATTTCGCTTCAGAAAAGATCATTGGCTGTAACTGTAAGTCTGACTCTGCTAGCTTAGGTGAGACCTGCTGCTGTTCAAGAAAGTCTGCCACAAACTCTCCTTCCTCATTCTCATAATTTCCAGTAGTAGATATTTTCAGGAACTGGGCAACAGTCAATATTTTCAATGCGTATTTGAATTTGACTGGAGAGGGAACAGGGTTTTTCAGGCGTACACAGCTGAAAAGATTTTCTAGACAATCCTGGGTAAATCTAGCTGTTAACAGATAACTGTGGCACTTGTCAAGTAACTCATTCTGAATGTCTATGATAGACTGTGTTGATAGAATAACACCTGTTTGAACAGGTTTCCACTTATTACCAATTTGTATTCCAGTAAAGACTTGGATGACAGATTTGAGAAATTATATAGCACTAGCATGCTCCGAGGGATTAATTTTGCTTAGAGCCATTGCAGGGTGTCGACTGCACATAAGGTCGAACCATTTATAGACCAGTTCGATGAACCAGGCAGTAACAAGGTCAGCTGACTTTGTACCTGCATGGTTCGATTATACTAGAAAATGAATTCCTGCTGACACTGATTTACGAAATATATTAAGGGCGTGCGACACTTTCATTCTATCAAAGTGGGAAGGGTTGAGAGACCTGACTTTGTGCTAAAGCCTTAACTGGAGCAATGCTCACCTCTGAGCTGCACAAGTTGTTGCTTTCAACAACATAGTCAGGAAGAGTGATAGTCTGACCACTAACAAGGGCTGCTTTCAAGTTTTTGATGACATGCGGGACATCAGCAATAAAGAACAACTCCCTGGATGGATCACACGGATGTTGTACCTTATTAACTGTGCGACTATGTTTACCGCATGTAACACCAAAACTCTTCCACATGCTTCTGTTCGCAGAACCCATGTCACTAGTCACGTCAATTACATGTAATCCTATAGCTGCTGCATACTTGACTATATATCTTGAGTATAATGATAGCCAACAAAAGTGCATCCTTTCAAATGATACCAAGATCATCGGGACAGGACGAGCCGCGAGACATGGGAACACGTCTGACCTATTGACCTGTTTAGAGATCTCCAATTTACACTTGGGCACATGTGCGCACATGGATCTGTGGGAAACCTTGCGTTCAAAAATATGTAAACAGAAGAATATATAGCAAACATTGTTTGCTTGCATTGTGAGTTGACCTCCGATTTATATTTTGTATTTATTCGCTGTCTGTGTTATATTAAACTCACTTTGACCAGAGGCATCACATACAGTTGTTCTTGTCAGTGTTTGGTTAAATTGAATTCCGCGCTAAGCAGATGCATGTGATTTTACCTAAAATCCATTACGTAGAGCAGGAATGAACCGATCTCGGAGCAAGTGAATGACACCAGTTTGAAACAGAATCGACTTGGTGGCTGTCTAAGCTATGAAGCAGACCGTATGCTGGCTGAACGTTTTCCGGTTTGCATTGTGCACCAGCTAACTATGACATATATATATATATATATATATATATATATATATATATATATATATATATATATATATATATATATATATATATATATATATATTTATATACATAAATCGTAGTTAGCTGGCGTGAACATGATTTTATGAGTAACTGATGCAATCAACCGCTTCTTTTTCTACATACTCCTCGTCACTGTTCAGACAGCACCAGATGCAAACACAGTCATAGGGTTCTTTTTTAATATGTTTACGTCTAACTAACAGTTACGCTCTAGGAGGTTTCAATTTTCAGACATTCGCCAGTTTGATCCCCGTTACGCCCGCCAGCATGAACGCAGCTGTGTTGCCACTCTCGTGTATTTTGGTGCAATACATTTTACAAGCGGACACACACCAAGGGATCATCTCTGAACGTCGATATCCGTTATCAGAGGAAATGATGAAATTACTGTCATCTTACCCCAGCCTCCCACTCCCCAGGCGAAATAGTAAACATTGATATGATCATATCAATATATTAACAGTATCGGCCCGAAGCTTAAAATATCGATGTCTGATGCCAGACGAAACTGACTCTAACCCTCCCCCCACAAACGAAAGTAAGTTCGTCTGACATAGAACATCGACGTTCTGAGATGATCCCTAATTCATCAGGGTTTCATTCAGAAGTCGATCACATGGACTGGTTTCCAAACGTATGATTGAATGTATCAACAACACATCCTCCTTTTAAACTCAACAAGCACAGTGTTGTTTTATGAAAATACTGAATCCGACCATGATCATGACATATATAAACAAGAAGAAAGCGTCCCCACACGCATTACTGTATAGACTGGTTCAGTTGGTTTTGGTTGTATCTATAAAACCGCTTGCTGTCATTGTTACATGTATGGTTATGACATTGGCTACATCCTTTGCTGTGATTGGTATATTGTGATTAGCACTTGTATGGTTACAACACTGGCTATGCCCTTTGCTGTGATTGGTACATTGTTTGGTGACAACATTGGCTACATCCTTTGATGTGATTAGCACTTGTATGGTTACAACATTGGCTACTCCATTTGCTGTGATAATACATGTAATGTTACAAAACGTTTTTTGCGGAAGGCTTGTCGAAAAGTGTTTTGTATACACCTTTTAACGTTATCATAATTGTTATTATAAATCATCATAATAACATTTTAGAACATTATAAAACGTTGCTTTCATGTTTGAATACAAGAAAACGTTAAAACATTCTGTAAACAAACTTAGTTTTATAGTATTCCATAACATTCCTGTTACTTTATTAGAGAGTGTCTGTCTGTAGGGTCTACAAGCGCCACGATTGTTACAACCAACCAGTGATGTAACAATCAACCAGTAATGTAATAATCGACCAATAATGTAATAACGACCAGTAATGTAATAATCGATGAGTAATGTAATAACAACCAGTAATGTAGTAATCGACGAGTTATGCAATAACGGCCAGTAATGTGTAATAAAAATTATGAAGATGATTATAACAACGATGATGGAGATTATGATGATGATATTAGTAGTGATGATGAAGATGATGATGATGTGGATTATTATGATGATGACGACTAGGAAGACGAAGACAATTAAGGGATCATCTTCGTGATGATGATGATGATGTTGTTGATGATGACGATGATGTTAGTAATGATGATGAAGGCGGTGATAATGAGATTATAAATGATCATGATGAGGACAACGACAACAACATCCTTAAGCTCCTCCTCCTCATCATCGTCATTCTCGTGTTCACCCTTATAGCTGTTCACTAAAGTACCACGGTCCTAATTTCGGGGGTTATGGACACCTCGTGCAATTTATGGTGCCAAAGGTTGAGAGCAATCCTTTCAAATCAGTTGGCTTCACTCTGAAAATTTGACTTATATTCAAGCCTGTAAGATCTCTGAGTAGTCGTTTTGTTATAATTAGATATTTTCACATTTATATAGTAGGTTTGGGGTTACGAAGATACATTTGTTATCAAAATATCAGGAATGATAAGAAGAATATAAAAAAAAAATATCCTATCAATATGTTTATTTTTTAGGAAGTCAGACATAAAACATTGAATAATATGTCAAAAAAGCCACTTTGGTTTCGCCATCGAAATCATATAGAATATACCATAGGTACCATAATACATACTCAACATGCATGTTTAATATATCACCATAATCAACATTCATTTACCTATTGAACAGTGCAACATAATATTAAAATAATGCTAAACACCACACGTTCATAAACAAAACAGTTACCCCACCCACTAATCGATGGGTGATGTGGTATGTCACTAATCGGACTGGATTTCATTACATGATTAAATAATTTATGATAAAATTAATTATTCAAAGCAACAAGATGCCAAAATTTATGCAAAACTGCCACGTATTATGCAAACATGTAACTTAATCAAGTCTTAAACATTGCCATCAGTCGCCTATGTGATTCTCACCAGAGCCATTGTTTTTCATTGTGTTCTTAAGTTGACTATTAGTCCACATTTGACTTCTGTACCTTCGCAGTTGCAAGCAACACAACATGGCACTCGCAATTTTGTGCAAGAATGGTTACGAGTGCATTTGCTTACAACATATCTGCAACATGTAAGTGACTGTATGACTTCTGGGAATGGCGGAGCCATCATGGACACGTAGTCATTAGTGAGCATGCAGACGTTGGTAATAATCCACAGCTGAACCACATATTTTGTCAACCGTTCTTAATTACCACAAACCAGATTCTGCAGAGAAGTCTTCGGCACCACTATTCCTCATTATTTTCTCAACTGCACCCATGTAGTTTCCAGCGGGGTGAAACTGTCCTAATATATGAGGAGGCTTGGTCTCATACAAAGATTGGTCAGCCGCGACTACTGTGTGTTTCATCCCAAACTTGTTGGTAACTTTACTGCTTGTTCCAAGCAGCCTTTGTGTATTACGCTAGGATCTGTTGAGCCAGAAGAGATCATGGGGCCATATTCAATGCATGGATGTGGCTATTACTATTGGCGCCAGCTTCATGAAGAAAGCATTCCAATCTGGGCAATGGATATTTTTATCTACCTTTGAAGTCGGGAAATGTCACAACTGCCATGCTATGTTCATCAGATGGAAGTACGAATCACATCGAGGTTGCAAATCTGCTAGCGTCAACGTTTCAAGTGATTTGGCGTTACACTTGTTACACAGAGAGATGTAGTGTGACTGTGTTTCCTTTATTGTTGTAAGCTTTGGATTGCCACAACATTTTACTTTTCATGGACGACAAAGTATTTTAAAAATAAAAAAGTAAAGGTAAGTTCTTATATAGCGCAGTATCCAGTCTTCAGGACTGCTCAAAGCGCTTTACACTTTACTCCCTGGCAGACCTGTTCAATCGAACACCATCTCGACTTCTCTGGGAAGCATCCAGCCACGCTGCAATTAAAGCACGACGACAATTCGTACACAAATATCCACCACCGTCTAAAGCCAGATACTCATTCATCCAGCTGAGTATACTGGAGCAAAGTATAGTTGTTCCATATTTGTGAAGTAATTGTCAATGTTGTTATTGCCAAGGATATTTTGAACAGGGGGTTTCGCTTGATGCGAAAGTATGTGCCCGAAGATCGTGAAATGTCTTGTCTTGACGTTTGCGCCGACCGACATTTACAATTTCCGACATTAAGACGTAATCCCAAAACCTGATGTGTATCTTTAAAATAAAAAGCGACCACCTGAAAAACAATAAATATGAGGGTAATTTTAGAGGACCACATTGTTACATTTTAGATGACTCTCAATGTTTTGATGACCTCTTAAATTTGTCTTTTGATCTGACTCCTTACATCTCTATTTTGTGATAACCCTATAATTGTATAACCCTTAGCTTTATAAGGTGATCGGTTAGTTACCTGATTAAATGATCAGTACAATTTTCAGCATAATTCCTTAATTTATTTAAAAAATTCGTTTAATTTCTTTGAGATGACCCCGAAGATTTGTGATATAATAATTGGTTTTGATGACCCATTAAGTTTGTGTTTTGCAATGAATCCTAATCTGTTTAGAGTTCCCTTAATTATATGAAGTGACTGCTTCGTCTCATGAAATGACACCGTTTTGACACGATCGGCTAGGTAATTTCTATGATCCCTGCTTTTTTAGTTATCCTTTACCTGGTTTGGGAAGAGAGCATTATTTTATTAAATGATCCCTTGATTAATTGTGACGATAAACTGGTTCATTTGTAATGCCTAGTTTCTCGTTTTAATATGATTCCTAAACTTGGTTAAGAAGACCCTTTATATTTTGAGATGGTCCCTCAATTTGTTGAGACAACCATCCCGTTCATTTGTTGATGACTTCTTATATATTGTGTAACAAGTCTTAGCGTTTTGAGAAGGCCCATTCGTTTTACGAGATGGCCCTTAATTTAATAAATTTTTTATTTCGATAAAACCACTTGATTTCGATGACCCTACAATGTGTTGATATGATCAGCTAGTTCATTATTAAAGTACTTCTTAATGACACCTTTTTAACATAACTCTATAAATTGTGTTTGGTATAATACCATAATTTTAGTTATATTTTAAAACATATAGGCTCCTCTTATTGTTTAGTTGGACCAATTAGTTTGTTGAGATCACCCTTAATTTCATGTTTTGATATTAACCCTTAATTGTTTCAGCTAATCCGTATTTTAGTATCTTGAGATTACCCTTTAGTTTCTAATAACGTTATAGTATCACTCATTGTCTTATTTTATATTTCCCCTAAGTTGTTTGAGATGACCCCTTAATTTGATCAAATAATGACCAGGTCATTACATTTCACAGTCTGCATAGGTGGAATGTAATGGATGCAACATATGTAAACAGTTTCTGATTGTGGATTAATTACGTGGCGTATACACATGTATATATAGTGCAAGTACGGGGTTGACATTTTGTAGGCGTGCTAGCTGTCCTATTAGGGTGGTTCGTAGATTTATTCTTTTTGAATTTCCCCCGGGGGCCTCTGGGGTGGAGATATTGTTAGGTTCAACATTTCAAAACACTATACCTCGTGTTGCAAGTGCGAAAATTGATGTTCGCTGTGTCACTGTAAAGACAATAATGCCATCTATATTACTTAACTAGATTTATGCAGAAATGTCTGACATGGGAACACGTCTGACCTATTGACCTGTTTAGAGATCTCCAATTTACACTTGGGCACATGTGCGCACATGGATCTGTGGGAAACCTTGCGTTCAAAAATATGTAAACAGAAGAATATATAGCAAACATTGTTTGATTGCATTGTGAGTTGACCTCCGATTTATATATTGTATTTATTCGCTGTCTGTGTTATATCAAACTCACTTTGACCACAGGCATCACGTACAGTTGTTCTTGTCAGTGTTTGGTTAAATTGTGCCGTAAGCGCTGGAATGCCAAGTCAAGATGTCAACTCGGTACGATAACAAGTGAAAACCCAACAGCCTTTGCCACTCTTACGGGGCTCGAAGTCCGAAAAAGTCGAACGAAATGCCGTAAATTCATTGGCGCGTCTGTGGTGATTCAATTAGTGTGGATGTGAACTACAGTGTTCTCTAACTTACAGAAGGGATTTCATGATTTGTTAATAGTTTTTTCTTGTTACAATGTGCGTAACCAAAAGTTATATACTTCATTATTGTGGGAATTACTAGGGAATAATGTACACCTGTATGTGGCATATCTTGTAGTAACCAACATCCGAATATGTTGACCACAAAAAGGCATACAAATATTAATGTGGAGATAAATGCCTCGAAATATATATGACGTTTCTCCTTAGATATTAAAAGCAGTACCTTCGCACTTATGATAGCAGCATCAATTGTGCAGCTAAGATCTCGGAACTGTGATTTATGAAGAAGGAAACTTAATCTCTCATTGTAAATGTTCATGCTAAAACAGTGACGCATCATGTTATGTAAGGCAAATTATAGAAAACATTGCCATGGTCCAAATTCTCCCCACACACGTCGCAAGACAACATTCATCGTGTTTGCTTCTATGGTGTTACAGCATTTCGCTGATGATCCGTCGGCTGGTGATCCGTCGGCTTATGCGCTATCGGTTATTCATAATAATTATCATGTTCACACCAGCTAACTATGATTTATATATATATATATATATAAATCATATATATATATATATATATATATATATAAATCATAGTTAGCTGGTGTGAACATGATAACCGATAGCGCATAAGCCGACGGATCATATATATATATATATATATATATATATATAGCTGACGTGAACATGATATTATGAATAACCGATGCAATCAACACCTTCCTTTTCTACATACTCTTTATCACTATGCAGACAGCAACAGGTGCTGACACAGTCATAGGGTTCTTTTTATTATGTTTACGACTACCTAACAGTTACGAGGTTCAATGTCTCCTGAATTTGGAGACATTCGCCACTTTGATCCCCGTTACTCCCGCTAGCATGAGAGCAGCTGTGTTGTCACTCTCGTGTATTTTGGTGCAATGCACTTTGCAAGCGGAAATTTACTACACTAAGGGATATGAACGTCGATATCCGATATCAGACGAAATGACGAAATTACTGTCATCTTACCCCAGTCTCCCACTCCCCAGGCGAAAGAGTAAAAATTGATATGATCATATCAATATATTAACAGTATCGGCCCGAAGCTTAAAATATCGATGTCTGATGCCAGACGAAACTGCCTCTAACCCTCCCTCCCACAAATGAAAGTAATTTCGTCTGACATTGGACATCGACGTTCTGAGATGATCCCTAATGCATTATTGTCTCATTCAGAAGTCGATCACATGGACTGGTTTCCAAACGTATAATTGAATGTATCAACAACACGTCCTTCTTTTAAACTCAACAAGCAAAGGGTTGTTTTATGGAAATACTGAATTCAACCATGATCGTGACATATATCAACAAGAAGAAAGCATCCCCACACGCATTACTATATAGACTCGTTCAGTTGGTTTGGGTTGTATCTGTAAAACCGCTTGCTGTAATTGGAACATGTCTGGTTACAACATTGGCCACGCCCTTTGTTGTGATTGGTACATGTCTGGTTACAGTACTGGTTACGTCCTTTGCTGTCATTGGTATATTGTTTGGTGACAACATTGGCTACATCCTTTGATGTGATTAGCACTTATATGGTTACAACATTGGCTACTCCATTTGCTGTGATAATACAGGTAGTGTCACAACAATGGCTACCCAACTAACACAGAAATGTTATAATAATGTTACAAAACGTTTTTTGCGGAAGGCTTGTCGAAAAGTGTTTTGTATACACCTTTTAACGTTATCATAATTGTTATTATAAATCATCATCATAAAATTTTAGAACATTATAAAACGTTGCTTTCATGTTTGAAATAACGCATGTAATTGCCCTTACAGGGATGAATAAAGTTGTATTCGGTTTGTATTGTATGTGTGAAATATCTATAAAAAAAACTTTAAAAATATATTTGTATTAATTAACAACGTGTTATAGTATTCCATAACGTTCAATCTGTTATGTTTGAAATAACGTTACGATAATGTTAGAAAGTGTCTACAAGAAAACATTAAAACATTCTGTAAAACAACATAGTTTTATAGTATTCCATAAGGATCCTGTAACTTTATTAGAGAGTGTATGTCTGTAGGGTCTACAAGCGCCACGTTGTTACAACCAGTAATGTAATAATCGACCAGTAATGTAATAACGACCAGTAATGTAATAATCGACGAGTAATATAATAACGACCAGTAATGTAATAACGACCAGTAATGTAATACTTGACCAGTAATGTAATAATCGGCTAGTAATGTAATAACGACCAGTAATGTAATAACGGCCAGTAATGTGTAATAAAAACGATGAAGATTATTCTAACAACGATGATGGAGATGACGATGATGATGTTAGTAGTGATGATGAAGATGGTAATGATGTGAATTATTATGATGATGACGACGAGGAAGACGAAGGCAATTAAGGGGTAATGATGAAGATTCTGATGATGATATTGCTGATGATGACGATGAAGTTAGTAGTGATGATGAAGGCGATGATAATGAGGATTATAAATGATTATGATGAGGACAACGACAACAACATCCTTAAGCTCCTCCTCATCATCATCGTCATTCTCGTGTTCACCCTCATAGCTGTTCACTAAAGTCCCACGGTCCTAATTTCGGGGGTTATGGACACCTCGTGCAATTTATGGTGCCAAAGGTTGAGAGCAATCCTTTCAAATCAGTTGCCTTCACTCTGAAAATTGGACTTCCATTCAAGCCTGTAAGATCTCTGAGTGGTCGTTTTGTTATAATTTGATATTTTTACATTTATATAATAAGTATGGGGTTGCGATGGTATTAAACTACCCGGAATGGTAAGAAGAATAACAACAATAAGTATCTTATCAATATGTTTATTTTTTTGGAAGTCAGACATAAAACATTGAATAGTATGTCGAAAAAGCCACTTTGGTTTCGCTATCGAAATCATATAGAATATACCATAGGTACCATAATACATACTCAACATTCATGTTTAATATATCACCATAATCAACATTCATTTACCTATTGAACAGTGCAACATAATATTAAAATAATGCTAAACACCACACGTTCATAAACAAAACAGTTACCCCACCCACTAATTGTTGGGTGATGTGGTATGTCGCTAATCGGACTTACTTGATTAAATCATTTATGATAAAATTAATTATTCAAAGCAACAAGATGCCAGAAATTATGCAAAGTTGCCACGTATTATGCAAACATGTAACTTAATCAAGTCTTAAACATTGCCATCAGTCGCCTATGTGATTCTCACCAGAGCCATTGTTTTTCATTGTGTTCTTAAGTTGACTATTAGTCCACATTTGACTTCTGTACCTTCGCAGTTGCAAGCAACACAACATGGCACTCGCAATTTTGTGCAAGAACGGGGTAGTAAGTGACTGTATGACTTCTGGGAATGGCGGAGCCATCATGGATACGTAGTCATTAGTGAGCATGCAGACGTTGGTAATAATCCACAGCTGAACCACATATTTTGTCAACCGTTCTTAATTACCACAAACCAGATTCTGCAGAGATGTCTTCGGCACCACTGTTCCTCGTTATTTTCTCAACTGCACCCATGTAGTTTCCTGTGGGGTGAAACTGTCCTAGTATATGAGGAGGCTTGGTCTCATACAAAGATTGGTCAGCCGTGGCTACTGTGTGTTTCATCCCAAACTTGTTGGTAAATTTATTGCTTGTTCCAAGCAGCCTTTGTGTATTACGCTAGGATCTGTTGAGCCAGAAGAGATCATGGGGCCATATTCAATGCATGGATGTGGCTATTACTATTGGCGCCAGTTTCATGAAGAAAGCATTCCAATCTGGGCAATGGATATTTTCTAGCTCTGCTACCTTTGAAGTCGGGAAATATCACAACTGCCATGCTATGTTCATCAGATGGAAGTACGGATCACATCGAGGTTGCAAATCTGCTAGCGTCAACGTTTCAAGTGATCTGGTTTTACACCTATCACACAGAGAGATGTAGTGTGACTGTGTTTCCTTTATTGTTGTAAGGTTTGGAATGCCACAAAATGTCCCTTTACGTGAACGACAAAGTGTTTAAAAAATAATATAACGCAGTATCCAGTCCTCAGGACTGCTCAAAGCGCTTTACACTTTACTCCCTGGCAGACTTGTTCAATCGAACACTATCTCAACTTCTCTGGGAAGCCACACTGCAATTAATGCGCGAAGACTATTCGTAGACAAATATCCACCACTGTCTATAGCCAGGTACTCATTCATCCAGCTGAGTGAACTGGAGCAACGCATTATGAACGAACTTCCCCAAGGTTTGACACCGCCGCACTGGATTCGAACCCGGGTTCTCTCGGTATTGCCCTTTGTTGTGTGATATGGTCGCCGAATGTTCCATTATGTTCCCTATTTGTGAAATAATTGTCAATGTTGTTATTGCTAAGGATATTTTGAAGAGGTGTTTCGCTTGATGTGAAAGAATGTGCCGAAGATCGTGAAATGTCTTGTCTTGACGTTTGCGCCGACCGACATTTATAATTTCCGATATTAAGACATAATCCCCAAAACTAAAGTGTATCTTTAAAATAAAAAGCGACCACCTCAAAAACAATAAATACGAGGGTGATTTTAGAGGACCACCTTGTTAAATTTTAGATGACTCTTAATGTTTTGATGGCCCCTTATATTTGTCTATTGGTATGACTCTTTACATCGCCATTTTGTGATAACCCTTTAATTTTATGACCCTTAACTTGTTCAGCTGATCGGTTACTTACCTTAGTGAATGGTCATTACACTTGTCAGCATAATTCCTTAATTTATTTATAAAATTCGTTTAATTTCTTTGAGATGACCCCGAAGATTTGTGATATAATAACTTGTTTTGATGACCCAATAAATTTGTATTTTGCAATGAATCCTAATCTGTTTAGAGTTCCCTTAATTATATGAAGTGACTGCTTCGTTTCATGAAGTGACACCTTTTTGACACGATCAGCTAGATAATGTTTATGATCCCTGTTTTTTTAGTTATCCTTTACCTGGTTTGGGAAGAGAGCATTATTTTATTAAATGATCCCTTAATTAATTTTGAAGGTTCATTTGTAATGTCTAGTTTCTCGTTTTAATATGATTCCTAAACTTGGTTAAGAAGACCCTTTATTTTTTGAGATGGTCCCTCAATTTGTTGAGACAACGATCCCGTTCATTTGTTAATGACTTCTTACAAATTGTGTAACAAGTCTTAGCGTTTTGAGAAGGCCCATTCGTTTTACGAGATGGTCCTTAATTTAATAACTTTTTTATTTCGATAAAACCACTTGATTTCGATGACCCTACAATGTGTTGATATGATCAGCTAGTTCATTATTAAAGTACCTCTTAATGACAACTTTTTAACATTACTTTTTAAATTGTGTTTGGTATAATACCATAATTTTAGTTATATTTTAAAACATGTAGGCTCATCTTATTGTTTAGTTGGACCAATTAGTTTGTTCAGATCACCCTTAATTTCATGTTTTGAGAATAAACCTTACTTGTCTCAGCTAATCCGTATTTTATTATTTTGAGATTACCCTTTTGTTTCTAATAACGTTGTAATAACGTAATATCACTCATTAACTCCTTTTTTTATTTCCCCTAAGTTGTTTGAGATGACCCCTTAATTTGATCAAATAATGACCAGGTATGTAAATTGTAAATATGCTTTAATGATCCTTAACTGTCTTAAGATAATCCCATAATTGTGTGTATATTATTCCTTTCATTTGATGAGGTAACCCTTTTTAATGACCACCTTGCTGCTTAGCCACACTGTCTGTTTCGGTCCTATTATTTGCCGACGTGTAGCTATTGCGTTACCCGGGAGGTTATGTGAACGGGGTCCATGTGTTCTCCCGGAAAAAAGCGGCTGACTCGTTCTGGGAATCCTTCTTAAGTATACTTTTGTGAACGTCGACTGGACGCCAGCACGGCTAGCCGTTATAAGGGTGAACATGAGGATGGCGATAATGAGGAGGTTAAGGATGTCTTTGTCTTTCTTTGTCTTTCTCATCATCGTAATAATTATAGCCGTCAACGTCATCGTCTTCGTCATCATCTTGGTCATTGTCTTCGTCATCGTTATTATAATCATAATCATCGTCGTGGTATTCATCATAGTCATAATAATAATTATCTTCATCAATAAGATGACGGCTTCATTGTCATCATCGTCCTATCGATAATCATAATAATAATTTATCATCCTCATTATCACCGTTTTCATAATCATCATCAACAACAACAACAACAACAACAACAATACCGTCATCATAGTCATCATCATCATCATAACCATCATCATCGTCATAACGACATCATCACCAACACCAATTCTGTTTGCGACATGGCCCCTTAATTTAGTTAACTTTTTTTCGAGAAGACCACATGACTCTACTAGATGACCCCGCAATGTGTTAACACGATCATCTAGTTCATTATTAAATTACCTCTTAATGACTCCTTTTAAAATTATGTTTGATATAATCCCTTACAGTTAGTCATATTTTTAAAAATGGGTTCCCGTTATCGTTTAGATTAACCTTGTAGTTGATTGAGATTACCCTTAACTTTATGTTTTGAGATTACCCCTTATTTGTTTCAGCTGATCCTTATTACCCTTTAGCTTGTAATACTGCTATAGTATCACTCATTAACACTGCACTGTGAGATTTCCCCTAGGTTGTTTGATATGACCCCTTATTTGGTTAGAATGGCTAGACGCTAAAGGGTAACACGAGGATGACGAGGATGAGGAGGATAAGGTTAAGGATGTCAGTGTCGTCAATGTCAGTGTCGTCATCCTGATCGTCATAACAAGTATAACCGTCATCATCTTCGTCGTCGTCATCTCATTCATAATCATCATCATCTTCATCACCAAGATGGCGCCTTCGTTGTCTTCATTTTCTTCCTCATTATCATCATAAACATTTATATTCTTCATTATCACCATCTTCATCATCATTACTAACATAATTGTCACCTTCAGCAACATCAGCAACATCATCAACAGAATCATCATCATCATCATCACGAAGATGATCCATTAATTGTCTTCGTCTTCCTCGTTGTCATCATCATAATAATCCACATGATCACCATATTCATCATCACTGATAACATCGTCATATTCTCCATCATCGTCGTCATAATCCTTTCATCGTTTTTATTACATTACTGTTCGTTACTACATTACAGTTGATTATTGCATTACATGTCGATTATTACATTACAGGTCGATTATTACATTACTGGTTGTAACACACGACCTCGACTCGCTATTATTACCCTGATTGAGCCACGCGCTCGGTTCGATTGTCCAACAATCGGGAGCTAGCAGCGTTTACAGACACTCTATTATAACATTATTTTACTAATAACCAAAAAAACATATATCGTAATGTTATGGAACGTTGCATACACGTTGTGTGTTATCTGCATATATGTTCGTTGTTATGAGTGGTAATTGTATTGTTATAGCAGTGACAATAGGCCCACTCTTTGATATGATTAGCACATGTCTGGTTGTGGGATCATTTGCTGAAATGTATTCGTTTGGTTTGTCGTCAATCTGCACGGCTTGCGACTGGAATTATATTCACCAATCGTAGGTTATGAGTTGAATCAGTACGTTTCCGTCCATGGAAGCCGCTGGTTTATATTTAACATCTGGATTGGCGTATCTGGATTGTCAGCTTGGAAACAAGTGTTTCCTCTAGGCCGTGATGCAGACTTTATGTATCCTGCGAGGCCAACTGATATATCGTTGTCTGCCAGCAGAGGTTTTTATACTTAACACTGGCTGCGACCCAAATTCCGGTCGTGGAACTTGCTTGACGATCCATGCAATCAAATTAATGTTAACTTGTGATAAATGATGACATAGATATTGACAACATAAACAGAGATATCATAAAAATGATTTAAGAGATCGTTAATTTTTAGTAAACGTGCTTGCTAAACATGAAGCTAGGACGCATCAAATCATCTCCAATCATTGGTTTGTTGACGTAAAAAGAAATCACTCCTTGTAACCCAATAAAAGATTCCGGGTTGAGTCGGAATAATCATACACTTTAAACAATGTTTGGAGGATAGGGTCTATTACGGTAATTTACATCATACTTGTGATAACGACCGAGGAGGTAAACCATCAGATAGAGACTGCAATATGCCCGGACATGCTGACTAAGGGATATTTTTTGCACAGTGCGCGCATGACGCAGTTTCGGCGACATGAAACATAATATTATTTCATGCCGCCAAACTGCGTCATGCGCGCCCTGTGCAAAAGTCCATGACGTTTTCGAGTCACTCCATTTCGAATATCAAATAAGATCACACGGCATTTTAAGTTCACCCGACATTTACCATCAAGTGGTTGCTCGCTTGCATCCGGTCTGCGAAAGTTATATTATATTTATATTGCGATATTTGAGAGGCCTTAATTTCACTAAGATGACGCTTTTCATAGAATCTTACACAGTTAATTTTGGTTTTTCTGGCAAGCTGTTTGCTATGATAGTTTAGTCGTGAATGACAATGTATCGTTTGAACACTTGGGTTTAGATTTCATACATTGAACAAAAACACTTTTTTCTGCAATGTCGTTTCTATGTCACACGAAATGTCATCAATGCAAATCCTAAAATATGATCTGAAAGTAAACCCACTCACATCAGAGCCGTATCCAAAAAGGTAGTCATGGGGGAAACCTCCAATTGCACACCCTTGACGCTCGCCAAAAAAATCACTGGCGACCGAACCAAATTCATATTGGGTGAGCTGGGCCGGAACTTCAGCATGACTCCGCTGTCGGATCATGACATCGGAAGAGGGGGGAAGTGATGTTGACGTTTTTATGCCGCGGAACCAAATTCCAGATAGTCCCAGACTTGTATGACCAATATAGAGTCATGTTGGAACAAATTGCAACAGAAGCAATTCTTGCAGTTTTGAAAGAAGGCATTACATATAACATATCAAAAGCATATGTTGGGATCCCCTCAGTAGTTTTTTCTTGTGCAATTTCATAACGATTTTACTTTCGGGACAAAAAATACCAAGATAATTTCTTCAAACCTCAAATAATCCAAATGCGTTTTCGTACATACGCACATATTGTATTCAGGGAACAAGACAACATACATATACATTAAAATATTATAATATTACCATAGTTTTTCAATGACAGTGTTTATTGGTATCATCAAAACATACACGAATTACTTGTCCAATTCGTCTACTATATAATATAACATGATTATGCTGAACATAAATAAATTACTCTCATGATCATCTGTCGTACATGTAACATAGCGCAAGTTTTATTTAACAGGCAAACATTGTGTATAATAATTATAATGACCCCTTGATATAAGATCAACATATAAATACATGAACATAGCTAATAAGCTAAATTGAGGGAAATTGCCGTATTCTCTTCCGTACAACATAATTGTAATTTGCATTACCAAATACATATGCTACTGTCATGAACATTGACCGTACACGTAACACAACACAAAGGATTTTAGCATTGCGCATACTAATTATAATGAACCCAAAAAGGTAATATAGTTCAGTATCCAGTCCTTTGAACTGCTCAAAGCGCTTTACTCTTTACTCTCTGGCAGACCTGTTCAATCGAACGGTAATATGTTATGCTAATTACTGTAAAATCCACAACAATTCCGATAATAAATGTCTGTTTTGAAACTAGAACCTGCATCTGATTGTCATGAAATCATTAACATTGATAATAAAAAATTGTGATACTTAAAATCCCTAGTATATTATCAAGTTTTGATTTTATTTGTTTCTCTCCGCACGAGAGAAAGAGTACTCGTCGTCCATCTCCTCGTCACTCTATATTTAGTTTGAGCACTTTGTGCCACGGCATTGACTATGTGCACGGAGCAAAGGTTACACCAGATTACGTACAACATGGCATAAGGTGATAGAGGCAGGTCTGTCATTAAGGGAAGAATCATCTTCCATCCTCAACCTTCTGGTCTCAAGTGGCTTATGCACATCCACTCCTGCACTTGCTGGTACATCCGCATGCTGCGACAGCAAATGTTGAAAGTAAGGTATGTTGTTGAATGTGCGAACTCTTGACTGTCCCCTTCTCACAAAACCTTCTGTACCTCAAAGAATCCACACTGTCTTCCGGTTTCCGTTGTAAAGACACACAAGCACCGTCTCACCTCCTGCTACAACATGTTCTGTTGAAGCATCATGCATCCAAAACTGATCAGCTTGCCTCTGGTGCTGGCTGGAGTCAATTTTCTTCAGCTCCTTTTCCAAGGCCATATAGCCGGGAAGTGGTTTTACATACTAATATAGCATAGCTGAATATAACATTGTTACACACATCTTGGCCCAGCTTGTCTGATACGGTCTCTATATTCTCCACGCAGTCCTTCTTGTGGTTGATATTGCCTTACTGTGTATCAACAAGTTGTGGTCATTTGGGTCAGCATGGAAGCAGCCATATACGAGTCAGCGCCCACTAGAACAGTGTTGTTCGTCGTTGCAGTCTTGACTGCTGCTTGCAAAATCAGCTGATCTGCATTATCATGGGCAGGTTTGGTTTGACATCGTGTGCTACAAGTATCCGCTCAACAAACATATGAAATTGTGCTTGTTATTATTGTTTGGAAGACATCCTTACTCACCGTCATCTTCATATCATCGTTGAACGTTACGTCCACACCAGCTTTTGCTCCCACTGGTCACTTATGTGCATATGCTGTTGTGGCTGTCAAATAATGTAGTGAGATATTATCCAACAGAGGCGCCACGGGATATCTCGGGATATCTAGCGAGTTACTTACCTCGATTTATCAAGCTCCGTGAGGGAACACCACTGTTTGTTGATGTCTCACAGCTGAAAAGTAGCCCATTATTGCAAGCCAGGGGTGTTAGTTAACTACACTAGACCTGCATTTACCCCAGGCTGTATACAGAAGCCACTTTTTATTCTCGTCCCATGACTGGACAAACCAGCTCGACTTCAAATTACAATTCAAGGAAATGCCTGTAATTACTCATCTGACCTGTAACGAATGCATTCCCAAATATAATCCTTACACACGGACATCTAAACATGTAGTCAGAAGATTGACTAATCGGGCCAGCGATATCTCGACGTTTCAACAAGTCGATATGCCATCTGATACTGACGTAGCCAACTGCGCTGTACAGCTGATAGTACGAGTTTTGTAATACGAGTGGGCCATCTGTTAGAGTTAATCAGTTGGATGGGTTCATAAATCGAAGTGGACTTTTTGGACACACTGCATGGCAAGTCAATTTAAGTCCAATACAAATGTGTGGTAGTTTCTTTTAAATCAAAGTCACCTCCACATCTCAATGATTCACATTCCATTGCAATAGTCAAATCGCAATAAAACACACAACGGTTGCGATTGTTATGCAATAAAACATGGATGCTAAAACGGTAAATGTATTGTCGATAGGCGTCGGAAGCGGAGGGTCTTGAGGTTGAACCCCCCTCAGTACTTTAGGTGCTGGCTGGAGACATGCCACCCAATATGCCGACAAGGGTGGATGTAGTTGGATGTTTTGGTGAGCTTCAAGGGGATGCAGTTACTGTTGTTGCTGTCATTGCATGCTGTAGCTGCTTACGGTTGTTGCCATTGATGTTTTGTTGCTGTGTCTGTTTTGGTTGTTACGGTTGTTGACGTTACTGTAGCTGTTGTTGCATTTGTTGCAGTTACTGCTGTTGTTGTGGCTCTTGTAGCCGTTACTGTTGTTGTCATTGTTGTTATTGTTGTGGCTGTTGTAGCTGTTATGGTTGTTGCCATTGTTGTTGTCTTTGTAGCTGTTGTTGCATTTGTTGCAGTTACGGCTGTTGTTGTGGCTCTTGTAGCCGTTACGGTTGTTGCCATTGTTGTTGTTATGGCTGTTGTAGCCTTTACTGTTGTTGTCATTGTTGTTGTTGTTGTGGCTGTTGTACCCGTTACTGTTGTTGTCATTGTTGTTATTTTGTAGCTGTTGTGACCGTTACTGATGTTGTCATTGTTGTTGTTGTGGCTGTTGTAGCCGTTACGGTTGTTGCCATTGTGGTTGTTCTTGTGGATGTTGTAGTCCAATATGTTACTTTGCAGCTGCCGTAGTTGTTGCGGTGGTAACGGGTTGTGTACTTACTACTGTTGTTGCGGCTGCTGTGGCTGCTACGGCCGCGTCACCTGTTATGTGGAAAGTGACATTCCTCGTGCGAGACCTAGGGGAAAGACGTGCAAAACGAGCCCCTTAATGTTGTCATAAAGTTGACATTTTTTATTTGAATCATTTTCTCTATGGGATCATCTTCTCCTCCTGTCTACCTACGTATGTGCCAACCTTTTTAAATTACTGTGTCTAAGGGGTATTTCAGTACACCACCTATTTTTGTCTCTCTAAAAATGTACGTCCAAAATCCATCCATTTGTATTATTAAGTCACCATCACACATTTTGTTAACATATTTTGCACATTCGTTTGGTGTGGGAGCCCGTTTTGCACGTTGTTTCCCTACAATAATTCATATCTAGTACTTCACCTATTGAAAATGTGTTCGGTGAACAAAAACAAGGAGAACCTACAACCCAACTGAAAGTCAACCAGTCTCACGACATTCAGTTAATTATTTCCTGCACAGAAGATGGTGGAGCCGATGGTTGGTATCTTTACTGGTAATCAAGAAAGGTAGCATGGCCATTTAACAGTTAACACAATTGTAGGCGAATATCACTGAATTTTCTGTTATGTACTGTTTTTAATTGTGAATATTTTTTTAGCTCCATGAGTACATAGACATAAGAAATTAATGGAAGTAGTTCCATGAGTACATAGACAGATGAAATGAATTGAAGTAGTTCCATGAGTACAAAGACATATGAAATTAATGGAAGTAGTTCCATGAGTACATAGACAGATGACATTAATGGAAGTAGTTCCATGAGTATATAAACAGGTGAAATGAATGGAAGTAGTTTAATGAGTACCTAGACAGATGAAATTAATGGAAGTAATTCCATGAGTACATAGACATATGAAATTAATGGAAGTAGTTCCGTTCTTTTCATCTGTCTATGTACATAGTCAGATGAAATTCCCAGAAGTGATATCACTACAAAGATATTCATTCCCCTTCCGCATTTCCTAACTTCAGCCTTGCACAAACTGCTACAATTCAGAATCGTACATTTCGTCCGTCTTCGTTGCATAATCTTAGATATTTCTGGTAATCCTTAACTTACCCCAACAATAGTTCCACTTACCAGTCCTGCTAAACCGTGTAGCCATGTAGACCACCATCGCGTATCACACTTACTCAGACAATAATTCCACTTACCAATCCTACCAAATCGTACAGCCATGCAATTGTTAAACTACTATCGCGTATTACCACTGGTGAAATCCTTTAATCAGCATCCGCCAAAAGAAGTGCAAAATTGACGTCGATAAATGCGCATTTCCGGCAAACGTGGTGTGTAGGCCGACCGCATCGAGTATGATTTGTCCGAAACGCATCTGCTGGCTAAATAGAACGGATCAGATGCATTTTTGTGAGTGGACTGTGTTTATAATTATAGAGAGGGGGCGTCTAGTCAATTATTGCTGTAATGTCCAGACAAAAACCGCAATCAACGTATGGTTTTCACATTTCAATAATAACACGTAGAAGTGTGACCTTAACTGCGCCTGTACGTATTATGTTTGCCATAATTTTCGTGTTGCCCACTGGCGCAGTGCGTAGAGCTTCGGACTTTCAATCGAGATAATTTGGGTACGAGTCCTGTGCTGCCGTGTCGAACTTTGGGCAAGTTCGTTCACTCTACGTTGCTTCAGTTACCTCTGCTATAAGAATGAGTACCTGGTTATAGACAGTGGTGAGAATTTGTGTACGAATAGTGGCTGAATGCTTCCGAAAGAAGTCGAGATGGTGTTCGATTGATCATGTCTGTCAGGGAGTAAAGTGTAAAGCGCTTTGAGCAGTCCAAAGGACTGGATATTGCGTTATAATTTTTAAAAATATATTATGTCCTGGAGGATGGAGAGTTAAATATGTAGGTATATATGATGTCTACGGAGAATGTGTTTGACTAGTTTGGAATGCCAGCAATCCGAACTAACGAACTCCAGCAATGTCGCAACTTACTATTTCTTATCACGTAACATCAAAACGAAAAACGTGTGAGGACGTTTTGAGCAGGTTCTTCATCTAAACAGCTGTGAGACAATCCACACATGGTAAATGTAACGCTTTGTACCACTACCACTAATTTACACTCATGTGTACAGTTCATTTAAGTAAATTTTAATATTGCTTTAATGTATGCAGTGATCCTATTTCTGCAAACAAGTTTGAATGATATCTGACAAGAGCAAACAACATTGTGATGAACGATGGTTGATTGCGATAAAGCAATGTCCATTTTCAATAAACTAATTATTTATTAGTTTTATCATGCCCATATAATTGTACTGCTAGAAACCCCTGTAGGGAGTCCGCGACATTAGTGCTGACATAGACAGTTTGCCGTCTCTCACAACTGGGAAGCAGCTTCGGCCGCATGGAGCAAGATATTTTTTGTTCACGTGTTGCTTTGGACAAGACTGCCGCCCAAAGCAACACATGGACAATCTTGTGTGTGCGCGCGCGCGCGCGGGGGAAGGTTGTTGATGCTCCGGCAGTCGACGGCAAGGCTATTGTTCATCAAGGCTGACAATCGATGATCCGGCGATGGGCGGCAAGGCTGTCAATGATCCGGCGGTCGGTGGCAAGGCTGTCGATGATTCGGCGGTCGGCGGCAAGACTGTCGATGATCCGGCGGTCGACGGCAAGGCTGTCGATGATCCTGCAGTCGACGGCAAGGCTGTCGGTATCCCGGCGGTCGACGGCAAGGCTGTCGATGATCCGGCAGTCGACGGCAAGGCTGTCGGTGTTCCGGCGGTCGACGACAAAGTGTCCCAATCAGTAACCCCCTAGGCAACGATGTCCTCATCGGTGAAAATATCTGCATTATATGCCACTTACCACACGCCCGAAAGCCAGCCATGGTCATGTCTGGGGTGGCGGATCGCAGGAAGGCCTTTCCGAATATATTCAGTATCTAAAGATTACATCGTAAAATGCCATCTAAACGTGTGATCTGTTATCGACTGATATGTACACGTAGCCAAAAGTAAACATTTCATTATGCTATGTACTTCGCCAATATGCAAATGACACCAACGAATGCACTTATCGCTATGCATAACAATCACTTTTACATATAAATATAATCAGGTGCGCAAACGTAACATACTTATTCTTATAATAAAATAATTATTTTACACAAGAACTAAGCGTTAAATAAACTCATTGATCATAGTTGGCTCCTATTTTTTATTGGTAATATCAGTTGTACATTAAATATGGCACTCATTTGAAATTTCACGTTGTTACTGTTATACCATAATGTACATCATCGTTATCACCACTACTTTATCACATTGTACAGTTGGATAAACAAACATCTCTCTGTCTGTCTGTCTGTCTGTCTGTCTGTCTGTCTGTCTGTCTGTCTGTCTGTCTGTCTGTCTATCTGTCTGTCTGTCTGTAGTGTTATATTATCCAACAGAGTCGCCACGGGATATCTCGGGTTACGTACCTCCAATTGTCTAGCTCCGTGAGGGGACACTTCCGTTTGTTTAGCCCTCACACCAGAAACATAGCCCATTATCACCATCGCAAGCCAGCGGTGGTAATTAGCTACATTATTCCTGCATTTACCCCAGGCTATGTAAAGAAGTTCGCCACTTTCTGTTCTCGTCCCATGACTGAACAAACCAGGTCAACTTCAAACTATAATTCAAGGAAATGCCTGTAATTACTCATCCGACCTGTAACGAATGCATTCCCAAATATAGTCCTTACACGCGGACATCTAAACATGACTAATCAGGTCAGCGATACCTCGACGTTTCAACAAGTCGATATGCCATTTGATGCTGACGTAGCCAACAGCGCTATCAAGCTGATAGTACAGGTTTTTTTTAATACGAGTGGGCCATCTGTTAGAGTTAATCGGTTGTGGCCTTTGGCAATTCAAGTCAAAGACAAATATGTAGTAGTTTCTCTTAAATCAAAGTCAACCCACACATCTCAAGGGTTCGCAGTCCATTTATATAGTCAAATCGCACTAAAACACACAACGTTTGCGATTGTTATGCAATAAAACATGGATGCTAAAACGGTCAACGTCTTGTCGATAGGCGTCGGAAGCGGAGGGTCTTGAGGTTGAATCCCCTCACTACTTTGGGTGCTGGCTGGAGATATGCCACCCCATATTCCGACAAGGGGTGGGTGTAGTTGGACGTTTTGGTGAGCTTCAAGGGATGCAGTTACTGTTGTTGCTGTCATTGCATGCTGTAGCTGCTTACGGTTGTTGCCATTTATGTTTTTGCTGTGTCTGTTTTTGTTGTTACGTTTGTTGACGTTACTGTAGCTGTTGCTGTATTTGTTGTTGTTGTTGTAGTGGTTGTTGTAGCCGTTACGGCTGTTGCCATTGTTGTTGTTGTGGCTGGTGTAGCCGTTACTGTTGTTGTCATTGTTGTTGTTGTTGTGGCTGTTGTAATCGTTACTGTTGTTGTCATTGCTGTTGTTGTTGTTGTGGCAGTTGCGGCCGTTACGGATGTTGTCATTGTTGCTGTTGTTGTGGCCGTTACTATTGTTGTCATTGTTGTTGTTGTGGCTGTTGTAGCCGTTAAGGTTGTTGCTGTTACTGTTTGTTGTTCGTTCCTCAGAAAGCGAAGATGACCATATTCCATCGTCAACTAGGGTTGGATGGTTTTCTATTGATTTTGGTGGGTTTAATGGCGTCTAGCCAGTCCTATATATTACTTACTGCTTGTGTTGCAGCAGCCGTAGTTGTTGCGGTTATTACGGTTTGTGAACTTACTGCTGTTGGTGCGGCTGCTGTGGCTGCTGCGGCCACGTCACTTTTTATGTTGAACGTGACATTCCCCGTGCGAGACCTAGGGGTACGACGTACTAAACGAGCCCCTTCATTTTGTCATAAAGTTGACATTTTTTATTTGAATCATTTTATCTATGGGATCATCTTCTCCGCCTGTCTACCTACGTATATTCCAAACTAGGGCGCGTTTTAAATTACTATGTATAAGGGGTGTTTCAGTAAACCACTCGATTTTTGTGTGTCTAAAAATGTGCTTCCAAAACGGACAACTTGTATTATTTAGCCACCATCACACATTTTGCAAACACATTGTGCACATTCGTTTTGGTGTGGGGGCCCGTTTTGCACGTTGGTTCCCTACATACTAATTGGTATCTAGTACTTCATCAATTGAAAATGTGTTCGGTGAACAAAAACAAGGAGATCCCACCACAGTGTTTCCTGCACAGAAGATGGTGGAGCCGATGTTTGGTATCTTTACTGGCAACCAAGAAAGGTAGCATGGCCATTTAACATTTAACACAATTGTAGGCGAATATCACTGAATTTTCTGTATATTCCTGTTGTCATTTTGTTAAATTGTTATTATTTTATTATTTTTTATTCTAATATTTGTTAATCGATATTGTAATCCATTGTACATATGTTAACACGTGTTGTTTGATTGGTTTAAATGATGCATGTTTTGCTCGGCCATCGAAAATAGTGTAAACTAAGCATGTTACCGAGTGAAAATAAAACTAACAATCAATCAATCATTCAATCAATCATACTAACAAAGGCGACGACGACAACAACAACAACAACAACAACAACATCAACAATAAAGACTACAACAACAACGACGATGACAACAATAACAACATCAACGACAAACAACGACAACAATGACAACAACGACGACGACAAGAACAACAACTACATAACAACAATAACAACAACAAAGACAGCAACAACAACGACGACGACAACGACGACAACAACAACAACTACAACACATTGTCTAGAACAATTAATGGAAGTAGTTCCATGAGTATATAGACAGATTAAATTAATGGAAATAGTTCCCTGAGTACATAAACAGATAAAATGAATGGAAGGAGTTCCACGAATACATAGACATATGAAATTAATGGAAGTAGTTCCATGAGTACATAGATATATGACATTAATGGAAGTAGTTCCACGAGTACATAGACATATGAAATGAATGGAAGTAGTTCCATGAGTGCCTAGACAGATGAAATTAATGGAAGTAATGCCATGAGTACATAGACATATGAAATTAATGGAAGTAGTTCCGTTCTTTTCATCTGTCTATTTACAGAGGTGATATCACTACAAAGATATTCATTCCCCTTCCGCATTTCCCAACTTCAGCCTTGCACAAACTACTACAATTCAGAATCATACATTTCGTCCGTCTTCGTGGCATAATCTTGGGTATTACTGGTAATCCTTAACGCTGAAGATCACACTTACCCCAAAAATAGTTCCACTTACCAGTCCTGCCAAATCGTGCAGCCATACAATTGTTAAACTACTATCGCGTATTGCCACTGTTGAAATCCCTTAATTAGCAATAGAAGTGCAATATTGACGTCGATAAAAGCGCCTTTCACGCGAACGTGGTGTGTAGGTCAACCGCATCGATCATGTTTTGTCCGAAACGCATCTGCTTAATAGAATGGATCAGATGTAATTCCTTGATTGTGAGCGGACCGTGTTTACAATTATAGAGACGGAGGTCTAGTCAAGTATTGTTGTAATGGTTAATATCCTCTGACTTTCCGGCTGTCGTCCAGACAACTAGTATTAGCGTAGGCTAATAGACACAACCGCAGTCAACATATGGTTTTCACACTTCAATAATAACATGTAAAAGTGTGATCTGAAATGAAATAAAAACATGGCATTAGCTAAAATTCGTTTTCCATGTGTACACAAAGTTTAACATTGTATGTAACATTCGAGAACATTAAAAAAATACAGAAAAATACATTTGTCGCATAAATTCGATTTTAAACCCGTCAGTGTAGCGATTCCTGCGGAAAATCTAAAATTATTGGAACTAGGTGATCAGGTGGTATCGTAACGCTACATATGACCCACACTCGCACCAGGCCGACCCTTTCCATGCATTCAGAGCATGTTTACAAGGATAGTTTTGGGTCGAAACGAGCGTCAGAATGAGTTATTGTGCAATATTCCGATGTAATAGAAACACTAGTCATCATAAACAGGAGTCAGGAACAAGCAGTTATCTTACGGTTCCATATGAATCCAATTTTATTCAAAACAATTAATGTGAATGGGCCTACAAGTCGACTAGGTATCGCCGAGCTTGGGCTCGTTTTCAGAATAATTACATCGAATGCAACCAACAGGAGATAATTTACACCAATATACATGCATAACAAACATATATCGTATCCAGCTACAGAAAGTAACGTGTATAATCTCATAATATCACTTGTATGATGTATGAAGGAGGAGTTGTACAATTTATCATACTGAAATTACAGAGCCGCCTTTTGTACCACCGTCTCTATTGTTCGGTTGGACAGTTTCTATAACGACAACATATATTTTGTATGAGGCATTTTGTATGTTTTCAGTAAAGATGGGTCTATGTGTTTACTGAAGAGCATATTTTTACATTTGATATGATATTATATATTGATTTCATTTATTATTTCTAACATTGTTTCAAATCCTGCATGGGATTTTGTAGTGAGGATCTGAACATAAGGTATAATCGAGAAACAATTACATATATTAAAACATTTCAACATATGGTTGATACTACCGAAAATGTCCCCAGTCCGATTTAGAAATGGAAAAGTATGAACTCAATATAATAACAATTATTTGTTTTGTTTTAAATGTAGATATGTTGAGGTTCTTGGAACAACAATTCTTCTCATCCAATCTACCCACGGTTTACTGCAATAGCCATTCAAACTATAATATTTGTTGCCAATTTTTGCAATGTGTCCTATGTTGTCTGCCACCTTGTCTTACTAAAATTAACTTAGCACACTTAAAATCAACATTTTAAGAAATCCAAATAGTGCCTAAAGCAAAGTGAGACATTGGCTACGGCAAGTACAACAATAATTAATATATACATTATTTACCACCAGAGAGGTGTCTTAGCAAAATACGAGTTTGTTTTGGTGATATAGAGATATGAGAAATGTTCAAAGTTGCTCGGTTTCCAAAAGCTGCTATTCTTAAATTGGGGAAACCGTACAGTTACTTTTGTTGTTATGTCTTGTTCTGGGCCCTTGTCATAGACTGTACAACAATGGGGTCACCTCAAGAGAACAAGTGGTTGTTGGTGATGCTTTCAACTAATGATGTATTTTGGATAACGTAGAATACACAACTTGCTGATTTGCAAGTATACGCTTTACGCACAGAATCGACAAAAATGTATACAGCGTAGAACATAAAGTGTATTGATTTTGGACGTTTGGACTGTGGCATGAAATCTCGATGCAAAATATATCATGCATGTTAAAATAACATATATAGTCAAGTACATATGCGTACATAAATGGCGATAGTGTGTTCCTTCGATTACGTGCAGTGAAACGACTATATCATTTATTATATAAGTTAACATTTATGATGACATGTAGAGCATTTGTCGAAGTATCAACTAGTTCCATATTTCGTAAAAGTAGTAGAATTATCATTGAGTATTATGACTTAGATTGACGTGGAACACATACAAATATAAACATGTCGTTGATTGATTTGTTAGAGTATGTGTTCAAATGTAACATAGCTTGAACATGTGGTCGATTATTCGCTACCTAATGTAGCAGATTTTGGAATATGCATAACTCAAATGTACAGTCATGATTAATTCCAGTGATAACACAACCGTACTCTGTAATAACATAAAATACATATGTTGCTAATTCTAACAAGATGTTTACATTACATATTGGTATAGCTACTTTTTAATACAAATTATCCAATTCAACAGAATAAATTGCAACTGTCATGGTATTTGTTGTGTCCCAAAATAAGTGCAATTCATTTGGATGACGTTGAAAATGGAAAACGTAGAACATCGAATCGTCATGTAAACGATTGATACAGGGAGAAACGAATCTATCACCTACAGACATAGCTACTTGTATTACAATGCTTACTGGGTTCTGCCTTTTGGAATATGTGGTAATAGTGTGGCCAAAATATCCTACCAATGGTGGATCTATGTGACACGTCCGTGTTTTCATATTACTGACATGTTACTTCAGTGCAACAACGTGTCCAACAATAATCTCTTCATTTGTGTTCCATTAACGCATGACCTCTTTGCTGACTTCTGAGATTGATGAGTTGTTGTTTCCTCAGTTGTCAGCGCGTCATCTTCTTCGTCTTTTGCTGTTTCATCTAGACATCTATGGTTACTTTTGGTTCCTTGTTGTTTTCCTCGTGGTGTAGCCTGGTCATGTAGAAAGAAAGTCGTGATTCAGTCCCGACGTCTTAACGATGTACTATGTAATAGTCGAGTAGCACCACAGCCTTGGACTCTAACAGATCCGCGGGGTGGTTTTGCTTACCCTTCATTCACCGCATCGTTTATGCCCAATAGGTGCTGCATAGCTGACTCCGTCTGGGAAATACCCCATGCACTGATGTCTTGCGCAGGTGCGTTTTGCCGCTCCACACACCCCATCACATGGGCGATTTACGTAGCCACATTCGTAGTAATGCCACGAGGCCAACAACATTTTGTTGAACAAGACTTCGTGTCATTACAATATGTTGAAAATTGTGATTTAACGGTATTGACTCGTCGTCTGAGAAGCAGTTGTGTCTGCTGGATTTTGGTGAAGTTTGTCTTGGCTCATTACAGGATGATCTAAAGCAATGGGATGAGAGTTAAAACATTGTGAGCCATGTGATCGGACAGCTTTACTGTAAGGCTTTTATGTGGCATTTAGCATGAGCTCTTTGAAGGTGGCACACGCAATTGATAGAAACAATATACCTGCACTGTACAATCAGCTTACGTCGACACGTCAACGCCACGAGAACTGCGAAATTATAGCTACAGATTTTAACTCTTTCTAGGAGATTTTGTAATGCCCTCTGCTTGAACTTTGTAACATTCTCTTTCGCTCACTTCACATTCTTTACTTTCGCTTATTTTGTCTCTCTTCCAATGTGCAAAATGTTGTTCATTACGCTTCCTGTAGCACACGTGTGTTTAACGAAAGAAGTAATTGATCTACACATACTATATCAAAGTATAAACCTGAGAAAACTGGATAACGTACAACACATTCTTGACGAGGTCGCTGCTTTCCTGCATTTATGTTTTGTGACGACCAGGGAAGTTAATTTAACGTTATGTTTTTATCGTGGGTGATAGCCTCATATGTTTGAATTAAGGAGATGCAGTTTTCTAGCCACTTAATGCTTTGTTGAAATTAGAAAAAACAAACACGGTGGCGGCGTTGCCATATATGTGTGTGAATCTGTACTTAACAATTGCCAGTCTTCTGATATTTGTCTAAGGAATATATCGTATGCTGTTGATGACTGTTTTGAAAGCATCTTTATTGAGATACAAATTAGTAAACACGAAAAAATCAATGTCGGTTGTATGTATAGAGCACCGAATACCAGCTTCAGCAAATTTAATGACAATCTCTCATTCATACTGGGAAATCTCACCAGCAAAATCGTGTATATATGTGGTGATTACAATATAGACCTATTGCACTGCGAAGAGCAAGCTGAATCAAAATATTTCATTGATCAAATGTTCAGCTCTGGATTATATCTCTTGATCACCAGGCCCACACGAGTAACAAGCACGACTGCTAGTATAATAGATAACATTTTCTGTTCTGAACTGTGTAGAAACAAAATGTGCGGCATTGTTTTAAGCGATGCTACAGACCATATGCCAATTTTCGTCCTGTGTGACAACAGCACTTATGCGGTTATTAACGATGATCCAACATATAAATATAACAGAACGTTAGATGAGGACTCATTAAACAAATTTAAGCACGATTTAAATTATGCAAACTGGGACACTGTAATGAACGAGTCAAACCCTGATTTAGCATTCTCGCGCTTTATGCAAATACTAAATAATACTTATAACGATGCCTGTCCTGTAAAAACTACAACGTATTCAGGAGAGAAAAAAAAGAATGATAAACCCTGGTTATCAAGAGGGCTAAAAAACGCTTGCATAAAGAAGAATAACATGTACTTAGCGTTTCTAAAAAATAGGACAGAATTAACAGAAATCCGCTACAAAAATTAAAAAAATAAGTTAACAAAATTATTACGTCTAGAAAAGAAAAAATATTACAGAAAAAAACTCGACGATTGTAAGACTAATATAAGGGCAACTTGGAAAACTCTTAACAGCATAATAGGTAAAAGAAAATCTGATACCACATATTTGAAAAAGTTTCATGTTGGCGATAACATAGTAGTATTAGAAAATAAAGAAATAGCTAATCATTTTAACAATTTCTTCGTCGATATAGGTACTAAATTTTCCATCCTCATAGAACCCTGCCCGGGAACAAAGCCAACCGACTTTGTAAAACGTACTGTATCACAATCAATGTATATGTCCCCCGTTACTGAGCAAGAAGTACTCGAAATTGTGTCTGGATGCAAAAGTAAAACTTCATACGGACCTGATGAAATCAGCATGAAAACAGTTAAGCATGTAATAAAGCAAATTGTACAACCGCTAATCCACATTTTTAACAGATCTTTGATCAGCGGATCATTTCCAAATGATATGAAATTAGCAAAAGTCATTCCTATATTTAAGTCAGGAGATCGTTTTCAGTTTTCTAATTATAGACCTATATCTCTCTTATCCCAATTTTCAAAAATACTTGAAAAAATATTCAACAAAAGGCTAAGGTCTTTCATTGAAACACAACACATATTGACAGATGGGCAGTATGGCTTCAGAAGTAATCACTCAACTTCACTAGCTTTAACAGAATTTGTCGAAAAAATTACATCCGCAATGGATAAATGCCAAAGCACGATTGGGGTCTTTATCGACCTAAAAAAAGCCTTTGACACTGTTGACCACAATATACTGCTAAGTAAACTGCAATGCTACGGAATCAGGGGTCTGGCTCTGGCCTGGATAAAAAGCTACTTAACCAACCGTAGACAATATGTATGCTATAACAACAGTAACTCAGAACAAAAGGAAATCAAGTGTGGAGTCCCGCAAGGTTCAATCCTTGGCCCGTTATTATTTATTCTGTACATAAATGACATGTGTGAAGTCTCAAAATTGCTTGACATTATTTTGTTTGCTGATGATACAAACATTTTTTATTCCGCTAGTAACACAGCTGAAGTAAGCACTGTTATTAACAACGAACTAAAAAAACTAGACCTGTGGTTTCGATCGAACAAATTATCACTTAATGTGAACAAAACACATTTTATAATGTTCAACAATAAAAAGCAACCTAGAACAGGTGTGAATATAGTTTTGAATGGGAAAAACATTGAGCAGGTATCATATACTAAATTCCTTGGAGTAACCATTGACGAAAACGTAACATGGAGAGAACACATAAAAATGGTTGAATCAAAAGTATCAAAAAACATAGCAGTTTTGTATAAAACTAGGCATGTTCTTGATTGTCAAGCGTTACACACATTATATAATTCACTTGTTGAACCACATATGTCATATTGCTGTGAGATCTGGGGAAATACTTATCAATCTAGACTTAGAAAACTATTTATGTTACAGAAAAAAGCTATACGGATTATTTATAATCTTAATTATCATGATCATACATCTGTATTTTTCCATCTCTCAAACATGCTTAAATTTCATGATTTAGTTAAATACAAGACTATGATCATACTTTATAAAGCAAACAACCATTCTTTAAATGGTCGTGTTCAAGCATTATTTGAACCAACCGCAGCTATCCACATACATGATACAAGACAAAGCAAACTGTTCTATGTTAAAAAGACAAACACCACCCTCCGACTGCTGTCAATCACCGTCAAGGGTATAAAAACGTGGAACAATTTACCAAATAAATTGACTCAGCTTCCAAGTTTAACACAATTTAAAAAAGCAATCAAGTTGTCATTACTTTCTACATATTTGTGAATTGTTAATTGAAGGTGACGTTTTGTTAAACCCATGAAATAGTAACACAAGCACTATAGTAAACAGTCTATAAAATTATATGAGTTGTGAATATTATTTTGTGATTTATTTATAATTCCTGTTGTATTTATTCAGTTTTCATAGTTCGAGTAGGGCATAGCAACACATAAGTCTATGACTTCAACTATGTCCTTTCAGCAGCAGCAGCAGCAGTAAACCATACTGTGCATGTATTATGTTGTTGTTGTTGTTGAATAAACGTTCATTCATTCATTCATTCATTCATATACGAGCATATCTTCGTCGGTTAACGTAAAACACGTGATTTCTGTGGATATTAGTTTTTAATCCTCTAAAATGAAGGACATGTGTTTATATCTCGAAAGAGCAGTATAAATCAGTGGATATGTATACCTACAATAAAATAGCATAAGTTGTTAAATAGTTAATATTTATTAAATATTATTATTATGATAACTTGTAATGCCTCTTGTGCTATGGATATACCAAAACAAGCAGTTTAGCATTTTTCTGATACAAAAAGTCATATATTATCACACCACATACGAAAGTCAACTATGTCCAAAAAGAGCACACCGAGCTTCATTTAAATATGTTATTTATATTGCTAATAAAGCCATTCCAGTGTTTTGCTGGACCAAAACACATTTTTGGGACATTTTCGGTAGTATCAGTATCAATCATATAGTTTATTTCATGAAAATCTTCTTTTCCCATCCCCGTTTTTAAACACAGTGAAAGTATTGATTTGTGGACGGGTATTTGTTATTCACCGCTTTGCGCAGTTCCCCAAACGTATTGCGATACATGTGTTACCATGACTGTTAGTTATCTAATCAATGATGTCCTATGCTTGTTTTGCGTCAAATCGTCAAACACCGCCAAAAAAGAACACCTTATCGTCCAATTTGCAGCGCATGTGTCATTAAATAGCGTGGTTCATTTTGTTTTAAATAGCACAAACGACCGTTGCTATCTCTGGAAATAATTGAGAAGTGATCATTTTAAATTTCTCCTCTTATCGCTCATAAACTAGTCCCTGGTGCATCGTGATATAATGCGAACACAGTATGGTTTTCATTGTAAGTAGTTTTTTCGTCACAAACCGGTGGCGTTTACCAAAGTAAATGTCATTGATCAAAGCCGCAGAAATTGACGCCGATGCAATGTACGACGCCATCAAATTTTTATTTTCACATTTAAAGTTTATTTTTACTAACTGCGGAACTGCGCAGTTCGCTGTCGATTCCAACTGTCGTACGAATTACACCGTTGAGCAACACCTGGTCCGGGCCATTCCAATAGGAGAAACAACTGATGTCATTCTATCAGCATTGCCATAGAGATCTAGCAGATATTGTTATCACCTCTATTGCAGCAATACGTAGAATTGCGCAGTAAAACACTTCTGAACCGATTTTGACACTGGAGATACCATTATTATATGCAGATTGGCGGTGGCTTTGTTGATAGTGGTGCTTGAAATAGGGCATAACTGCATTGCGCTGCAGAACTTCCGGGATAACAGGATGCTGAGAAAGACTGGGTTTTTATATGTCGAAAAAAAATGTAGGATTCAAAGTGTGGTTAGAGATTACAGAGAGAAGTCAACGGTCTAACCGATGTCAAGGCTAGATATCGTCGTCGTCATCAACAATCAGCCATTAAGGTGGGTCTCATTTGTTGTTGCACCTGTCCCGGCAAAATTGTATATGTCAATACTCACCGTGAATAATAAATGCATTGTCAGTCGAGTGAATATGCTGTCGAAGTATGACATAAATATCTGGCTAGAGCGGGCGTTATGCATGCACGAACGAACGCGCAAACACGCACACGCAAACACACACACACACATACACTCAATGTGGCAAGACATAATGTGACATGAACCCAAGAAAACACGATAATTTATTTCAAACAAGTCTTCAGCATCTGGGAAGTTACGCAAGAGAAAGCAAAACGCAACTCGTGTCATTGTGATGCATTACCACGCGATGCACCCGGAACGAAGCGTGTGCGTGGTGCCAAAAAATATTTTTATTTATTGCATAATTGATGAGTGGGACCGCTGTGCTGTGGTTTGTGTTTCAACATTGTGAAAGATGGTTCTGTATTATTTTACGTAAACGCATGTCCGTCTGACGGTCCGTCTGTTCCTCCGTTTATCCGTCATTCTGTCTATCGTCTATCTCTCCCCCTCCCCCGCTCCCTTTTCTCCCTCTCTCTCTTTCCATCTTTCCATCTCTCCCTCTCCCTCTCCCTCTCCCTCTCCCTCTCCCTCTCCCTCTTCCCTCTCCCTCTCCCCTCTCCTCTCCCCCCTCTCTCTCTCTCTCTCTCTCCTCTCCCTCTCAGTCTCTCTCTCTGTCTCTCTGTGTTTCCCTGTCTGTCTGTCTGTCTGTCGGTCGGTCGGTCGGTCGTCGGTCGTTCTGGCTGTCTGTCTGTCTGTTTGTATGTGTGTATGTATATCCTCCGTCCTTCATTTCTTCCTTTCTTCCTTTCTTCCTTCCTTCCGTCATTCCGTCCATCCGTCCGTCCGTCTCTCTCTCTCTCTCTCTCTCTCTCTCTCTCTCTCTCTCTCTTCTCTCTCTCTCTCTCTCTCTCTCTCTCTCTCTCTCTCTCTCTCTCTCTCTCTCTCTCTCTCTCTCTCTCTCTCTCTCTCTCTCTCTCTCTCTCTCTCTCTCTCTCTCTCTCTCTCTCTCTCTCTCTCTCTCTCTCTCTCTCTCTCTCTCTCTCTCTCTCTCTCTCTCTCTCTCTCTCTCTCTCTCTCTCTCTCTCTCTCTCTCTCTCTCTCTCTCTCTCTCTCTCTCTCTCTCTCTCTCTCTCTCTCTCTCTCTCTCTCTCTCTCTCTCTCTCTCTCTCTCTCTCTCTCTCTCTCTCTTCCTCCCCTCTTTCATTGTTTCCGGCTCTCCTGCCTTCCCTTTCTACACACCCGCTATCTTTCTATCCCCTTCCCATATTTCTCATCCTCGTTCACTCCCATTGTTTTACTATGTCCACGTTCTGTATTTCTGGTAAACACCGCTCTCTAGATCCCTCCTTTATCTCCTTCCATGTCTTCATATATTTTTACCTTTCTTTTTCCAATCTCTTTCCCTTCATTCTCCCCATTCTTTCCTCCATTCAACCCTCCCTCATTCTCTCTGGAAATCCCACCATACTGATTCCCCCAGGTGGAGACGATAGGCACTCACAACCTGGGCCAGGAACCTATGTTTTGATACAAGGTGGGACCACTTTGCTTGAAGCAGCTGCATGTAGCCAATGCCAAAGGCATTATTTGTAGCAAAAGGTGAAAATTCACTCTCCAGACCGTGTAAGAAAACACACACACACACACTATCGGGAGCCGACCGCTGTCTGCACTATCGAAAAACAGCGCCCCAGGAGCAACATGCTGAACACATGGTCTTGAACACTAACATCTCCGAAGCAAATGTAATGTCAAACAAAATTATGTAGGATTCCGGGTTTTTAGATAACGTTGTGGGTAGTTAGATTATGGCGCCTTCGTGAATCTTAAACCTGCAATATCATTTCGATTGTTATCCTCCTGGCTTTTCTGAGTAATTTCCCGAAAAAGCAAAGCTTCAAGTATCCCCTATAATATCCTAGTTCATTGGTGCACTTGTGCTACATCGTTTTGTTGAAATTAATAAACAAAGTGCGAACTATTTAGAATTTGGTTTCGAGTCGAACGAGTCGAAACTAGCAACACTTACTTGAACATGGACATGCACCTGGAAGTGGAAACTTCATATAATAGTATCGTGTCCGCGAATTTGGGCGAGACTGACCTCTGACCCTCAAGATTGATGCCTCGATCAAGCCGTTTTTGTTGATAGTAGTGTTCGCAAGTGTTTATACAACACGTTCTTATTTTATGGCATTTACACAGGCGATGGGACATCCCCGGACATATGCCACCGACGCAGCGAAAAAGGGCCAAATTACGCAGACAATGACAATATTCGCGCCAGTCGGTTTATTTGGGAAAAACCAGTATGGATTTGTGGAACGACACAAGACAACTGACAAGTCACAAAAGAAACAGCTGGTGTAAGACTGGTCTAAGAACAGACGCTGCGTTCGCAAAACTTCTTCTAGACAGGTTAGTAATTTCAGAGTAGTGAGCCTCAGCCACGCATATATATTCGTATGGATATAATATTATGTTGCTTATTATGTTAAGAAAA
>OZ023218.1:10691749-10724249 GCA_963995525.1 Escarpia spicata
ACATTTTTCAACAACAATCTGTTGATACACTGACAGCAGCATTTTACTTGTTTAAGTTCTCTGTGTATCACGAGGACTGTTATATGTTTTTCATGCCATGTATCATTTTTCTCAATAATTCTTTTTTATCACTGTTTTATATTTTCACAAATAATTTACATTAATTTTCATTTTGCATGATAATTAAACAACACTTGAGTAAGTTTAGTTCTGATATGGTGTAGTATCCAGTCCTCGGGATTACTCAAAGCGCTTTAAACTTTACTCCCTGGCAGACCTGTTAAATCGAAAACACCATCTTGACTTATGTGGGAAGAATTCAGCCACACTGAAATTAATATGCGAAGATTATTCATACAAAAATATCAACCGTCTGTAGCCGGTACTCTTCATACAGCTGAGTAAACTAGAGCAATGTAGCAGGTAGCGATTGTACATGTAATTCTCAGTCACATGGTGATAACCCTGTCTAGTCTAGTCACTATTTTTTGCGAGTTGTAAACAAACCAAGCATTGCACAAACTACAACAGTTTTGAAGTTTATATCCTATTGATGTTTTTTTTAACAAAAAATTATAATATAGTTATTTTTATTTGAAATGTACATATTAAATCTGTTCAACTAAACATCTTCCTAAGTAATTTTTTTTGATTGGTTTACATTTTTTATGGGCATTAAATATAAAAATTTGGTAAATACACATCATTGTTTAGTCACTAATTCTGTGAGTTGTAAACATACAACTAGCATTTGATATCACATGTACTAATGTTGTTTTTTTTGTAACAAAGAATTGTGATAAAAGTAACTGCTTGTTTTGTTATATGTATCTGAAATTTTTGTCAACCTCTTCCTAATTTTTGTTTCTATTGTTGCCTTGCATTTTATGTGTATGTGTTATAAAAATTATTACATTATACACATCAAGTGCAATGATTGTACCTGTAGTTGTATTGTGTCATGTCATGATCTCATCAAATAGTTTCAATAAAATGTTTTTAATTTACATTGTCTTTACTTTAATTCACATGCATTTCTAACAACAATATGCAATTTAACGAGGACACCCATTACTGCCAAATCTTCATGCAGACAAACAAAACTATCACATACAGTGGTGGAGTCTGGTCTGGGGGGCACAAAAACCTCCACTGGCGACTGAACCAAATGGTGTAGTCTAAATGTTGTCGCTATCAAGCCGCTATAACTTCAGCTGCTCGGCTGTCTCGGCTGGAGTGGTGATATCGGAAGGCGGGGGGGGGGGGGGGGGGGGGGGTGCTGTTGAAACATTTTCAAAGATGGTGTACCAAATAATAAGATTGGTCAGAATAAAACATAATTGTCAAAACAACCAAACACATATGTTTGCATATCTTCCAAATGTTATGCTATGATTTATGTATATATATACAGCTGTATATATCACGTTTGCATACCAGCAGCAATTAATGCGTACGTTTACTTACTGTCCTGAGCTGCATCCAGCCTCAGCAAGTGACTGGACACCCGACAGTGAGCTGCCTTTGCTATGACCGCTGATGCTCGATAGAGCCACCACAGATCTTGTCATATGTGATGGCTGCAGTGGTGTCGAGGTAGTTTGCGCCTTTGTGTTGAAGCTGTCAAACAAAGTCATGAATTGGATTATTTGTGAAGGTGAACATGGTTTGACAGCACTACTACACGTAAATATATATAATATTATATTATATATGTATGTATATGTAAATATATGTGTGTGTACATGTGGTGTGTAACTTATAAACGTTTTAATTTCATTAATAGGTAACAATATTTTGCACGATCATTTGCCCTATGGTCATTTGCCCAGCACTCAAGTGTGAAAAGGTCATTTGCCCAGTTGTAAAAAAAATACAATAAATGATATGAGAGTGGCAAAGTTATTATTGTATTTATTGTAAAATTGTAGTATATAACAAACAAAATAGACAATTTACAAGTGTCAGAGCCAACAATGTGAAACAATTTGGATTGTGCACCATCCAATTGCCAGTATAATTAACTACCTGTAAGTGCAGGTAGAGCATAGGTGGGTTGGAAAGAAGGTCACAGGAAATAAAGTCACAAAGTAATTTTATTCACACAAAAAAAAGTTTTGCAATTTTTCACTGATAGTACTAGCGACATTATATCATATGTCTTATTAAGAGTCTCCCCAACCTTACGTATTATTAAAATAATTCCACACATTGTATGTTTAAACAGGTTAAATTAAGTTATTTTGACTTCTGAATACACACACACTAAAATATACATTCAAAGATACAAATCAGAAACTGAACATAAGCATCTTGTGCTGTGCAAGCCAGCAGGTGATTATAGAGATAAAATGTCATGTGACATAACATTAACATTAAAGCAGTTGCAGCCTTTAGCAGATCTGTGCGCCAGCATAAGCATAATTATTATGAAATGACAATCACTGAGGCTTGGCTATATTGTGTCACGTATACTTACTTGCATTGTATATACACAGTTATGTTTGCAATACAAACATTCCAAATTAAATAAAAAGAAACATAAGTTAAAAAAATGATCTGCAAATGAAATGTGTTATGTAGTTGACAGTTTGACAACCACCCTATCATACAAACATTGAATAATTGTACACACATTAGACTGATCAAACCAGAACATAACAGTACATTAATACCATTACTTAAACTGACATTGGTTGTAATGGTTTAGAGCTGCACCCAGCCCCGGGAAGAGACTGAATACCTGACAGTGAACTGGTTTTACTGCGACCACCGATACTCGATAGAGCCAATGCAGCGGTTGTTGTCTGTGGTGGCTGGGTTGGCGTGGACGTCATTTGCATATATTTGTGGTGAAACTCAAGTGAAGGCATAAAGTGGAATGGCCAAAATTGATTAAATTTTACATTTGTTAATAGTACTACTACCCCTAAAAATGGACAGCATCAAAATAATATCCAGGCTATTTAAATAACTTTCAGAAATAATAAAAGAAATTGTCCTCCTATGTTCATACACCCGGTGTAGTTGTTTTCTTGCTCCCTATCAAACTAAGGTTAGCATAGAGGCCTAGAAGATCTCTATCAATGTGTATACATATTCTACACTTTTCAGAGATGTAACTTATAAACTTTTCTTTATATATTATACATACTTCTACATATACTATATGCAGTTTGGGTCGTTTACCCCTTGGTAATATATGTAGACTATTACGGTCACAATATACATATAAATGATTAGTATTCTCTACAGAAATCATAAATTATTACTACTCTTTAAATTTACATAATATAAGATTATTAAATTTATATGTTATTACAATCAGCATTCATGTTGTACATCACACATGGACAAACAGTAAAGAAGTGTTATGTTGTATTCTACATTGCTGAAGGCAAGTAAAGATATATTTATATCATACAAAACATGGTAGTAAATCTCATAGACTCATAATGCTATTGAGTAGGCATGGGTAAAGCCTAAACGTCAATTGGTAGCTGTGTTTTAGTGGGTATTATGTGATTCCTGAGGTGATTGTCACTGATCTGCTGTCAGTAAATGTAACTAGCTTTGATGATCAAAGTGCACACTACAAGCAGCCAATGACTCAAGTTTCAACTGACATCCAAGAAAGCAAGTACTTATAGTTAGATCCAGGCTATTATTTTAGGCATTCGATTATTTTATTAGTCTCAAATGTCCAGCCAGTGGCAGTGTCAGTCAGTGATTGAGAGTAACGTGTGAATGTCCAGTGGGTGCTACAGCTGTATTATGTATTACATTATACATAGTTAAATATTGATATAATACGGCATGTCCTTAAATATTAAGGCATAATATCTACATTACTGTATATTAATTTGCGATGGAACGACACGGATTGATGGAACGTCGATGAAACGTCGCGGAACGTCGATGGAGCGGATTTTAAAGTTCATCTACCATTCGGTGTGTGCTTCGCAAGAGACTGACACTTCGCACTTTGTTAACTATTGATATAATATAACATGTACATGAATATAAAGTCATAATATCTACAATAATGTATATTCATGTGCGATGGAACGTCGCGGAACGTCGATCGAAGATGGAATTAAGATGGCGGACGATGACGGCTTTGTTTTGGCTGTTCCATCTATTGAACACACAGTCGTGTGTGTGTGTGCTTGCTGATAAATTCTTTATTACTAACCTGTCCAGAAGAAACTTGGCGAATGCTGCATCACTTTTCACGCCAGCCGTTTCTTTCGTTCGGTTTCACAAATCCATAACCTTTCCAATATACACCTTTGTACGCGGATACTCTCTTTGTCTTTCAGCTCTCACCCTCTTTTTAGCCGAGTCGGTGACATATTCCGTGGGCATCCCTTCGTCACAGATAAAATTATCGAGCTATCACTTGTACAAAAAATGGATGGCGACTCGTAAATACGTAATGTTGACTGAATCCAGGCACCGAAAGGTGGGGGTCAAAGGCCGATGTCGCCGCATATTCCCGTTCACGTGACTATTACACGAGAGGCCACATCCAAGTTCAGATATGTGTCTTGATATTCGGTTAGGACTAACCGAAAATCATTTTATTGTTTGTCTGTTAATTTCACTAAAACGAAGTAAAGCATACGTACAAATGAACCAGTGTATCAATAATGAATACCTGATACGTTTACGTTTCGTGAAATTAGTCTGACACGTGAGGAGCACAACAATCGAAATGATTGAGCACCTTTAAGCACAAGAATGTTTTTTAGAGATCCGAACAGAACCTAGCTAGGCCCAGCCCAACCCAGCCGCTGGCATCTTGTAATACTAGTACTTTTTAGGTTCCCATTACGCTCACATTGATTCTGTCAAGACAAATATTGTTCTATTAGAACTGACATATTTACGGACACACACACGGGATTTGTAAACACAACTCTATCACCTGCGTCAGTAACAGCATATGTTTAGCACGTTTAGACGTTATGCCTTCATATTCCATGAACAATCTACGCAAACGTGCTGACAATGATCGGTGAAACTAATCGATACAGCCGATGTAGTGATTATTAAGGATCGTCTCAGAAAGTCGATGTCCGATATCAGACGAAATTACTTTCATCTGGCCTCAACCCCCACCCCTCAGACGAAAGTGTGTAAACATTGATATGACGATACCAATATATCAACAGTGTCGGTTAGAAGCGTAAAATATCGATGTCAGATCTCAGATGACAAAACTGCCTCGGACCCCCACTCCACCAAGCGAAAATAATTCCGTCTGATATCGGACATCGACGTTCTGAGTTGATCCCTTAGTTAACGCCTGGATGCGTGGCACGTCGTCGATTGTTTCTAACAATAATACAAATTTATTTAGTAATTCAACTACTATGAAATTCTCAATAAGTGTACGCTATCCAAGGTAAGTTACCCGTCAGCGCTTGCATTTGCCTTTCTAGACCTGCCAACTGACGGCACCCTATGTTGCCATCTATTTTGCCCATTTCACTACTTATATTGTTAATAGAGATGTGTTTGTTTTATTTTTTACAAGAAATGAGTAGCAGGTGTCCCAAGCTTTACGCCAGCATTCAACGACCCTATGGAAGCAGAACAAACAGGGGAAAACACACTAAAGACCGAACTCATGAAAGTGAACACACGCACGCACGCACGCACGCACGCACGCACGCACGCACGCACGCACGCACCCCCCCCCCACACACCAAGATCAACTCTCTTACATGCGCTGAAATAGCTAAAACATTGTGCAAACTCCTATCATTGCATTGTACTTGCGGGCTCTTTTTCCAGGAATGTAGAGAAGTGAACATATACTTGACGTTCCGCAGTATAGCGTCTTCCACAGTTACAAAATGTCGACCAGAAATCAAAAATCGCACATCCGCGCTGGCTGAGAGAAAATCGGTACTTTGCACCCACCGAACCACCAAGTTAATATCCAGTTTTAGCTCGTCTACGTCGCGCGGAATGACATCTTGACTCAACCAGCACACTGATTGACATGGCCACGATGAACGTCGCAAACCGTTACTATTCCGGCGTTAGATGGTGCAGCGCCATCTTGTGTCATGCCGAGATGTCCAGTCCAAGCTGCATCCTATAAATCTAACTTGTTGTGCTGGCGACCAAAATGATAAATCATTATTCTATCGCGACACCAATAAAAGCAGCTAGCAGCGGTGCTTCAGGTTGTTTCCGTTTGCCATGTGTTACGGTTTAACAACCACGTGTGTATGCCAGATGGATAGTTAATTGAGCTTATCGCACTTCGTTTTTTTACGGATCGTCGCTCAAAGAATAATTTTAACATTTATATTCAGGTGTTTGTGGGCTAACAAACATGCAATGGCGATATGCTGGCGACACACACGTTTCACGAAAGCTATATCGCGTTGAAATAAAGTTTAAAAAAATAAATTAGATTATGTGGAATTATTTTATGTGGCATTCACTCCTGTGGAATTATCTTTCGCGGAGGTCTCTTATGTAGAATTATGTTATGATAAGTTAGTATTGTATCTATAATAAACGATTATGTTCGAATGTTATGCAATATGTCCATTTAACTAATACCAAAAATAGATAAGCGAGCGAAAAATGAACAACTGTCAAACACGTTCCAAAAACGCCTTTTGAACGATTGCTAATACCATTACGGTTCGTCGGATCCCAACAATATTGATGTCGTTTGAAAGTTTAAGCTTTCTGCTATTCAAACATATAAATGGTTTCCTGATAACCATTCCTTAAATTAACTAAAAACGGACCTACAACCAGACCCGTTCCGGTGTCTTAGACACTGCGAACGATGTTGTTTCGTCGACACAGTTCACCAATCTTCCGATTGAGGCACCACTATCTGATTTCATGGTATAAGTTCCACCCACTTTCAAACGGCTGCTAAAATGACATACACGAAGTAGATGTGACGTCACAATCACGTATATCAACCAACCAACACAACGAATTTAGACCCGTTGGGTGGCTTACGTTATTGTGACGTCACGCCGACGTAGATATATATCGGTTTCGCTGCGATCAAAGCACATAAATTTCCCCGCGGTTTAAAAGTGGGTGGAGCTTATAACATGAAATCAAGAAATGGTGAAGTGCGCATGTCTGAACCTATGCAAATGAGGAAAACAGCGCCGCAATCGGAAGATTGGTGTACTGAGTACCCGCCGCTAACATCGTTCGGAGTCGTACAGAACACCGAAAACGGCGTGATTGTAGGTCCGTTTATCAGTGTTCATTAAACGGTTACCGGGAAATCTAGATGATGCTAGAAAAAAAAGTGCATCCTTTTAAATGATACCAAGATCGTCGGGACAGGACGAGCCGTCAGGGTGCTAGCGACCGTAGAAGTTCATGTTTTGGACGTGTTCTGAGTTGTTCATTTTTCGATCGCTTATCTATTTTTGCTAATACTGATTAACCTACATTATAGTGAAATTATCTATATGTGGAGTTATCGTATGTGAAATTACATTATGTGGAGTTTTCTTACGTGAAATTATCTTTTTTGTACAATTTTCTTATGTGGAGTAATCTTAAAGGGAATTATCTCCAGTAGCGTTTATATATCTGGTTTTTTTTTAAATCGAGTTCTCTTACGTATAGTTCTGTGGCGACTTGCCACATAGCAAATATTGGCGGTCTTAAGCGCGTGTGCGCATGACGTAGGTACGTCGCGTGTACGCGTGCACGAAACAAGAACGTTACGTTTTAAAATGCATTCGACTGCCGTCCTTCTAACTAATAAGTAGTTCTTTAAACTTGTTCAATAAAGTTGTCATATTCACGAGTGGTGTTGTGCTACATTGGTGACCCTGACGTGATCGCAACCCACACACGACATCAATATGGCAGAAGCGAACAGCAACGTGGCAGCCGTTTCCTTGAAATTTCCAGTCTTTTGGAAAACCAGCCCGAATGTATGGTTTGCGCAGGCTGAAGCACATTTTTGGTATACGCAACATAACCATCGACCAAACGAAATACAACTTGTCGCAGCTCTCGATGAAATCGCTGCCAATCGAATGGCGCACGTCATACTACACCCGCCAACAGAAGGGACGTATGAACATTTAAAAACCGCGTTACTGGCCTGCTACGATTTCACGGAAGAAGAAGCAGCGTCTAAGTTGGAAGACCTAGACGGTTTAGGTGATCGCCGACCATCCGACATGTTAGCACACATGCTAATGTTGAACGGCAATAACCAAGTGGGTACGATTTTTCGAGAACGCTTTCTTAGACAACTTCCTGACGATGTCCGTGTCACGTTGGCTGCACTTCATTTGAAGGACGTTAATGCAATCGCTGCAGCAGCAGACGCTGTGATGGTTGTCAGAGGACAATCACACTTGTGTGCTGTAGATGATCTATCCACTTTGACATTGAGTGCTAAGACAAAACGACGACAGCAAACCACCGCCCGAGACGATATCTGCTGGTATCACGCCAAATTTGGATCACGTGCCAAGAAATGCAGAGCTCCCTATTCATTTTCGGGAAAAGAACAAACCAGTCACTAAACGCGGCAAGTGCAACTGGTTTACCGAGCCGCGTCCTATACGTTTGGGACCGTTATGTTGGCCATCGATTCCTTGTCGATTCGGGAGCGGAAGTCAGCGTTCTTCCCGCCACGTCACGTGATCGGCGGGAACGATAACGAGGTGAATCTCTCGTTGCTGCAAACGGCACGAAAATTACGACTTACGGCACGAAAACTATTCCACTAAACCTCGGTTTTCGAAAAATGCGTTGGACTTTTACACTCGCTGACGTCGCACAGTGCTGACTTCTTTCGAAACCAACGCATCGCCATCGACATCCACGGGCGACGCCTATTCGACATTGACACGTACGTCAGTGTACCTGTACGCCACATGAAAGCTACAACGCTCGGACTTCACTCTCTAGCTTCTTCCAATAACCAGTATGTGCAACTGATGACCGAATTTCCAACCTTGTCTACTCCAAATTTCTCCGCAACAGAAGTCAAGCACGGAGTGGAACATTTCATCATGACGAAAGGCCCACCCGTGCACTCACGAGCTCGACGTCTGTCTCCGGAGAAACTCACAATCGCCCGACGTGAATTTGAAAACATGGAGAAGCTAGGCATAGTGCGACGATCATCCAGTACATGGGCATCACCACTTCATATGGTACCTAAGAAATATGGCGACTGGCGACCGTGTGGTGACTATAGGCGCCTGAATGACGTTACTATTCCTGACCGTTACCCTATACCACACATACAAGACTTTGCTGCACAGTTAGATGGCAAAATTATCTTCTCAAAGATCGACCTTGTAAAAGGGTACCACCAGATACCTGTAGCTCCTGACGATATACACAAAACAGCAATCATCACTCCTTTCGGACTTTTCGAATTTGTTCGAATGCCGTTCGGATTGCGAAATTCAGCTCAATCCTTTCAACGTCTTAAGGACAATGTACTTCAAGGTATCGACTTTGTGTTTGTCTACCTCGATGACATTTTGGTCGCTAGTTCATCTGCGACTGAACATCAACAACACCTTCGCCAGTTGTTCGAGAGATTGACTGCTCATGGACTCGTGGTAAACACCACCAAGTGCAATTTTGGCATCAATGCGGTCGATTTCCTGGGCCATCATGTCACAGCTCACGGTATTAAACCGCTGGCTGATCGCGTCGAGTCTATCACTCACCTAACAAGACCTGTGGACAAGAAGAAATTACAGGAATACGTAGAAATGCTAAATTTCTACCACCGTTTCGTGCCACATGTCGCCAACTTGCTACGACCTCTCCACAATGCACTGAAAGGTAAAAACAAAGTATTGGTTTGGACTAAGGAGATGAAGGATGCTTTCGAAGCTTCTAAGAGTGCGTTAGCTACAGCATCACTCCTAGTTCACCCGAAACACACAGCTATGACTAGCATTACTGTCGACGCGTCATCCACAGCTGTCGGAGGAGCGCTAGAACAGTATATTAACGGACAATGGCAACCACTCGCCTTCTTCTCGAGAAACCTCAAGCCAGCTGAGACAAGATACAGTGCGTTTGATCGAGAGTTACTTGCCATGTATCTGGCAGTGCGCCATTTCCGTTATTTCTTGGAAGGTCGATTGTTTTATATATATATATCGACCATAAGCCAATTACCTTCGCGTTTCACAATAATGCGGATCGATCTCCGAGACAGACACGACATCTGTCTTTTATTGCAGAATTCACGACGGATGTTCGATACATACCCGGAAAGACTAATGTTGCAGCAGATATGCTGTCGAGAGTACACACAGAAGTCGAGTTATCATCACCTTCATCACCCTCGACAGTCAACACAGTGACATTTAACGACTCTATCGACTACACCGACATGGCGCGTGCGCAATTAGATGATCGCGATGTACAAACATACAAAGATAACATAGCAACTACGGCACTTGCTCTACGCGATGTGGAACTAGAGAATGGCGACACCATTCTTTGTGACGTATCCACCTCTACTCCACGACCCATAGTACCACTGAATTGGCGGCGGCGCATTTTTGATGCAATTCATGGTACATCACATCCATCTGGACGTACGACGAAACGTCTTATGAACTCGCGTTATGTCTGGCATGGCATCAACAAGGACATCACTGCCTGGACTAAGACGTGTCTGGCGTGTCAACGGGCAAAGATTCATCGCCACGTTTCTGCGCCGTTACAACAGTTCCCCACACCAGATCATCGTGTTGATAGCATACACGTGGACATTGTGGGCCCACTGCCATCATCGCAAGGAACATCTTACTTGTTCACAATCGTTGATCGTTTCACACGATGGCCAGAAGAAGCCATACCTATGGCAGATGCTACTGCCGTATCCTGTGCACGAGCTTTATTGGAGAATTGGGTGTCACGTTTCGGCGTGCCCACTGACATAGTATCCGACCGGGGTCGACAGTTTATTTCCGGACTATGGTTGGAACTCGGGAAACTACTGGGCATGCAACTTCATCACACGACAGCCTACCATGCACAATCGAACGGCTTAGTTGAGCGATTCCACAGACAGCTTAAAGCGTCACTCAAAGCTCGTCTACACGGTCCGGATTGGCGAGACGAACTGCCCATAGTTCTACTGGGCATACGATGTTCCATCAAAGAAGATTTGGGGTGTACTTCCGCCGAGCTTGTCTATGGAACAACACTCCGTCTGCCGGGCGAGTTTTTCGAAACTACTAAAGCATCGATAGAAGTAACCACAGACGCATTAGTCCTACTCATACGATTGCATAAGACCATGCGCAGCCTGAGAGCGAAATCGATGACTCATCACGGCCGACAACACGTTTCTCGAATACCAACTGCACTCCTGACATGTACGTTCGTCTTCGTACGCAAAGACGCTCATCGCACACCTCTGGAGTGCCCATATGAAGGACCGTTCAGAGTGTTAGAGCGTAATGACAAGTACTATACGTTGGACATTCGTGGTCGAAGAGACGGTGTCCATCGATCGTCTGAAACCAGCATTTGTGAACGACGACTTCGACATCGCAACCAGTTCGAATATTGCAGTCAAATGTCAACGTGAACCTGTAAATAATAAATAAACATCCTCTCATTTGGGGGAGGTCATGTGGCGACTTGCCACATAGCAAATATTGGCGGTCTTAAGCGCGTGTGCGCATGACGTAGGTACGTCGCGTGTACGCGGGCACGAAACAAGAACGTTACGTTTTAAAATTCATTCGACTGCCGTCCTTCTAACTAATAAGTAGTTCTTTAAAGCTGTTAAATAAAGTTGTCATATTCACGAGTGGTGTTGTGCTACAGTTCACTTATATTACATAAAGTTATCTTACGTGGCGTTCTCTTATGTTGCGTTTACAATACATAAGAATATTCCTGTTGCACTTGGGTCAGTTTCCCATCGGGTGAATAAAATTTAACCCCAGTAAATCTTAATCATGAATTAGGTCGATATCTCCCCTCTGTATGTCTCTTAAGCTGAACGCAGAATCAACGTGTCACCCTTTATCAACTATATTATGAATCACTCTTCATCACCAAATTATATCACCTTGATAACGAGTTAAATCCACTATCGCCATACCGTCATGTTGTCGACTTTATTACGAAAAGTCCTTTACCATGCCGTCAACTTGACTTTAAAAATCCGTCATCACCGTACGGATTTGTCAACTTTTATACTACGAACATTTTATAGGGTGTAATGTCGTGTTATCCTCTACATCACGCAATCACTATACCAACTTGGAGGGCCGTCCCAAAAGGTAGATTGTTTATACTAAACATTGTTTTCATTTAGAGCAGTTTTGTTTAGCATTGTGCATCGACGTATGCTCCACAAAACATCGGTTTTGTAGTTCTGATTATACTTCGTAATGGTACATACTTACAAAGGAGGAATATAGAAATGGTATACAGTATGTAGGCTTGATTATACTGGGAAACCTGAGGCAACAGAGGACTGAATAAATCAGTAGTACAGCGAACTCAATAGAGCAATCCATCACAAATCGATTCTGCCGTTAATATGGCTTCACATGCATTTCGCTAATAGGCTCACACTATCCGCCATACAGCAACGTTTTAGCTCGATTAAGCTACGCTGAGAGACAGTTGTTCAAACGTGGGTGAAAGACAAGGTATCGATCACATTTCAAACACGACTTATGCGCAAATTGAGTGAGGAGCGAAATGAAATATTATAGAACACGTCGCTGTATTATGAAGCCTCATCTATTATACTAATTCGCTAACTCTGGAGCATTGTAAGTGTATCTCCTCCCAGGAGGCGGGGTTCCCTTACCTATTTACACGGGTTTTGTTCTTAGTTAAGTCTTTGTGATGTTGTCACAATCTGTTAATACATGTGTCGTGCTTTGTGTGTGTGTGTGTGTGTGTGTGTGTGTGTGTGTGTGTGTGTGTGTGTGTGTGTGTGTGTGTGTGTGTGTGTGTGTGTGTGTGTGTGTGTGTGTGTGTGTGTGTGTGTGTGTGTGTGTGTGTGTGTGTGTGTGTGTGTGTGTGTGTGTGTGTGTGTGTGTGTGTGTGTGTGTGTGTGTGTGTGTGTGTGTGTGTGTGTGTGTGTGTGTGTTTAAGGACCACAATGGAAGCAAGTGTATGCACTTCTTTGTATCATGCTCGTATATTTATTCTCTATTTATAGTTAAGTTTATGTAAGTGCAAGCTTACATTTATATTTTGAATACATCTATAATCAAAATATGTCAGTTTAGTAGTAGTAGTAGTAGTAGTAGTAGTAGTAGTAATAGTAGTAGTAGTAGTAGTAGTAGTAGTAGTAGTAGTAGAAGTAGTAGTAATAGCAGTAGTAGTAGCAGTAGTAGTTGCAGTAGCAGTATTATTTTTATTATTATTATTATTAGTAGTAGTAGTAGTAGAAGTAGTAGTAGTAGCAGTAGTAGTTGCAGTAGCAGTATTATTTTTATTATTATTATTATTATTAGTAGTAGTAGTAGTAGTAGTAGTAGCAGTAGTTAGATGAAAAGGTGAACGATTGCTAGCTCATAGTTGTTTATGGTGATGGTTGAGGGCGTGACCACATCCTGTCCGTTAATCTTTCTTAAGCTGATTGTGGGTATTTCTTAAGCTGATTGTTAATATTTCTTAAGCTGATTGTCAGTCCGTAATAACACTTGTATATTGTTGTAAAGCGCTGTGAACAATATTGGATGTGGCGCTTAAGAAAATAAAATATTATTATTATTATTATTATAATCCGTTCATGCCTCCGCACAGCGGTTCGTGACGTCTTGTAGCTCCCACTCTGTGTTCGTGATGACCGCTGCGTCTTACTATCGTAGCAAAAACCCGGCGTCGGTGTTTATGTTTGTCGTGTTTGATGGACGGGGCACTTATTGAGATTTATATCACATATGCCAATCAAATCCTTGTCGGTGCGATGACCCGTCTGCAAGACGCCTTCTACAATCGATTCGCCGACTTCGCTGCTATTGATGATGTTTTCTGCTATTTTGCAATTGATGTTTGTCGGTAGTTGTCTTAAACATGTGAACTCGACGTTGCTGCTACACTCACTGCTTTCATTTTACAATTGTGCACTCCCACGTTCAAAACACTCACGTTCGAAAACACCATAGTAAAGATTTTTACCTAACTTGAAAACACTTCAGTTTTCAACCTAGGCTAAAAAATGTAACGATAGTCTCGTACTCTGTCGTTTGCTGCCTTCTTAATTTCATCCTCGTTGGTTTCATACATCTTTTGTTCCTTGGCTATGGATCTTCTCCAGCTGTTTTTGGTCTTCCCGATTTTCGTTTCCTTTGTGGATTCCATTCTAGGGCTTGTCTTATAACTCCCGCAATGTCTTTCCGAAGTGTGGATTCAATGCATGTCCATTTTCCTTTTTGAATTTTTATTTGATGCATGTTTGGTTTGTCTTGTTCACAAGTACCATTATTTTTTAGAATGTTTCTGAGGTATTTGTTGATGAATGTCTATAATAGATTTTGTTGTTGTAACTTTGATGTCTCCCAGTCGATTAAGCAGCACAATGTTCACATTAGTGTTGGATGTTCATGATATACCACACTCGTCTTAAATGTATGCCTTTCTTAACGTTGGCACATTAACCTATCTATGACAGTGGAGAGCAAGAAAGCAAGGGAGGGGTGTGGAGTTGGGATTTTTTTGGAGAACCCTAAAGGGATGCAGTTGGGATTTTTTTGGAGAACCCTCAAGGGGGGGTGCAGTTGGGATTTTTTTGGAGAACCCTCAAGGAGGTGCAGTTGGGAGTTTTTTGGAGAACCCTCAAGGGGGTGCAGTTGGGAGTTTTTTGAAGAACCCTCAAGGGGGTGCAGTTGGGAGTTTTTTGAGAACCCTCAAGGGGGTGCAGTTGGGAGTTTTTTTGAGAACCCTCAAGGGGTGTTCAGTTGGAAGTTTTTGGGAGAACCCTCAAGAGGTGTGCAGTTGGGAGTTTTTTGGAGAACCCTCAAGGGGTGAGCAGTTGGGAGTTTTTTGGAGAACCCTCAAGGGGTGTGCAGTTAGTTGTTTTCGGAGAAGAAAAGGTTTTTCTGACGCCATTGACCAATGCATGTGTAATGGGTTTTCCATGAGCTTAGCGGGTAAATAAAACATAAGAACGGGTAAATTAGAAAATTCCAAATAGGTGGAAGACGAGCAGCTCAGACCCCTGCCACAACCACACCCTCATAACTGCTTGTCATAGATTGATACAACTAAACTGGAATTCGTGACGATGACTGTCTTGGATACGACCACTCAGTAATTTGACGAAGTAACGTATGATACAGTGCTTTGACGTATGCGATGTGACAGCACCAATGTTCGTTTTGCATGCACAGTGTTCTGCCTTCAGCCATTGCGATGACAGCAACAACGGGCTGAGTTCAGGGGCGGAAGTGACTGTTAAGGCAGGCGCAGAAGTACATGAACTTGACGCAACGCAGAGTAGTGATAGTCTCCGAATCAAATCACTTATACCGGGCAATAGTAGGACAGATCACTGGTGTGGATGTGTTTGCTGGCATTTAAACTGTTTCAAACTAATTTCGCAAAAAAGATAACATACATATGTAGTAATCATTAAGGTATATCACTTCGTTTGTGCATTAAAACAAATTATCTGGTGAGATCATCAGACAAACTATGACATGATTTACGGACCAATAAATGTGTAATTAGTCATAGGACTTCAGTCTGGAAATGATAATTTAGCCAAACACGTGATTACAGTCTCGATAAAATGCAAATTTGGTCCAGGCGCGAACCCACGGCCGGTTTATTTACGTGACAAGTTTGCCTTTTTTCGTACGAATGCTTACGTCACAACGTCAGCTAAAAGGAACCTAAAGCCTAATCTAGCTAAGGCGCAGTGGGCAAAGGTGGTGCATGTATTTCGTATTTTTCCAAGTTCAGCCAATTGGTCTTAAATGTCAGCAGGTAATTCGCTTTCCCAAGTTACCAGATATATATAACAACCAAGATAATTTCTTTAGACGATTAATGTACGCATTTTCTATTTCATAATCTGCATATATTACTTAAACCATTAATACGCTACACATCTGAATACAAAAGAACCGGATTCGCGATGTGCAAACGAGCTGAGGAAGCAGCTTTAATAAATAAGCATTTGTAGCTGCGCTAGAGCGCTGTAGCGAAAAATCCTGCAGCTGAAAAATACTGCCGTACCGACCCTTAATGTTCGGGTGTACAGTTTTTCGCGGGGAGATGTCAGGGCTTGTTATATGTTAGCAAGGGGCTATGCGTACACAGACTAATTTTTATGAACAGGTAGGCAGGGCCCTACGTATACGCACGTTCATCCAAATTGCATTATTTAGCATTACATTTTGACCGGTACTGATTAGGACAGTCGGGAAATCCATTAATTTTAAATGTTGTTATACTATTATTGTTGTAAACACGAAGCAAATAGGTGCAATGTGGAACAACAATTACCTTTGCATTGATATAAAAAAAATTCTAGAACATGTGCAAAACTAATAACTAATTAATTTAATTTTAATCGAGCTAACGTAATAGGGAAGACTGGGGATTATTGTCATTTTTTCTCTTTGTGATAACATTTCCATAATTTTTGTTGTTGCTAAGTTTAACTTTAGGATATCATGTAGGCCCTATATATTGATGTAGTTTTATTCAAAATATGATGTTTGGGTCGTTCAAAAGGTATATCTCTTAAAGCAACCTGTCCCAACCATATATATATATATATATACATGGATACGTAAGTATAATGTCTCCAATAAAATTGCTTTATATATACTGTCGTGAACAATCTTGCCGCTTGAAAATACTGCCACACCGACCCTTAATGCGCATGCCCACAGAAGTTCTTTGTGAAAAGAAATAGTTTGCTCTATTATAAATATATTAATATAATCGCGGTCTTCAAGCTTTATTGTGAATATTTGTGATGGTATGGGTGTAAAATTATTAGAATGTTGTTCATCTGATACGTTTGAAAGAAGGATATATGTGGAAATATTTATAAATGGTAGCCAACTATTGTGTTGTAAGTTGTATTCAGCACAAATAATCTACAAACTACACTTTGCTCAGTTCGTAAAGTGAAAGAGTCTCAGTAAAAGTGCATAATGGCAATGCCCTTTTTTAAACATTTGAAAACGTGTGTACGGTGTGTATTAAACTTACCCCAATTATATTACATGATCTCAGTGCACATGCATTATATAATTACTAAAATTTTAAATATTTGAAAACATAAGTATGGTTTGCATTAAATATACATGAATTGATGTTGTGTATGTGGATTGCATACTTGGATAGTGTATAAGTAACTATGCCTACAGTATGTGTGTTTCATTATTAGCATGAAACCAACTACATAAAGGACTATAAACATTTCAATTAGTGTGCATAATGTACGTTATAACTTGTGTGATTGTTACATGAATAAAATAATTTTACTCTTATTGCTATGGGAATGTGCATAATATGACAACATAATTATATATATATATATATATATAATTATATATATATATATACATATATATATATATATATATTATATATATATATATATATATATATATATATATATGTATATATATATATATATATATATACATTCATAAATGTATACACAGACATATCATTAGATTACTAGTATAAAATACACCAATATCACAACAAACGAAATCGCCAAATTACTTTATGACATCAAAACAAGCAAATCCGAAAACAGAATCCGACCAGGTGCTAGCCAGAATCCAGGGTTGGTGTGGCGGTATTTTACAGCAGCAGGATTTTTCGCCCATTGCTAACATGTAACAAGCCCTCACGTCTCCCCCCAACGCATTAAGGGTCGGTGCGGCAGTATTTTTCAGCTGCAGGATTTTTCGCTACAGCGCAACTACCATTAATTGACTAATTTTGGTCGCTTTGGTTATATACAATTATGTAGATGAAGTAAGATGCACACAGCATTTTAAAATCATTATTACTTGAAGACAAACAATTTGAGTCCTGAAACTCTAAAAATTTGATAAATAGGCGCTTCGTAACTTCGCTTTTGAAAGACACCTCCGGAATTGGATTCGCGTTCGTTGAACTTGATGGATGAGTCATTAATGTGAAGAATGAAGGCAGAATAACCAACGCCGACGACAGGTGGCGCGGAACTTTCCGTCAAACTCGCCAGCTGGCGCCATTCCAAGTGAAACATCCGCGCAAACACATCAAAAGGCGCCTCCAGAAACTCAAAACACGCATATTTTAATCATCAGGACATTTCCGCTAAAACATTGTCGATGAAAAAACTGTGTAATGGTGGCATCAAATAAGCATTGTTTAGAAAGTGGACTGAATCAATAATAGAGTGCAGAGTGCATGAAGACATGGGTATATCAGCACATACATATTTCAATATACGCCCTACAGTATTACTCAATAGGTCTTTATTGACATATGTTGCATAGATAAATCAATGTGTGCACTTTATATATATATAATATTATATATATATAATATCTATATACATATATATGTGTGATGACCCGAACCGCCTCCTTCGTCAAAGATTTGTTCGATGCTGCTGGGGACTGGGGCCTTGACTTCGTTGTATTTATATATATATATATATATATATATATATATATATATATGGTCGATTCTCACGAAAGGTCGGCACATGGTTGAATAAGTGACTTCCATGTATTTCTTCCAACGTTTGTCAGGAGAAAATATACATATCGGACACTAGAAAAAACAAAATGCACGTCAGATTTGGATGACAGTGAAATGTATCCATACAAATGCACGCAGGTTTGCGTGAGATACACTGACGTGTCGCGTAACTTATTCTACATCACATATTGTTTTGGTTGGTAAATATGTCCGATATGTTAAAGCACGAGAGGCATTCAAGTCACTTATTCAACCATGTGCCGACTATGGTAAAGCACTGGGGCCTTGACTTCGTTGTATTTGTTTATTTATATATATATATATATATATATATATATATATATATATATATATATATATATATATATAAATACAACGAAGTCAAGGCCCCAGTCCCCAGCAGCAGGATGATGTGTTTCACTTCCAGGTATAAAGTGCCAGTGATTTCTGAGAGGTATCCACTTTCGAAGATTTGTTGCACCATAGGAATAGATTATGAACAAAGAAAATGGCCCAGTTGCAGACTACGATACGTCTTCTGCGCAGAGGTTAACATCTTTAGTTGCTAGTTGGCATGGTATGCACAAAGTCAGTGATGACAGAATCCCAGGTGTACGAAGAGAGATTCTGGATTGTTTTGGGAGCGGGCAGCATTTTTCATGTTGATTTGTTCAGAAACGAAATTGTAAGATTTGACGAGAAATGTACATGTATTAGTTCGGTAACAAAACAAACATCAAAGTAGTCTTACAATTTGTAATAAAATCCATTTGTTACGTTACGCACAGTGTGGAATTGAATGACTGACCTTTAAAATTGGTTTCAATGGAAGGAATTAATTATGCACTGTAGCCAACCGCATCACATCGATCACATCGATCCCTTCCTTCCTTGGACGATGAGCTAATTAAACATAGTTTTATGTACCTTTGCTACTCGTCGTCTGGATGAACTGGCCGTTGGGTTTTGGCTCCACAACAGGCGCCGAGACGGCGATGGAAACAAACGAATAAACGTGCTAATGACGGAAGTAGTTGAAGATATTTCTGACAACAAGATATGTCTTCTTGCATTGTACCGGCGGCCAGCGAGTAACAACACGCGATCACTGGCGCCAAATGTGGTGAGTGGGTGAGGCCTGATATCCGTTGACACGCCAGCAGACATGCCGTGCAACACATGGAAGATGTCCCATATTAGGCAGAGGTAATTTCGTTATAGTAATACTGCACAATTTGACATGCTGACGTGTTTTCAATATATATGTGTTATTATTTCGTGCATGTCTTCGTATTTTCGCAACCGGATATTTGCTCGCATGCAAAGATGTCCACACTTGCGTCACTATGCGGGTTCTGTTGATTCTGTAATGACACGTACGCTCGCGTTCACACTCACGCACACACACACACACACGCGCGCGCGCGCGCGTACACACACACACAAACACACACAAAGAGATAATCTAACATATTGGACCGTGTTTAGCCTAGTCGCTTTTCAATATGCAATATGAAAAATTCATTTTACCTTATCTCAATTGATTTCACATACTGTCTCCGTCGACAGTAGTAAGACGATTTGTTAAGCTAGATTGCCATCTGACTAGAAAGCCAATATCATGTCGATGGTCCTACATTAGTTTGTGACCTTCCCATGTCAGATTCTGTTTTAGGCATAATGACGTTTCTAGTATTACACATTCGGCAGATCAGTTTGATGTAGCCCTGTTTAACTGGCATATAATAGTTTTCTAAGTTTTTTGTGTTGGTAATAAGCTACATTTAAGTGATATATTTAAGTTGTGAAAATACGTAGTATATACGCATCAATACAATAACGTGTGCAATTATTTGTAGGAAAACATAAATAATTAAAACAGCAACAAAACGAACGTCCGTGCTCAGTGTTGATTTTCTTGCATAAAATACAATATTGTTGCGACTGAAAAATTAAAACTACAGTCTTGAATGTCTGATATTAGTGTGACACTTCGGTAGAAATGTGAAATGATCTGAGTCTAATTCTGGTTGGTATGCCGTAGGTTAGCCAGTTGTAATGTCGATCCTTTTTACTATGAATAAAATCAACAAACATTTCCTCCGAATCTATGTTGCATACCGAAAGACCCAGCGCACCGCACCCAAACAAGTACACCAACTATGCCCCCAATTCCAGACGCTACACCAATGCTACCACACGCTGTATCTGCGATATGTGAACCACGCAACCTACTCTGGAGTCTGTGTACGTCAGTGACGGAGGCAGTGCCCGCGCAGTCGAAGAACCCGCCTCTCCTTGAAAAAAACAACAGCTATCAACCGTCAACGATGATGCCCCCGCCTGAAAGAAACGGCTTCGCGAGCATCACTCGCCAGTCGCCGCTCCACTCGTCATAAAGTCGTCTGCTCTTCGCCAAGCGTGGCAAATATCGATGTGTGCGTCCTACCGGGCTTGCGTGACCGCATCGCGAAGATTCTGACCTGGCGAAACTTGGTCTCAGCGACGAACGAGCGTGAAGCAGGACTATACGAATCGTGTCGAGGTAAACGATTTGTACACTTTCTAACGGGGTATCGGTATGCGGAGATAGTGGTGTTCACTGAAATGTTGGAGGAAACGAAAACAGGGCGGTTCGCCTAGGTATGTCAACACGCTTCGTTCTGTGTTCTCCCGTCATGTGTATGATCAACGTGTTGTCCTTGTTCTCAGAAGCTTCGGAAGGTAAATACGAATAAGTCCCATTTTGGTTTTTCAAAAAGTTATCACCGATACTTGGCGATAGTATTGGGAGGTTGTGAGGAGTAGGGTTAGGGGGCCCTACCGCCCAACTTCTATCTGTTTTTTGGGGCCAACCTCCCATATTGCATCTGTTTTGGGGTCAATCCTACAGGTTACATATCACACATGTTCTTGAGGCCTGCCTTTAGCAGTTACCTACGTTTAAACCAATATCCCATCTCGCACTAATTGTTAAGACCAACATCATACCTGCCTATTGTCGACTCTGTACAATTAGTTTCCCACCTGATGTTGACGTTTGTCATTGACTGTACAGGACACCAATGTGGCATTAATTAAATGTCAGTATTGTAATTCGAATATTTGAAAGTATCTGATATGTAAGTGTGAGTGTGTCTGTCTATCTGTCCATCTGTCTATCTGCCTGCCGTCCGTCCGTCCGTCTCTCTGTCTGTTGTTACAAATACACGACTGCCTTCCTTGGCCAATCCGGACGAAAGTGCTCCGTTATCCAGGGGGACATAACTAAGGACATGAGATAGACTGATATGAAGCTGCTATTTGACACTAAGTACAATTACCCTATTAAGATGTTTCGCAACGTTATACGCATTTGAGCAACTAGAACAATCACAGAAACACGTATAACGTTGTGAACAAGAAAATCATTATACAGAAGTCATTTGTTCGGGAAAGGTATGCAAATTAGATTATTTGACGATATGTAGGGCCTAATGGCTGTTACAGTTGCATAGCCTATTACACGAAATCAGGCCTGACGTATATTATCATGTTTGTTTGTAATCATTTATGAAAGGTATAAACATATACTTAACTATGTTGAGTAGTTAGTGAGTAACATGACATTATAAATATCCAACTCCAGTCAAGCGTTTCACTAAAAATTGAATCTACCTAACGAGTATGTTTAAATTGTTAGAAACTGGTTTGTTTTAATAAACGTTCTTGAATTCTTCATAAAATCACTTCACCTTACTGGTGACCTATTAAGCTATGTTATTGTGGTGGAAACGCAACGTATGATTCACTTTTGCACCAGTTCGCAGTGCATTTAGTATTAATACATTTTTATTGCAAACGCCGCAGCTAATTAACTACCTAAGTCAGACACATCAAATACTATAAAAACAGTCTATTTAATTTGATTGATAATGATGGTGATTTATTATGAATGTAAGTCTTATTTATTCGTTAGATGCAGCTACAGTGATTGATTCATTAAATCGCTATAAATAAAATAGTTATTGCGAGTTAAGATGTAAACGACAGGTTAATCACAAGTCGTTGTTCTCTGAACAGTGTTTTATTTAAGAACAACAGCTTCCTCTTGGCCCTTCATCCAGATTAACACAGGATGTGCATTAAAAAGAGTGGGCACGTTATCCGACATCACAACATATGTTACGACATGCGCGTACTTGCCAAACAGCCTAGCTCTTTCTTCTCCTTTCATCGCGTCTCTCAGCCATTGTCCCGTAATCATTCCTTGTAACCCACGTCCAGCTTCAATACATGTATTGTTCGTTTAAAACATTGCATTAAACAAGGAAACATTTCCTTTAGATACACATTGAAATATCAGTAATAAAATGTCTCATATACATAAAATTAGTAAAACGCATTTTAGTCAGCACTAAACGTTAGCAAAACACATCATAATCAGCACTAAAAATTGGCAAAACACATCATAGTCAGCATTAAAGTTAGTAAAACACATCAGAGTCAGCATTAAATATTAGTAAAAACACTCATCACACAATATTTCATACATGTTATGCTGTAAACGTGTTGCTTAAAATTAGCATTTAAGATGATAATGGCATGGGGGAAACGATTTCTTAAAGTTAAAAAGGTTTGTTCTTGCTAATGGTACTTTCAAACTTCACTGGCGGACATTTTTGCAATTTGGCTAAAGCTGCATTTAGTAGATGGGCAGGATCGTATTCTATTTGGTTAGCTTTTCGTTTTAGTGCAACATTATATAAACTGGACAGGTTTCACAATTCACCAACTCAATGTCGCTTCCATACCGCAACACATGTGTTTCATCCCGACCGTCCTCCCAATAAATGTAATCACGGAGATAATCTGTCAGTTGACATTACACCAGCGACATCGATCATCTCGTCAGCAGTCTAATCAAACTAATGCCACCTGGGACGAGAAATGTATTGTTTCCTCGCGCTCTGGTCTCCATCGCATAATTAACGAGTGAGTCCGCTGTGTAATGTTGTTTGTTTCGACGCTCTGAGAGGTGGTCCTTTATTATTTACGTAAATGCTAGATCTTGGCTCTCGCACCCTTCTCCGTCTGTCCGTCTCTAAGCAAGACTCTCCCTCTCCCTCTCCCTCTCCCTCTCCCTCTCCCTCTCCCTCTCCCTCTCCCTCTCCCTCTCCCTCTCCCTCTCCCTCTCCCTCTCCCTTTCCCTTTCCCTCTCCCTCTCCCTCTCCCTCTCCATCTCCCTCTCCCTCTCCCCCTCTCTGTTTCTCCCCTTTCTCTTTCGCCCTTTCTCTTCCCCCCCCCCTCTCTCTCTCACCCCCTCCTTATGACTGCTTCATTGTGTTGAGGTGTCGTTTCCACTTGACCACTGGTACTTTTTGTGGTGATGTTTTTCTTGCCCTAACCCTAGGCCTTGTTTCCACGCTGACAGAGTCCATCATCACCTTTAAATTATTATCTCATCATAATATTATGACGTTAAATCGGTGGCTTCTGTTCCAAAGATTATACTTTATTTGTTGTTAGCATGCTATGCAATTAATTAAACAGTCGTTTCTGGAATGCCACAAAAGTATGTTTCTATTAATCGCAAGAACGTTTCTCAGATTGTGTCCTTTTTATAAAACAATGTAAGTTGTTTAGTATATCCACATTCTGTGCAAACATGTATCATTGCCTAGCCCACGGTATTGATAATCTGTTAGTATACACGGTTTTGGGCAATAGGCGTCTTCTACGTGATGTGAACCTCAGTGGTTTATATTCGTAAGTACTTCACTCAAATCAACTTTCCCAAAGGTTTCTTTGCACAACTTTGTCGGAATATGTATTCAACATTTAGCACAAAGGTATCTTACGAATAACATTCCTTATTTTAATAAAAACGGCATAGAACATTTAGATTTTGAATAGACTAATGCGTGGATACTTGTGAGTTGTGTCGAATCCGGACCCACCTTGATGTTGCCATTATAACTCGATTTTTGCCTAACTTTTATACCTCTGTGAGTTAGTTCCATCATTCAACATTATCCTAGGCATATTTACGTTATTTACTAAGAATACTGCGTCTTTGCGCCCTTTTGAGGCGTAAATAGCAGCCCGATTTGTATCAACAGATGTTGCTATATCGCCTTTTTACGCGGGCGATGCGACGACCGCTGGCGCACTGCGGCTCAAACTAGCGTAAACCGGGTCGCTAATTTGAGTTTCACAAAGGTCCGGATTTGATATAAGTGCCGACTAATGAATAGGATGCAGTTTTTATTTGGGCTTCAAAAGGGTCTGGATTCGACACAAGTGCCGACGTAGACATCGACATCGTGCAGGGTTTTTACTCCCACCACCGTCATAAACCAGAAATTTAACATCAGCTACACCAGCATTCTGATTAATTGTGGGCGCATACTATAATAGTAAACTTTCGCGCAAAACGCATTTTAGTTCAGCTACCGTTTTCTTTGGGTTTTTTCTCCAAGTTCCACGTGTCTCCCAAACGCACTTACCGTTTGGTGCCATGTTACTATACATGGATGTCTAGATTTCTATTATGTCGAAACTCCACAAGGTGTCACCATTGGAGACACCGGGGATCCAGCGGGAATATTCCGTGATTGGACAACTGACAGATGATGCCATTCACGTTGTCCAATGGAGTTAATTCCAAGAGGCAAATCCTAACCGGCTCTAAGCGACGTTAAGACGACTAAACGATGTTGCTACAAATCTGTGATTGTGACCAAATGTCATGCCGCTTGCCGACGCTAAATATATCGCGAAATATCGAGACAAAATGGACGCACGAAATAGCTAAGAGGTGGCAATTTCGGCATAGTTTGGGCGAGGCGACATAGAAAAACGGCGAGGCGGCCCGCCTCGCTCGTCATATACCAGGGGAAACACTGACTTTCCCTCCCTCTCTCCCTCCCTCCCTCCATCCTCGCCTCTTTCCCTCACTCCCTCCCCATCCTTCTCTCTAATATATTCTATTTTAAGCTTCTTTCATGCTCTTTCTTCCTCCTCTAGTGCCCCTCATTTGCCACCACCTCGTACTCCCTTCCATCAAAACCGCCTTCCTTCCTCCCTACCGTTCTACTATGTTCATCTGCCGTTGTCTCGCCTCCTCTACCCTTCTGTCTTTCATTCCATCTGTACGTTCCCTAGCGTGTAAGCAATTGTTACAATAACATTAATTCACTTACGCGAACATATAGACACATCCTCGTCTATTATGTCATGTTCTTCCATTTGTGGCGTACATAAATGAACTGATTGGATTCATACAAACCGTTTACAATATTCCATCAATTATTAAACCGCATAATGCTCCCACAATACCAATGGCGTCCCACTGTGGTGGTCAATTGTAGACAATCCATTAACTTGAAATGGGATATTGTGAGCGACGCCGTTTGATGAGGGAGATGTTAGTACTCGCAATGCTGATTAATGTTTATGTCGACAGACGTATCCCGCTGAGTGAAAGACGGAAGCGCAGGGACATCAGTTCGAGACGGATCAACAGAGTCCCGCAGAGTACATCCAGCCGTTACCATACCTCGCGATCGGAGCAGCGTATGCGTCTAAGACTGGTTCTTCAGGACGCACTAAGGTGATGTACTTTACGTACAGTCTGTACTGCTAGCGACACGGTGAAGTGCAAGTGTCAGTGAGCGAACGTAAACTATGGAATATACGTCGAATTTTAACAACACGACATCGGATTACTACGATGATCATAACCCGGAGATCGGCCAAGACCCAGACTTCGAGAAGGTCTACTATTACTGCGACACCATACTACATCCGGTCATATTTACGATCGGCGTCACAGGAAACATGATGAACCTCGTGGTGTTCAATCGACAGCGCATGCGTCACGGGAAGAGCGACATCGAGAAAGCGGCGACGACGGGGTTGATATTCCTCGCAGTGTCCGACATGATGTACTGTCTCACCGGTTTGGTGACGCACTTCCTGCGACCGTTCGAAAATGTCGGCTCGACGGCTTCGACCGTGGCCTTTTACTATAGCGTGTACAGACCGGCGCTCCTCACCACATTCCAGTTCATCAGTACTTGGCTGACCGTCACCGTCGCCATTGAGCGATATTTCGCTGTCACGCACCCGTTCACGGCGCGGCAGATCGCCAACCCGAGACGGACGGCCATACTCGACCTCGTCGTGTTCGCAGTGAGTATCATCTTCAACTTCCCGCTGTTCCTTCACTACAAAGTCGCTCGCATCGCCGACCCGAGTGGCGGGACATATTACTACCTTGTCAACGGGGCCCTGCCGCAGAATCTCGCTTACACGATGACGTGGGGCGCGCTAGGCATTCTGGTCCCGTTCGTTACGCTCGCCTTCTGCAACGTCCGCTTCCTAATTGTAATCCGGCGTAGCCAGACCTGCTTCACCCCCAACGACGCCGCCAGCGACAACAACAAGCGGAACCCGTTGCTCAAAAGCACGACGGTGACACTTGTGGCTATCATTTGTCTCTTCTTCCTCCTAGTCTGTCCGGCTATGGTTGTTATGTTCATCAGCAACATCGAGTATCTTTCACTCGCGTCTTTCTATCGCATCCAACTGACGGCCGTTATCACCAATACGATGCTCAACGTCAATTTCGCCATCAACTTTATGCTGTACTGCTATGCTCTGAGGGACTTCCGCAAGACTCTGGCGAACATGGTGCGTTCGCGAGGCCAAGCGAGCCACCGCTTACAAAGACTCTCCTAACCATTCAACTTGCTACGTTTGTACATTTGTATACCTTCTGTGTACACGATTCACAATAAAGCCCTTCAATTTAATGGCGACATCAAGCATTTTTGATACGTTTATTCTGAAATATTAAATGATTTGAGTTAATGTAGCGTAAAGAATATTTAAATTCTTTAAATGTTTTTAATATGCATTTAAAGTATAAAAGACTAATCATAACATGATCGGGAAAGTCAAGACGCGTCATATTGTTAGGGATCACGATAGCTGCCACAAACCAATATATTTGCTTGCGTGTTCTAGTTAGAAATGTTCATGCCGGTGTTGCGTGCCAGAAAACCTCGTCGTGCTACAATACCTCGCTCTACGTTAAACTATAGCAAGCAATCGGTCATGGCGGTTTTGGCAAGCGAGGCTGTTCAGTACAGCTAAACCCCTCCAAATCATTTTTATTTTATACACAGAAATGCTTTCAAAATTAACCTTAGTTGTGCATATTTACAATATATTCATACATAAATGAAATATTTAGCCGAGAGCTGCTCACAAAGCAACACATGGACCTGGCCCCCCTGAAACACTGAAGAAATATTTACTACAACAATTACTTGCAATTAATCTAGCCAAGTGCAAACGAGAGCTGTTGGCACAACGAGTCTTTTCATCACGGCAGTGGCCCGTGATAGAAAACCTAGGCCGGCCATGGCGCCATGTAGTTTCACGTGGAGCGAGGTATTGTGGCTAGACGAGGTTTTCTGGCACGCAACACCGGAATTGAGCTCAAAACTGAACAGTTGTTACGGATTCGAACTTGTTGAGCCACGATACAGCTGAATGCTACAACATGTTTGATCTTCCATCGATTCGATCTTGTGTTAACTTACAGTCTTGCCCTTTGACGTCCGACCACCACCATTTTATTTCTAGAAGAAACACGATGCGTACTATTTTAAACAATATCAGTTACGTTGGGTCTCACATACTTTGAAGATACACAGACACACGTGTAATCAGCAGGAGGAAAGCTGCTGCTTCTGTGTTTGCTGTTGTAACCTTTGTTTCTAATGGTTCGATAGATACTTCAGGGATTGCTCTAAGTAAGACGTCTACAGTACTTGTGTGATATTTCAAAGACCGATACACATTTGTTTGCTTCAGTCAACTCTGGCATTGAGATGGAAATATTTTGCAGCAACTTTTTCCTTAAGATACTGCCTCACATTCTCAATAGGGTTCAGATCATGCGTGCTAACCAGCCAAAGAAAAAAAACCGGAACAGAGATATTCGAAAGCCAGGACATCACGTGATTTATGACTAGGAGCGATGTCACGGATGAATGTGCCACGGTCCTGCAGTGTCATCTGTGCCATTATCTTGTCATTCAGTATTGTTTGCCACCCGATTCTCCCTATTGGGAGATTATAGAGAGAGACCGACGACCTTGTTCTTTAAAGTAACTATACGCCATTGCCGAAGATGGTTGCTTAACAGCTGGCACCTCTTTTTATTTAGTCTTCTTCTCAAACTCGTTGTTGTTTTGAAATGGAGAACTTAGCACTCATCCGATAAAAAGACGTTTCTGCTAAAAATTATAGAGTAATGACGATGTTGCATGTATTAATTTATCCACTTTTTGCCATTGCTGCTGTCAACGTCTTAGCGGACTTTTTGCGGATCAACCCAAACTCATCCGTGTCGTGGCGTCAGCTTTCCAGTTTTTGATAATATTTCAGTCGTTTACGATAAGTGCAACTGTAAGGACAGAGTTGCTACAAAACAGCCCATATATGGTTGAAGCAAACAAACATGTCTTAGTCTTTGAAATACTACGCTAATGTTGGGCGCATTTTATTGCGAGTCTACAGCTAGAACGATGTATCGAATCATACACCAAAACAGTGGTTACGGCTGAAGATACCGAAACAACACCTAGCTACATACTGTTCCCATACGATTCTGTGTTTACTTGTCAACGTTTGTGAGACGCAACGTAATTTGTATTGGAGTCATTCCGTGTAAACGCAACTAATGGGTGCGGCACTCATCTCTTCAATTTTTGAATGAACCAGCTTGGTGAAACTTTTGGAAAGATAAGCAAGATTCCGAAAGTCGAGTGTTTTAGCTTCAGTAGTTTTCGAGTTACGGCAATTTGAAATGTGGGTCTTAGATATTTTGTGACGGCTTCTAAAAAATAAATACAATTATTCACATTTCACAAGTTAATATCTCTTGAACTTCTTAACCTGTGTCAATGAAACTTTGTGGAATTTGTTTCTACAATGTATAGATTACACACATATAATTGGAACATAAATACAGTGTATGGTTATTGTGCACCAAGTTGATAAACATAATGATTTATTGAATAAATCATTAGCGAGAGGGTTTCCAGACTTTGATTGTGAGCAAAATGCACACATATCTTAAACTAGTTGTATATAATTGGTATATACTCATGCAAGTGTGCAAATCAGAATAATATTGCAGGCCTGGTTGTCTTAATTATGAATCTGTATGCAAAGATGGTACGTTGTTATATTTCTTAAAAACTGAACTTGACAATATGTTGACGTGTAAGATATGCCTAAGCTGTGATTCTACTGAACGTGGCCACGTGTTAGGTTTCCTTAAACCACGATATTGTTGAAAGTAGCAATATGTTGACGTGCTAGATATACTTAAATTGGATTTCAACTTGAAGTAGTAACATGGTGACGTGTTCGATATATGAATGGAGGTTTGAAAGTCTATTCAATAACAATAACGTAATACATGTGCATAGTATACAGTGCTACTGAAGTCATATGACTTCTAAGGTCACGAACTAACAAGAACTGAATAAATGCTATACACGTTAAAAGTAAAGTACATAATAACATTCACAATATATAACCGTATCACAGTGGTTCTGGCACTATTAATACATTAACTTAATTTAACACCACGTTCAGTTAAAGGTTAGCAAATAAACAGAAAGTAATGACGATATGAGTTTGTCTTAATTGTGTTTGTCTATATGTCTGTCTGTCTGTTTAAACCGTAATTCATCTGAATTTGGCAACATGTTGACGTATTCGGTAAGCCAACAGAGAGGACAAGTTAGATATGCTGATTTAATTTTGGAAGCTCAGACGAACCGTCGTTTCCCTTGCGGCCAAGAAAGCGCGAAGTGGGTGCCACATGCAGACACCATTAAATACAAATCTTGTCATTAGGCGTTAACTCGTAGTGACTTAACAGATGTCTCTCCGCTGATTGCCTAAAGTACTTCCTAATTTAAGTGTCAGCCAATGGCATTGGTGAAACGTGCAGGAGGGCATACCATCACCTGATATATGATACACTTAATGAAGCGACATGTGCTTCCAGGAACTGTCAACAGTGTGCCATCATACGTGGTTTTTCAGAGAAAATAACAACCAATATCAATCCCCTTCCTGTGTACGTCAACTTGTTTACAGACATGTTGAGATAACACACCGTCTGCATGTCGTGTGCATGCTTGTTAGCAGAAAGAAGACTCTAACAAAGGTAAGTTTTTATATCGCAGTATCCAGTCCTCGGGACTGCTCAAAGCACTCTACAGTTTGTTCCCTGGCAGACCTGTTCAATCGCACACCATATCTGCTTCTTCTGGAAACATGCAGCCACGCTGCAATTAACGCGCGATGACTATTCGTACATAAATATACACCACTGTCTACAGCTAGGGGCTCTTTCATACAGCTGAGTGAACTGGAGCAATGTAGAGTGAACGAACATGCCGAGGAATCGAAACGGCAGCATAGTATTCGAACCCGGGTTCTCTCGATTGATCGTTCGATGCTATAATACTGAGCCGCGCTACTTGTGGTATTATTGGTAAATTGCAAAGATATGGAACCATTTGTAAATAATAGTATAGTTTATCAATGTAAATATGATACACTGTTTCATTTAGGTAGAGGCCTACCCGTTGAAAAGGGATGAGAATACGCTACATCGTGACTTTTCAGGGTATCTGCTGATATAGTAATAGTTTTCTTACAAATTAGTCTAACTTTGATTTAGTTATTAATGTAAATAGGGTGGCTCCTACGAGAGCGACATTTTGTCTTAATAGGAGTCGCCGACCCCATCTGGAAAAAATATGATGTATTTACTTATTATTCGTAAATTATCTATTTGCATACGTATGAATGTATTATATGTGTGTATACGTTTTTTCATTGCATATTACGTGTATACAACCAAGAAGAATGATATTATGTACATGGGATCAAATACACTGTTTTCTTATTCTTCTTTAAGATCGTCATGTAATATTGCTTTATTGATTCGTTTACAGGTACAGGAACATTACGCGTAACGCATTACTTGTCAGGCAATAATATCCTCTTCTTGAAAAACAGTATCTTGACAAATCCCAGCCTCTAGGTGTAGTTGAACCAATTCGACAGTGTGGCGGGAACATCTTGGAACTGGATCATTGAAATTTTGTGGTGCAGGAAAAATCAGAAAAGCAGTGGAAATATTGATCAAGTAAGTATAATTTTGCGTCAGTATTATTCATATTGATAAACTACCTGTAGACATATTAAGAAACGATTGTAGCTAAAAGTTAGTCAGAGAAAGTATTTTAGACTACCTTAGCTTTTGGGAGCGATATTAGAAGGTTTGTTGATAAATCGTAGTGTTACGCCCATACGTTAGGGGACACATAGCGTATGTCTAGCGTAGGATAGTTGGGCACTAGGCGATCAACATTATCATTGTGCAGCCGTAAGTGTCCCGCGGTTGGGCGAAGGCCTCAGCATGTCGTTTCCAAATCTGCCTAGGTGATAGGTCAGTCTAATTCAGAGTATTGTCTACATCATTGAATATATGAGAATAAGTGATTTGGAGTATAATATTATAGACTACACACAAAGAAATATACAAATATCGTAATAATTTCGTTTCAATTTGATTAATGAACAAGTGCGAACTTGTTCAACATACACACATGTAAATTGATATAGTTATGTTGTAGTAGAAGGCTACATAACTTAGACTTAGGCATACACTATTTTGAATAGCTAATTAGATTATTATCATCATTGT